>OX579651.1:1258817-1622002 GCA_951230895.1 Carpatolechia fugitivella
GGTGAAAGCAGACAAGAAGGATACGCATTAAATGCGTGCGAGAAGGACAGACTAACAGATGTCATGCATATCATATTGAAATAGTGGCTCTGTGAGCTGTAGACCTCGCGAGTTTGTTTTTTTTTTTAATGGCTGAAATATGTTTATTTTTTACGTTTTCAACTCCCATTTCTCCACTATTTTTTTTGTGATTCTACAAAAGAGTTCAATATCGAACCTTCTCACAAAATTTTACTAGAATTGTGAGCTGTGGAGGAAAATCCGGACAAACGAAAAATTTTTTGGTCAAGCTGAAACGGAGTCGCTTTGCGCTCGCTTGGTCGATAAATAAATTAAAATTGCATGAACTGTTAGAATTTTTCCTTGACTTACAGTAAAATTTGACATAATAATCACATTTTGTAATAAATCTCAATTTCAGGAAAGCGGGTAGGCAATCGCCAAATATTAGTGTCGAGTAAATCACAAAATGGTTGCTCCCCCTTTTCATTTCATCAACAAGTAAGTTTTATAAGAAGGAACTAATCTATCAAAAGCAAGTACAACAAAAGGTTTCAACGAACCCCGATCGTGATTCAATATCAGCACACAGCGCGTGTAAAGCTGGCAACACCGCGTGTAAATGAGCCGGGTCCACCCCGCAGACCAGCGGGTAGGCGTGCCGGCGCGCGCCCGCCGCCGGGGAGGTGCTCACTGGAGCTGGAACAATATGATTATGATAATAATGATTACAAAACTATAGAATCTAGTAGGAATTGAACTTGAAACATTAATGTATTTTGAATTTTAGCATTTTTTTTATTGCATGTCCTAATGTGTACTCTGTTTGCGACCTAATAAATAAAATAATAATAAACTAGTGGCTCTGTGAGCTGTGGACCTCCCGAGTATTCTTTTTTCATCCTTTATTATGGCTGAATTACGTTTTTTTTATGTTTTCAATCCTATTAACTCCGCAAATTTTTAAAATTTCCAAAAACTGACTCGAAAAAAAAATCTATATATTTATTGAACCTGCTCACAAAATTTCACAAGAATCGGTTGAGAAACTCGGCGTGTAGAGTGGAACAAACAGACAGATAGACATACAAAAGCGATTTTGCCCAAGCTGAAACGGAGACGCTTCTCTCGCTCGGTCAATAATGTCGGTAGTTCGTAATAACACCGACAGATGGAGTTGTAATACAATCTGAGCAATGAAGCGATGAAAAGTTATGTAGACCTTTCGAAAGCGTAGTAGTAAATTGCGCCTATGTCTGGCCCGGATTGCAGAGCAGATGCAGGTTTGAGTCTTGTCCAAACTCAATGAAATGTTTAATTTTCCGCGTAATAAATATTTTAAAGGAAAACCTGCTATTGTAAGATAACAAGTTTTCAGTTTTGTCCTACATCCAGATATTTAATGTTGAGTATAGAACGGCCAAGAGTCTAAGAACGAAGCTAAGAGCGTCGGTGGTTTAGTGGCTAGGGTCGCTGCCTCCCGTCCGGGAGACGCGGGTTCGATCCCCACCACGTACCAATGTGTTTTCGAATTTCGAATTCATATGTACGTTTATTCGATGCTCTTACGATGAAGGAAAACATCGTAATGAAACCTGCACACTCCTGCGAAGAAATTCAAAGGTTGTGTGTGAAGTTGACCAACCCGCACTGGGCCAGCGTGGTTTAATGCCTAATCACCCTAATTCAGGGTAGGCTAGAGCCCCTCGGTGGGGACGTATATGAGCTGTTGATGATTGATGATAGAACGGCCAAAAACTAGGTTATACTTAGGTTAACTAGGTATCCAGTCTTTGTTGAGCTGTTTTAAAAACTTATTAAAAACACATTTTTTTAAATACATACCAGCCAATTTGAATAGCTTGACTCGGCGGCGGGGCGGCCGCTTCTTGCCGAAGTAGTCCGCCAGGCGCAGCTCCGCTCCGACCTGGGCGTGATGATCAAATCTAAGTTTTTAAGTTATAGCTAGTTATTTTGACATCAAAAATTAAAAAGTTGTGAATACTTTTAGGTTTTCGCGGAACACACATATTTACCGAGTTATTACAATGGGTTGGTTTAAAATAAGCTTTTTAATGAGCTCACCGACATTTTGTCTATGTTGCAACCTGGTAAATATGTGTGTTATTAATTAAAAAGTTGGTTTGCTTTGAACAATTTTTAGCTAATAACGTATAAAAACTCCACTTTTTTACTTGCCGTTTATTGAAACTCTTATCGTGTGATCAAGTTACGTAAGAAGTTCAATGGCCTCGATTCGGGATGTCATGCTCTAATTCAAAATTTAAAATCCAGCTATCCTTTTCGTTTTTGTGACAAATGAAAGAGAGGTGATGAACGGATGATATTAATTTGAACGAATGATGCTGATAAAATAAGAGCATAGCTGTCAGTTTAAGAGATTTTTAAGTCGCATGTTTTAAATCCTCTCTAAAATTGTGCAATCGACACGGCCATAAGGTTCAAATTCGATGTTTGACAGCTCTAATATTAGAATGGCCATCTCCTGCACCTATTCAATCTTTAAAAGGTAAAAAGGACAGACTAACTTAAATTAAGGATTAGAGCGTGACAGTGTGAATCGGGGCCAATGTCTGAAAACTTATTTTTATTCTAAACAGATTGTTTTAAAGACAACCTAGTGATAAATATATGTAGTTTATACCTCGACGGAAACGGTGTTGGAGCGCGCGGCGGCCAAGTTCACGTTGCGCATCTCCAGGTATTCCGTCAGCAGCAGTTGCAACTGACAACAAATCATACAGGTTAGATAAGCTCAAAGCTATTGTTAAGCAAAAATTGTATAAAAAGCTTATTATAGAATACCTGACTACTTAGAGGACAGATATCCATGGGAGTTCTTGAATGACAGGCTATTTCAACATGCAAGAATAGGGGATCGGACTGTTCTTAAATTTACCATATTTTATGAATTATTTTTAAAATATAGATTAGTAGCAGACGAAAAAAACAGAATAGGTTGAAAAACGAATTTTCAGTGATTTTTTAAAGTTTCAATATGTATGTCTCTTTCAAAAACTATTTTTTGTCCATACAAAATCCAATCAAAAAAATCCAATCTCCATAGATTATATGGCGTTACTAATAAATGACGTCACAAGTGGGAATGTGCCTCTCTGTCTAATCTTGAATTTCAAACCTTTATAATTCGGTATATTTCAAAGATAGAGCAAAAATTCTTTTAGTGTTCGATAGCAGAAACTAAGAAGTTTGGATTTATAAAATAAAAAAAAAGTAGTCCGATCCCCTATTCTGTAAATGACGATAAATGACACGCAAAAGAAAAAATAATGAAACGCAAAAGATGCGACGCATGTGGAGTTTCTGTGGTGATTTCTTCTCCACAGAGTCCGCACATCGTGTAGTGAACTCACTCAAAAAAATGTAATGACGAAACGAAGAGATTTAACTTCCAAAAGTTAATAAACTATTCATTTTATAACAATAACACACATATCTACCGGGTTATTACCACAATTATCGAAAAAAAAAAACAAAAAGTGTTTATTCATTTCATTTCAGGAAACTGATGACCACCGCGTTTATGAACAAAAGCCCCGATTCGGATGTGTTCGGAACCAATCGGTGGTTTTGTTTCAAGATGGCAACCCTGTGATCTGTCAGATGTGACGTTGTTGAGAACTGTCATTCTATCTGTGGTTGGGTTTTGCTTGTGAGCTGGTGATTGTTACGTTCAGTCCGTCGGAGGCGTTTTTTTGAGGGTTTATACGAGAAGAGAGTCACGCAACGGCGTATTTTGGAGGCGAGTACACGGCTTGGAGCTGCTGTACATCGAGTGTAAGAGTCTGCTACGGCATCCCTATCTCCTGTGTGTCCTTCCTTCTCCCCTTCCCCGTGATCCTTGTCGTTGTAGCTCACCACGCCGAGTCACAACAGGATTCCTTGTAAGTGATCAGATTGGATTATATTTTAGGTTAAGATAAGCTCCGCGACACCGCGGACAGAACGCAGGACCCTCGTGGCCGAACCACGTTGTATGTCTTTCAGACACGTGGTCGAGGGTTCTGAATCGTTCAGGATGATTCTAATTTTAGGTCATGCTCTATAATAATTTTAATTTTAAAATCCAGCTATCTTTTTCGTTTTTATGACCAATGAAGGGAGTAATGAATTCAGATGAACAATATGAGCTGTTCATGATGAATGAACAACCTTGCACTGGTGAAATTATAATCAATCAATCAGCCTATTGCAGTCCACTGCTGGACTGCTGCCTCCCCTTGGGCACGCCAAAGCGCACGATCACGGGTTTCCTCATCCAGCCACCACCAGCGACCTTCCTCAGGTCATCAGTCCACCTGGGCTGACAGGGGAGCGTCCCAAATTATTTTTTAAATTATTATTCCGAAATTATAATGAAATGAATAAAAAAGCCGTGTGGTGACAGCAGAGTAGAATACATTAGTCACCAACCCCTACTCTTCCCGTGGGTGTCGTAAGAGGCGACTTAGGGACTACACATTGAACAGGGAACGGGCAGCAGCGCTCTCTGATACAGTAACCTTTTAGTCTGCGATCTCCAACCCGCCTGCCAAGCGTGGAGATTATGGCAAAACCAAACACTTAAGTGGAGGAGGCTCATAGTCCAGCAGTGGACTGTAACGGGCCGTTGATTTTATATTATGAATAAAAAAAAACGAGTAAATCAAACTTACAACTTGTTGCACAGCGCTCCAGTAGTTCTGTTCGGTATGCAGCCACAGCTCTGAGAACTTGTGCTTCTGGAGCGCGGCGCGCCACAGCTGGATCAGTCTGCAAACAGATTTACTTATTTAAGGTCTCTACAAACGGATTGTATTTCAATAGTCTAAATTCTTAAGGGGCTACCTGACTGCGCACTAGCGCCACTTCGAAAAAGAATCATAACTCCTAAAAAAACTAAATATATTAAAAAAGTGGACGATCATTTAGTATTCTTAGAAATACCGAATTTTATAAAATCTTATAGGGTGTAGTAAGAGATAGCGAAAGTGCTAAAAACGGCCGTTATTAGCACTTTCGCTATCTGTTACTACAATTAACAATAGATAACTGAATTTATCAATTCTAAAAATACAACAAGACTAATGAAATAATTTGATCGTTCATATTTTTGATATTTTGTGTTTTCGCTAAGTTATGATTTTTTATCCAAGTGGCGCTAGTGTTCACATAGGGTACCCCCGAAAGACTAAAGACCAATCAAGACTGCTTCATGATGGTACAGCTAGAACGTACGCAGAATACGCTAAAACTGAACAAACTGCCATATTGGAGCTCAGCATCATTCTTATATAAGAGAGTGTGATTGAGCGACAGATTAAAATTACAGTCTCCGTGGCCGAGTGGTCGAGATTTCGACGCATATTACGAAGGTTCCGCGTTCGATTCCCGGTGGGGACACTGTCAAGCAAAAATATCTTTGTGAGACTTTCCCCAGTTTGGTTAGGATATTGCAGGCCGAATCACCTGATTATCCGAAAAGAAAGATGATTCCGTGCTTCGGAAGGCAAAGCCGTTGGTCCCGGCTACTATCTAGTCGTTACACGAGCCAAGTCAGTGGCTTTTGGCGGCTCTATACTGACACCAGGTCATTATCATAACATTTATGAGACATTTTACGGGCTTACCGCGATATAGACTCACTTCACTACCCGTGACCGTGGTGCTTGCAACAGCGCCAAAATATCGGGTCTCCTCAACAAAAATAATATCGCGGTAAGCCCGTAAAATGTATCATAAATGTTATGACTGACACCAGGGTTTGTGAGGTCTGTACTCGACCATACAACCCACACGAAGATGATGATGATGATAGATTAAAATATCAACATCTAAATCTTAGTTTGATATTAACAAAAGAGTAAAAATTCGAAAGTCAGTCGGTCTATAAATCAGCTCATGGCTAATTTACAGGACAGATTTTAGATTATTAAAACTGTTGTGAGACATTACTCACTGCAATTAATTGAATCGGCCAACCGACAAAGAAATCGTGAGTAGACCATTTAAATTAATTACAGAGAACAGATTTTGACTTTCATTTTTTTTTTTCGAAACAAAAGTATTACAATCTATAAAATTATGACTCGCATCAAAAAAACCTTGGAATGTTTATGCATGAAGCGAGGTATGCTGTCTCGCTGCAGATGTATAGGTAGATAAACAGAAGTATAAGTCTTAATGGCCGTTGTTGCACTTGGCACATGGATTACAATTAATAATTATAAAGCGAAAAATTAAAAATAACAACAGACGTTAACAGACGTTATCTGTAACAACGAAATCTATATAATTTTAATTAGCTGACCAGTGTAACTAATAAAAAAATCATCTATTGCCCTTTGGAATGAAGTATAGGTATATAGATTTTTTTTAATGATTCTTTTACATTAAATTTAGTGACTACAAAGATTGTTCGCCACAGGATGGACATGGATAATTTTTACCGTAGGAAAAATTCGATAATAGTACGATTGACAGCTGTTAAAATTAATTAATGTATGTAATTACCTTCTATTCCTCGCACCGCAAGCTCTAAACTCCTCCCCTAAACAAGCCACGAGCCTCGCGAGCGGTCGCCCCGTCTCTGTCACTCCTTCACCCTCCGGAATAGCGCCGTCCTCTTCCCCCTCAGGCTCTAAGTCGATGTCGCCCTCTTCTATGATCCGACGGGACACTGAGTCGATTACTTCGAGTAGTTCGTCCTGAATTTGGACTTTGAATTTCTGTAAGAAAATTAAGATATTTTTTTACATGTTTGGTGCAAGTTCGTTCGTGGTTTGGTGTTTAATAACCGAACATATCTGTTTATGTCGAATTGCTAACTCTTATTTCCTTTTTTCATTACAGGCAATTCCAATTTTGTCCAACACCCCCAGAGCTTCCAAGGCTATGGCGAAGCTACGAAAATGCACCTGAACTATTCGCCATAGAAGCTACCTCATTAGCCTCTTTCAACTGTTCTATAATCACTAAGAGCTTCCAAGGCTATGGCGAAGCTACGAAAATGCACCTGAACTATTCGCCATAGAAGCTACCTCATCAGCCTCTTTCAACTGGTCTATCACTAAGAGCTTCCAAGGCTATGGCGAAGCTACGAAAATGCACCTGAACTATTCGCCATAGAAGCTACCTCATCAGCCTCTTTCAACTGGTCTATCACTAAGAGCTTCCAAGGCTATGGCGAAGCTACGAAAATGCACCTGAACTATTCGCCATAGAAGCTACCTCATCAGCCTCTTTCAACTGGTCTATCACTAAGAGCTTCCAAGGCTATGGCGAAGCTACGAAAATGCACCTGAACTATTCGCCATAGAAGCTACCTCATCAGCCTCTTTCAACTGGTCTATCACTAAGAGCTTCCAAGGCTATGGCGAAGCTACGAAAATGCACCTGAACTATTCGCCATAGAAGCTACCTCATCAGCCTCTTTCAACTGGTCTATCACTAAGAGCTTCCAAGGCTATGGCGAAGCTACGAAAATGCACCTGAACTATTCGCCATAGAAGCTACCTCATTAGCCTCTTTCAACTGGTCTATAATCACTAAGAGCTTCCAAGGCTATGGCGAAGCTACATGCAATAATAATTATAACTTTAGTATAGCAGCTACTTTACCTCGGCAGCCTCCTTCAACTGGTCCAAAACCCCCAGAGCTTCTAGAGCTATGGCGACCGTTGTTTCAAACGTGCTGTCTTCCTCAGTAAGCGACGCTTCGAATTCTGGCGTTATGTCTTGGAGATAAGAGTCGGTCACTTCACCAGTTTTAGTTAACTCTGGAAATAAAGGACAGATGGTGCTGTTAGTTTAGCCGTGAAAACGCAACATATACAAGGGCTGCTATTTATGTATCCGGAACTGGCCACTTACATAAACAATATTTAAAAAGAAATTATAACATTTAAAAATAGAACTCTTTGGCTGTAAAATAAAGTTTGTTTCATTCATCTGTCAATTGTTTTTACATTGTGGCGCCATTTTTAAAATTCATTGTCTATCATCACCATGGATTTGACTCGTGAAAATTTTCGTGCTATGATTTATTACGACTTTCGGCGTGGATTAACTCAAAAACAGTGCATGGATCAACTTTTGTCGACTTTTGGGGAGGAAGCCCCATCAAAAACCACTGTGTATCACTGGTTCAGTGAGTTTAATCGTGGTCGTCGTATGCTTGCGGACGATTTTAAAGAAGGTCGCCCTAAATCGGCTGTTGTACCTCAAAATATTGATGCTGTGCGCGAACTAATAATGCAAGACCGTCATGTTACATATCGCGAGATAGAGGCATTTCTGGGCATTATTATGACGAGTATTTATAAAATATTACACGAACATTTGGCTGTAAAAAAAATTTGTTCTCGTTGGATCCCGCACAACTTAACAGTTGAACAAAAACAGGCTCGTGTTGATTGGTGCAAAAAAATTATAGAAAAATACAAATGTGGTACATCAAAAGCTGTTCATAATATCTACACAGGAGACGAATCTTGCGTATGATCCCGAAACTAAACAGCAGTCAACGGTTTGGGTGTTCCAAAATGAGCCAAACCCAACTAAAGTTGTTCGTGCAAAAAGCACTTTGAAGCAAATGGTTGCCTGCTTTTTTGGTATTAGTGGACATGTGGCTACAGTACCACTAGAGAATCGTAAAACGGTTAATTCTGGATGGTACACCACCATTTGCTTGCCAGAAGTCTTTGGAGAAATACGCAAGAACAATCGACAACGAAGAATAATCCTTCACCACGATAACGCCAGCTGTCACACCTCGGCCGCAACAACGGAGTATTTAAATAGTCAAATGATCGAATTGACGGGTCATCCGCCGGACAGTCCCGACTTGGCACCCAACGACTTTTATTTATTCCCAAGCATAAAGAACAAATTACGTGGACACCGATTTTCGACCCGGGAAGAAGCCGTTGATGCTTTCAAAATGCACGTTTTGGAGATACCCGATACAGAATGGAAAAAATGCTACGAAAGTTGGTTTCAACGTATGAAAAAATGCATTGATCATCACAGGGAATATTTTGAAAAGCAATAAAAGTATATTTGGTTATAGATGTTTGTTATTTTTTGTTATTCCAGATACATAAATAGCAGCCCTCGTAAACCGGATTACTAGCATTTCTCAACAAAACATTTTGATACAAATCAAGAGCTTTTACCTGCTAGCAACAAAGCCGTGCGTCTTCAAACAGACTGAGGCGTCCCTCAGACCGTCTGAGTTAGACGTCGCTTTATTAGTGTTAATAACATTAGCTACGCTGATGATATGGTGCTGCTCAGTCCATCGATCAGTGCCATAAGAAAAATGATTAATGTATGTGAATCATATGCGACGGAACATGGTCTTTTTTATAACGGCAGCAAAAGTAAGGTAGTAGTGTTCGGATCCGGGTGTAAGAAACCTGATAATGTGCCTCCTATCTCCCTTGCTAGTAATTTATTAGAGGTGGTGGGTAAATTTAAGTATCTAGGTCACATTGTCACCAGTGACCTAAAGGACGACCTGGATATTGAACGGGAGCGGAGGGCGTTGTCAGTAAGATGTAACATGTTGGCTCGCAGGTTTGCTCGGTGCACCACTCAGGTGAAAATAACATTGTTCAAAGCGTTTTGTCAGATTTTTTACACCAGCAGCTTGTGGGTCAATTATACGCAGAAAACTTACAACGCTCTCCGTGTTCAATACTACAATGCTTTCAGAGCACTGTTGGGGTTGCCTCGCTACTGCAGTGCGTCGCAGATGTTTGCGCAAGAGCGCACCGACGATTTTTACGCTATCAGACGCAAGAGAATAGCATCACTATTAGGCAGAGTGCGGGCCAGCTCCAACAGTGTGCTGAAGGTAATTGCTGATAAAATAGATTGTCCCATCCTTAAACACTGGGTTGGTCTAATTATTTGATAATATTTGTAGTGTTTGTTTGTATTGTTTTTATTTTCGCTGTGTAGAACTACTAACCATAGAATAAGCTTCACTAACAAATTATGGACCCTGTTGTCTGATAATAAAAATTATTATTATTATTATATTATAACATCACTTCACTATCTTCTTCATTTCATCTGGTATTATCTAGATACCTAATGGGGGATTTTCCAACAGCCAATAAAAAAAAAATAGTTCATAAAACTTCTGTAGATGGCGTTGACGATTTGTGGATCCGAAGAAATCCGGCGAGTCACCAAAGGCCACAAAAGGAAAAAAAATCCACGAAGCACACTTGGCGCCATCTATCGTCTTAATTACAACTGTTATTTTTATTTTTTAAAGAGCTGTCAGAAAATCCCTCATTCACTCACAGGCATTTGTTTTATGCACCATACCTGCCAGCAACAAAGCCGTCCGTCTTCTAGCGGACAGTCGGCGGGAGAGAGACGCCTCTCTCTCGCTGCGGAACACGGCGTCGCTCAGACGACGGACGATGACGGATACTAACTCCACCTTTTTCAACTAAAGTAGAAGAATAAAACCACTATGTTAGCACAGACTATAACAAAACTAGGCATTAAGAAACATCCCTTCCGCGGTAATAAGTAACATGACACTTTCAAGAAAGGTTGTTATGTTATTATTAGTTGAAATTAAGTTGCAAGATTAATAATTTAGGAAAACGTGGCAAACAACGTTCTCGACGAAATCTCGACACCATTGAAAATAATTTTAGATAGGTACACAGGGTTGCCAACCCTGAATTTGTTTTCCACTTATAGAAGCCAATAAAGCTAGTATTTTGGCACTGACCTCTAAATGCTGCCTTGTAGTATTAAGCGCAGTAACATGTTCCAAGGTAGTAGAATGCGTTGTCAATGCGTCATTAAGTGTATGAGCTGCTGCTAACACTCTTCCCGCACTTAACGCGTCGCGACACACTCGTTCCGATACCACCACACGTTCACTGGGAATGAGAATAAGAATTATTTATAGTATTACACGATGTAGTGTGGGACGCCCCCCTGCCAGGTGGACTGATAACCTGAGGAAGGTCTCTGGTGGTGGCAGGATGAGGAAAGTAGGTGATCTTGCGCTTTGGTGTGCCCTTGGGGAGGCCTACGTCCAGCAGTGGACTGCAATAGGCTGATTGATTGATTAAATAATAATAAATAAATAATATAAGTAACAATAAAACAACAAACTGAACCCAGCAGTGGGCGGATGTGGGCTGAGAATGATGACAATGATGATTAAAGAACTCATCTTACTTTTTTGGTTTTGTGTTCAAGTAAAAAATTTTGTTTCAGCATTCTAGCAATTTTTACTTGTACTTTAATTGCAACAAGGCTACTTGTGATATGACATAGTATAGAAGTCTTACATGTCAGTAAGCATCTGCAGAGCGTAATGATGTGTCCTGGCATCGGCCCATAGTCTCTGCAGGTCTACTCGTCGCAGCTTGAGCAGGCCACGACATGCAGACAGCCTCCCTACTGCTGCCTCACAATGTGTGCCCCATGTGCTTAGGGCTTCTCCCACAAGAGTGAATTTCTGGAGAAGTAACAAAGAATGAATTAAAAGACTTTGGATACACCAGCCCCCTCTACATGACCACTGTAGATAAAATAATTTGTACGATATAAAACATATCTACCAATAGTAACACAGTTCTTGTCTTCAAACAATTTCCTAAACTCCCATTCATGTTAAAGAAGCTGGTCATGTAAACATATGTTTAGATATAGACGGGTGATCTGCTCTATAGTTTTGACTATTTCACCCTTAATCTCTTGTCATGTAAACTAACAAAACACAAAGCTTGACACTGGCACAAAGTTAACTAGTGCCACGAACAAAAAAAAAAAAAGTGTGAACTGATGATGATAACAACAACAATCTGATTTTTGTTGTGATTAATTTTATTTATCAATGTACTACACACATGGTTAGACAGACAGTCCACTCCTTCTATTAGTAGGATGAACTAACCTGCATGACATCAGTGATCTCCTGGGCATGTTCAGCGACCAACTCGTCCAATCTTGCATCACTCTTCTTGTATTCCTTCTCCAACTTGGCGCGCTCTTTCTCTCTCTGCTCGTTCGTCTCGCTCGCCGATAGGGTGCGGATAACGGACATTAGAAGACCGCTCTAGAGTAAGAGAACAAATTGAAATATTACGAAAGAGAAATCTTGCTTGTTTACCAATACTGACAGATTTTTCTAAGCTAATATATCAGTGGTTGTGTGCCAACAACGAAGAAGATATAGGGACTACCAACTACACCTAGTTATACAAATTCTGAATATTCAGCTAGAGTTTGTTTATCACGAAAAGACAATCATTTCTGCTAGACTAAAACAGTTCTTTGTAGTGAACTTACCGTTTCCTTCCCTTGCTTCACCCCTCGTGGAGGTTTAGTAGGAGGCGGCGAGGACATATTTGCGGAAAATTTGTTAGATTTTCATCTAAATTAGTTTACGAAAAACTCAACGCCCCTTACAGATCCACGCAAAATATAAGGTTTTTTCCTACAAACTAGAATCAGCTACTAAGCAAAAAGAGATAACGCTATACAAATAAATTTGTTTTCTCTTTCACGCATATTAAATAAAGCAACAAAAATTCGTCTACTTGACATTTGTTTTTTTTTTTACGTTCGGATATGTTTATCAGGAATGATATTTTTGTGTCCATCATCTGTGCTGAATCAGGATAGAAATTACGATAGAAATATAAAAAAGATATATTTCAATCAAATTATTTATATTTTGTTGTTAGAAATGATGCAGATATAATAGATTGCTATTTTTTTTTGCTTGAACTATAATACTTGTGTTGCTTGTGTGCTTTTTATGTCCGAATTATGCGGCTGCCAGCTGTTTGTAGCAGTATGCCCAGATTTACTAAAATCCTGTTATTTTAGTAGAAATATATATAGTAACAACATAAGCTACGCTCGCGTTGTATAAGATTTTCCCGTGGGAATAAGACGTTTCCCCGTAAAAATGCTATTCTATGTGTATAAACTATCTCTATTCCAAATTTCATCCCAATCCGTCTAGTAGTTTCTGCGTGAAAGAGTAACAAACATCCATACATCCAAACATACAAACTTTCGCGTTTATAATAGTACACTACAAAAATCTAGCTTTTTTTTAAAATCGTTGACTATAATAAATTCATCGGAATTCAAGGAAAATGTTTTACACCGCTCCAAACTAAAATTGCACAGCAAAATAATTTTTAATGTGATCACTTAAAGGAAAAAGGTTGATATCCCATTTTTATTAAAACGTGCTATAAATTCCACGGAGTACTTTACTAAAAATTAAATAGGTATTGAATTAAAAGCCTCCGTAGAATAAGAATTTCTGAGTTCAAAAATCTCGGTGGGAATGTTAATAGGTTTAGTAAAAAAAAATCTTTTGAGATTTTCTCCAGTTAGGTTAAAATATTGCCGGCTGAATCACCTTCAGGATTGTCCAAAAAGAAAGATGGTTCTGTTTTGTGCTTTGGAATGTCGTAGGTCCCAGTTGCTAGGACAGAAGTAAAGTAACGGAAGTAATCGTTCGTTACAAGAGCCATTCAGTGGCCAATGGTAGCGGCTCTCGTACCTACATCTTTCAATGTGAAGTAAACATAGGCGCTACGCCGAAAAAAAATTGTTGCGCAAGAGGTGTGTCTAAGGAAGACGGCGCGGGCAGCGCCCCGCGTCGGTCAGCCGCTCCCCGCGCCGCCCCGCACAGACCCCGCTCTAAAACATCGAGGCGGGTCTATGACCTCTGCGACAATGATAAAATATTATAATTGTTTAATTTGATGTAATCGCGCAAAGTATATTACTATGTATGATTCGCTCTTTGAGTATATATTTTTTATTTTATTTTAATTGGTCTTTAGTGTAGTGGAGTGTAGGGTAGTAATGATTATAATTTCACCTAAAAATAAAAGATTTAGTATTTCAAGATTCCAGACATTTTGACATTGTAATAGTAAGTATAATTTGAATTACTATAATACGGTCCGCCCGCGGCTACGCTCGCGTTGTGTAAGATTTTCCCGTGGGAATAAGCCTTTTCCCGTAAAAAGTATCCTATGTAAGTGTCCTATGTGTTCCAGGGTATAAACTAACTTTATTCCAAATTTCTTTCATACCAATCCGTTCAGTAGTTGTTGTCTTCTAGTATCTTCACTTCAAAATTATATAGGGGACAAGGGGAAAATAATTCCCGTTGTCACCACTTTAATTTATTTATAAAATACCTACAGATTTTCGAGTACTTTTATTCCATTGTTTCCAAACTGAAGTCAATTTATTAATTGGATGCAAAAAAATAAAAATGTGATGTTTATTTACGATTTACAATACGATCGATACGTATCTACTTATTTCTGATACGATCAATATTGTGAATGTTTCCGGAAATACATAATGTTTTCATCGTGTCTATTTTTTTCTTTGTGTTAGATTAAACAGGATGATCACTATAAATGTCTTTATAATATTTTTATCACACACACGTCACTTCAACACATCAATTATTTTTTTCTTTCACTGTCATTATGATGAGTAATTGGTACCAAAGAAATCTTAAATCAAATATTTGGTTCAAATCAAGATCAAAAGTTTCTGTTTTGTCAATAAAATTGGGTATGCAAAGTTTTAAAAAAAGTATGCTAAATGCAATACCATTTCAAGATATAAGGTTGGTTCCTAAATATATTTTGCATTATATTTTGCTCAAAATACTACACGGTTGTTTATTTTTTTATAAAATCATTTAATTTCCAAGTTCCCTCCAAAAAGTAACCTGTAGCCGTGCCATCCATGGTAGCTTTGACGTCGAAAAATGATTCATAAAAATCTTAATTTGAATAAAATATTTTTATTTGATTTGATATACGGCTGATTCTCTGCCTTGACAAACGAGATATATAAAAAAAATACACAAATGTCAAACTTCATCTTTGAATATGGCACAGAATCTTGCGCCACGTGTAAAGCTTGATCTGCTATTTAAATATATTTAATTGTAAAACTTTTACTTTAGTATTATATCAGACTGCCCACGCCGCGAAATTTTATTGATAAAGCATCGACTATTTGTGTTTACCATTGAAATTATTAGGGCGCTTGGTCTGGCATCACTAAAACACATTTGATGACATACGATGACAGCTAACTTCATACCTAAATTTTTTGCTTGTCACTAGGCAAAAAATGTATTTTATTCAGCCAACTGTAGTATATGTATGACTCACTTCAACCACATCTAGATAGATATAATTTAGCATCTAAGTAGCTTGTAGTCAATATGTTTGTCTGACGCACAACACGTCTTTCATTCTGACACGCTCCTGTGTCTCTATACCTCATGCATGGTGACCCTGCCAACACTGCCTAGTATGGACAGTCCTGTGCATCGCGATTCGCTAGTGATAAAAATATAACGTGTTCGTTCGTAAAAATTGTAATAATGTGTTAAAACGAGGATCTGATAGGATGTTTACGTGCTAAAAGTGGGTCTTTTTAGATGGGTGTGGAGTTCTTTTTAATAATGTGTTAAAACGAGGATCTGGTAGGATGTTTACGTGCTAAAAGTGGGTCTTTTTAGATGGGTGTGGAGTTCTTGAGGAAGCTGCGGCGACTCTTGAGACGGGAAAGAGGAGGGTTGTGTCGTAAAGGAGGTGCCTGCTGTCTTGAGACTGTTTCGCTCTTTCAATATCGCAAGCGACCTCACGTCTCACGCTGGGTGGAACAATTCCTGCCATGGAGTAAAGCTTTCTCAGTGGTGTCGGTTTCAGGGTGCCCGTGACTATACGTCATGATTCGTGGAGAGCTGTGTTCACATTTCTCGCATGGGCTAAACAAGCCCAAACTGGACTCGAATATTCGCCTGCTGAGTAAGCGAGAGCAAAACAACTCGTTCGAAGAACGCGTGCGCTGGCTCCCCAGCGGGTAGTGGTAAGGCGTCTCAGGATGTTGTTCCGGGCACCAACTTTACTCTTAAGCTCGCGGCAGTTCTCTCTTTATGTCAGAGATCGATCCCACGTGACACCTAAGTACCGTCAAAAATGTTTTTAAACTTTCATACAAATTAACTCGATCAGCTGATCACCTTGTTTGAAAAAAATACGAGTTTAAAAAAGTTTTGGAACGAAAGTTGTTCAGTTTCATGGGCCGATTATTACCACACGAGAGGTTTTACGTTATTTTGCTAAGACGTTGACACGTTTTAGTTTTGATTTGTCACGGCAAAGCTAACGATATCTCTTTAGAAATTCATTAAGTATTTTAGAATTTCTAAAGTGTGACAATATGTCCTTATATTTATTAGAGGTTCTATTTTGTCATAAAAACTAAGATTCTTGGATTTTTTTTATTTTTAACATTGCCTCATTGTTTCCTTGGCAAAATAGTGCTCTTAACCGAGTTTCATCAAACCCATTAACTCATAGAAAAAAAAATTGTTGTTTTTTTAATGGAGTAGTCTACTAACCCAAGTTTTATCGTAATCAGAGCACTAACAAAATAATAAACTGTCAGTTAAAAAATATATGAGTTCATTTTGTTCAATATTATAATTATTTTTTTATAAATAATTATTACTCATCCAAAATATCATTTGAATAAAAATACTCGTAAATCAGTCATTCATTTTATAATTATAATTTGTAACGTGGGAGAACGGTAATATTTATTCCCACTGTCCCCTGTTTTTTTTTCGAGTGAACATACTGGGGGACAGCGGGAAAAATCCTTAGTTGTTCCCCCGTGAGGGATATAATCCTTTGACTGGAAATAAGACTTGGCCCCGCACACACTTGGCTGGTTTTTTGTAAGCTAGGTATAGGCTATAAAATTACGTAACGAGTATGCAAACTTTACTTTTGAATCAATAAATAAATTATATCTTACCTACCTAACACAATAAAAATAATTCTAAAAAACCGCATTTGGTTGAATAATAGAAATACCTAACTATTCCTCTCGCGCCTGCCTGTGTTGTACTATAAAAATAAAATGATCGACATCTGTAACTAGGTAGTATAATAATAACATCTAATTTGAAAAAAAAAATGTATACCTTGATGTGCCGTCCACTGTACATACACATATACCCTTTGCGTAGTGTACTCGTATTATTAGTGTCGACCTTGAAAGTGATAGTATCACAAACTTGACTAAACCTTACTAAGTATACAAGCAGCAGGTATGGACCCAACCTATATTTATTTAATTAAAAATAGATTTAGAAATATTGTCAATGTAACGGATCGGACGGATGGATGTGACGGACCTACTCATAGTACGTCTTCTCCAAATAAAATTATTTCGTGAGCCGGGCGGCTTGGAGCGCCACCGAGCGCACATCCGTCGTCGGCAAAGATCATGGGCGACTGAGCTCAAGAAAGGAAAGTGATGACGCTAAGCTTCTCCGCACGTGTTTAACAGAGAAAGAAATAATGTTCGCGCGCTCCAAGTAAATGGCGTAAGTGCCAAATTTACTTTCTCAGTTTATATAAAAAGTACTAATTTGATTTGTAAATTTGCTTAGGAAAAACATAAAGCAGTCGGAGACCTATCTTGTAACTAAATTTCGGCGACCAATAAATTACCATTTACCTCTCAGATTCAAATAACGAGAATCGAAGACGCTGCTTTGGATAACATTTGTATCGAGAAGATTTTTACCAAACATGTTTTGGCCTTAGTGTAAGCGTAGATAATAGAGTCCAATAACATATTTTAGAAAATCAATACATTTACTGACGTAGATAATGAGATCTGATTCAACAAAAATCTTGAAAATTCCCGGACTAGCCCCTTAAAATTATATGTATTAGGCTAGGCTATTTCATTGTTATATAGACGATTCGCAAAGAAAAACTAAATCGGTTGAAAACCCAATTATTAATTACTTACATACAGTGATTTTGTCAATAATGTCTGTCTCTTTCTAAAACACTTTTCAGTATGGAGATTGGAGACTGTGTGGCGCTCACGGACCAAGTAGGAAGAGGAGCACAAAGAGGACTAGGCGCTATAAACATTTTCATACAGATTGAGTGTGACATCGCGCGGGGTCGAAGTCTGAGACGCGGGGAGGGTGACTCCGCCTTTTTATCTCTTGCCACCTAGTGGCGAAAACCAGAATTATCGGTCACGTTCATATTGCGGGTAGTTACACTATTCACCACTAGAGGGCGCAACGTGTTAAAAACATACTTATACAGGGCCGTACTGAGATTTTATTTTTAAAAATAAGTACGTCCTCTCGCTCAGTCTTAGATCAAAGTACCTATATCGTGTACAGTGATGAACTTGGAAAAATTAGCGCGTGGGTCAGATTACAAACACATTTTTAAAACAAGAAATAATTTTAATAGGTACAAGAAATAATAAAGAAATAAAGACAATTCTTTCTTTCTTTCTTTCTTCCAAAACTTCGTAAAAAATGGTATTCCGTCGTAAACAGAGTTGATAAAACTCCACCCTCTGCTTAGGCTACAATACAAGACATTTATGTGAAGATCATTTTGATGTAAGTACATATTACTAATTTACTATTTACTAATAATAATATGCATGTATGTTTGGATGTATGGTTGTTTGGTTGGATGTATATAGACGTTAATAAGCTACTTTTAAAACCTGTACCTAATTCATTTAATCACCCATAAATAGAACAATTTTATTTAACTGCTGTCTTTTCGTTTCTCGAATATTCTCACAAATTCATTCTCTAAATGCGGCCCGTTGTCGCAAGTGTTGCCTGTTTAGGGAAGGTTGGGAGATTTGGAACAGATTATAATTATAAATTAATACCTCAATGAAAATGGATATTTCACTTTGAAATAATAATATTGTCTTTTTTACACTTAAAAACAAAAGATATGTAATAATTAAGACGAAAAACTAAGAAGATGAAAGTAAACAATTCCAAATAGGTATGACTGCACGGGTTATTACATAATTAACATGTTTACTTATTAAAAGCGTGCGTCACACTAATATTACAAAATTTATAATACATTTGGACCCTTCCTACTTGGTCCGTGAGGAAGGGTCCGTGGTGGTGGCGCTACTGACTAAGTGACGTCACTAGTAGTACATTGTCCTCACTGTCTAATCTTGAATTTAAAATTTTATTAACTCTAAATTATATAAAAAATATTAAAAATAACGATAAATGGGTTTATTAAAATACCCTATTTAGCTGTTAGCAGGATTACCAATTTAAGTCTGGTCCCACTGGCCTGCACTGCAGCGCAGGCGAGGGTTGGATTTCGTAGTATAATTATACTATTTGTACCATAGTTTCATGTTGCGTAGTATATAGTATCGTAATGCTTGGATTGTACACGAAAATACCATAATTTTAATATCCAATCATCTAAATGTTTTTTAATTGACATTAACCCTAATGCACGGACTTCTTTGCCGTGGCAACATCAAATGAAAACGAGAAGCATTCCCTGTGCAATGTTTTGCTGCTTATGTCATTTTGAGGGAAAGAGATAGATATTTTTTTCTGCTTGAGTATGACTGAGATGAATGTATAGCAACAAATTGCGCGAGATACTTGCGAGATCGATGAAGTTTCGGGGATTCCATTGAAAAATTAGCTGAATTAGAGATTCTCATTTTATTAAGTGATTTTATCAGTTAATTTACCTAGATTTATGTGATAATATTAAAATAACGTTAACAAATTATTTTTATTTAATCTAAAACGTTTTCAGCACAAAAACAAAAAAATTTTTGGTAAAAAGTATCTTTTTAATATCCATAGACAATAATTTTATGGGAGCCTGATTCCAACCCTCGCAGCGCAGCCGTTTGTTTTTGAATTGAATCTCACTCAAATTGTTTTCTTTCTTTACAAAAATATATAAATATATTTGAAATCTAGTGAAATTGTCTTTAAAAATAGTGTCTTCACCATGGACGACTCTACTATCAGCAACAAAACAACTTTTACCGAAACAGAAGGCCTAACAAACGGAGAGCTAAGTGAACGTTTCTATTTATTGAAAAAGCAGCAAGAAAACCTTGCAATCAGCTATGAGGCGATCAAACAGGAGCTGTATGACACTAAACGAAGTTACCAGACGGCCCTGGAAGTCCAGAATCACGTGAACGCCGAGTTAGAAACGTATCAAGCGGAGGAATCTCGTCGGAAGAACGAGTTCACTTCTCGCATCACAACTCTACAGGAGGAGCTCTCAGCGCTACGGGAAAACGACGCGAGAAGCTGTTGAGACACATGCGAATGAAATAAAAAAGTTTCAAACAGAAATTAAGTGTTTAAAAGAAGAGCAAGTCACAGTTCAAAGAGTAAGTCCTGAACGCGGTAACTCTGAGCTAGATGAAGCTAGGACAGCCTTGAACGAAGCTTTGTGTGATGCTTCTGCAGCGAAGGAGGCGCTAGAGCAAGCTAAAGCGGAGATTATGTCGTGGAAGCTCAGGGCTGAGGAGTTGGTGTCCGAAATGGGGGAGATGCGAGCGGCGGCGGACTTGCGTCGCGAGGAGATGAGGGCAGCGGGAGAGAGGGAGGCGACGGCGCTGGCAGAGCTGGCTGAGGCTAGAGCTATGCTGCATCAGTACACCAGTGCTGAAGACTTGCAGCCCCATGGTAAGATATTTCAGAGATAATCATTTTGCTAAGTACATGCTGGCTCATAGGTTTCAATTCTTACAATCTTAGAATTAGCTTCAGCCATAGCGTTCAGCCTTTTAAGCATAAAATGGTGATATGTTTTTATTTTGTTTCCTATGCAAGGTTATTTAATTTTAAGCAGTCTGTCCAGTTATTGTGAAAAACCGCAGTAAACCCTATTGTGAATTTTTTATTCAATATATTGTTTGTGTTTATTAATTTATTCAGTCCATTATCAATCTCTTTCAAGTATTCAGTCTGTAACTCTTGTATGCTTAATTTATTTTCCAGCTGCCAAAGGCAACTCAATATTTGCTGAAGTAGAAGACAAGAGACAGGAAATGGCAAAGAACCTTATTCAGATGAAGCAAACTAATTCAAGAGTAAGTAAGTTTTAATTTAGTATTTCAACTTAGTGGATCTCTTCTCCACAGATTTCGCCATTGTGTTAGTGAACTCACCCAAAAAATGTAATGACGGATCTAAGTGATGTAATAACATCCTATGGAAATAAATATTTTTGACTTTGACTTTGGATACAGTTCCATTAACACTTTGTATACTTAATGCGTTCTCACATCAACAGCAGCGGTTCGAAATTCAAGAACTAAAAGATATTAAAACTCTAGGGTCATTTGCTTTTTTCACAATTTTTACTACAACTTTACAACACAATTTTCAGAAAGCTGTAAATGGTCTCCAGGAAAGCTAGGCAAGCTAAAAGCTAAGTTTCAAATTTGCCAATGAATTCATAGGGATATTCAGTAGGAATTATCAGTGTCCAGTTTTAAGCTGTCAATTTTCTGATCATCATCTCAGCCATAAGACATCCACTGCTGTACAAAGGTCTCCCCAAGCTCCATGGTAAAATTACTGGTCCCTTTGTGAGCAAAAGGGCAGATTTTCAAAAAGTTTTTTGTTTTTACTTCTCTTAGATTCCTGGGCTTTTTCTCATGTTGCATTGCTTGCATTGTACATCCCAAACAAGAGGCTTAGATGTGGACCTTGAAAAGAGCTGTTTGCGTTACTGGTCTGTAGGAAAAATATCCTAAAGCATGCCCCAGTTCCCACAGTTCTTCGAATATTAAATGCAGTATCTTTAGAAATTGATGTTATTAATTCTTCATTGGCAAATTTTACTCAAGTTACTTGTAAATATTTCTTGAAATAATAATAATAATAATAATAGGAACTACACCTCCCAATGGGAGAGAAAAAAGGAAGAAAAGAATAATAATAATAATTTATTATAATAGTTAGTAATTTTTGTTCAGTATAAACTGAAATTGTTGTTGTTGTTTGTTGTAGAATTATGTGTTAATTATAAGAAAGTATATTTGTAATTTTAATTCATTTAGATGTGGCGGTATTGACTTGGGATCCTCCTGTAATGATACCGTTATCTATGTATAAATAAAATAAATAAATAAATGTTTCAGTTATGAAGAGAGTTGGCCAACAAGCAGTCTGAGTTGGAAGCTCTCCTTCACGAGAAACAGACCATCTGGGAGGAACAAGCTGGAGAGGCTGCACATTACGACAAGGAACTCATTTGTAAGTATTTGTTGTAACCTTTTTAGTTGACGTACAGCCCTACAAGCAACAATTGTGTCCAAAGATGCATTATGAAAGACCTCGAAATGGAGAGATTTCGACATCTAGGGCCGTTTATCATTTAGTTCAGTTAACATATGTTGTCATCATCATATTATTATTATCAGCTTCTAAAGATTATAGATTTATATAATACGTATGTCCGGATTTCCCGTGACCACCATGCTGTGCTGTGGCTGCGTTTCTCAGTATGCGGTCACCATTACTCCACTGCCACTAGAAAGAAGAATACTATTGCGTAGGATTTGTGGTATGAATTTTGTCATTCTGTGGCCAACCACTAGATAGAAAATTTATAGGCATCTTATTCCAATTACCAAGTGTTAAACTCACTTTATGCTTATAATTTGGTTAATTCTGTATCTTTATAATATTACAGAAAGCTACCAGGAACGCATAACTCAGCTGGAAGCTTTGTGCGAGCGTCGGAGGAGAGAGCTGGCGCGGTGGTTCGGCAAACTGTGCGAGCCCACCGAGCCTGGCTGGCTGCCGGCCGTGCTCGACCATTTCAAGTGAGTGACGTCATCACACCTTCAATACAGATACCAGGAGCACATAACTCAGCTGGAAGCATTGCGTTAGAGGAGAGAGCTGGCGCGGTGCGGTGGTTCGGCAAACTGTGTTCGGCAATTGTAATCTCTGTACATAAACATAAAACATTTTCACTTTTTGTTCCAGGTCCGAATGCGAGACACTCCGCGCCGAAGTGCTATCACGAGGCGTGGCCCAGCTGGCCACCGCCGCTACCGTCAGGGACCTGCGAAGGAAACTAGCCCTTCTCACCGCCAACTCCGCCAAACCGACCCCGCCTTCCCGACCGTAGAGACCAAAACCAACGACGATAAGGATGAAATACCCGTGAAAGCGCCCGCCGAACCCAGATCCACAGTCGACGATGTTAAGAAATAAGTGGTGTTTAATTGAGAATATTAATTGTAAGTAATAATGTGTAATTTTTTTTATTTTTTTTATTTTATCAATCCTAAAAGTGTCTATTCGAAAATGTGTAAATTGGATTATTTAAATAAGAAATAAGTGATATATTCGAAGACTGTTGTTTTTTTTTTACATATTTTAGCTTACAATACAATACAAAAATATTGTTCATTGACACCATATTCTTTTTTGGCTTAGGTATGAACTAAACATGCACTATTACAGAAATAGCAGGTACTTTCATACTTTGGACAATTATCTTACATAGGTACATTACTGCACAATACTTGACAATACATAATATTATTTTTACAAAATACCTAAAGGCACATGGACACCACATGGACATGACACAGATTAACACAAAAACTAAGCTTTTACAACTTTGTAAAGATATGTAATACTTAGAAACACAAGATTCTTAATAAAAGTCTGTCAACGTGTCTGTACTGAAATCGTGACTGTGATGAGAGAGCATAAGCACTAAGAAGTCACTGGTGGCGGTGGTAGAGTGAGTTCCTTCAAGGCGTTATGTCTCGCCCTGGCCACGTGTCTGGTGCGTCGCGCGGCTTCGAGAGCATCCTTTGCTGTGCGCGCGCGCAGACGACGGACAGCCGTCTCTTGGACGCACTTCGTGAACGTGTCTGGAATGGAGATTAATAATATTTAGGTGTATGGAATTTTCATCATCGAATATGACTGATTGATTTCTGATTTAAATTTTTATCAGAATATGTAATCTAATATCTATCTATCACGGAATATTACACCTAGAAGGTTATGGAATATTACGCGTGGTGGTTTACGGAATACTACGCGTTGTCTACGGAATACTACGCGTTGGCTACGGAATACTACGCGTTGGCTACGGAATACTACGCGTTGGCTACGGAATACTACGCGTTGGCTACGGAATACTACGCGTTGGCTACGGAATACTACGCGTTGGCTACGGAATACTACGCGTTGGCTACGGAATACTACGCGTTGGCTACGGAATACTACGCGTTGGCTACGGAATACAACGCGTTGGCTACGGAATACTACGCGTTAGCTACGGAATACTACGCTTTGGCTACGGAATACAACGCGTTGGCTACGGAATACTACGCGTTGGCTACGGAATACTACGCGTTGGCTACGGAATACTACGCGTTGGCTACGGAATACTACGCTTTGGCTACGGAATATTACGCGTTGGCTACGGAATACTACGCGTTGGCTACGGAATACTACGCGTTGGCTACGGAATACTACGCTTTGGCTACGGAATATTACGCGTTGGCTACGGAATACTACGCGTTGGCTACGGAATACTACGCGTTGGCTACGGAATACTACGCTTTGGCTACGGAATACAACGCGTAGGCTACGGAAGACTACGCTTTGGCTACGGAATACAACGCGTAGGCTACGGAGTACTACGCTTTGGCTACGGAATACTACGCGTTGGCTACGGAATACTACGCGTTGGCTACGGAATACTACGCGTTGGCTACGGAATACTACGCGTTGGCTACGGAATACTACGCGTTGGCTACGGAATACTACGCTTTGGCTACGGAATATTACGCGTTGGCTACGGAATACTACGCGTTGGCTACGGAATACTACGCGTTGGCTACGGAATACTACGATTTGGCTACGGAATACAACGCGTAGGCTACGGAGTACTACGCTTTGGCTACGGAATACAACGCGTAGGCTACGGAGTACTACGCTTTGGCTACGGAATACTACGCGTTGGCTATGGAATACTACTACGCGTAAATTACGGAATACAACGCGTAGGCTACCTAAGGCTAATCTACGGAATTTCAAATATTTATCGTAGACTACGAAATACTACGCATAGTCCTGACATTCTCTGCATCGGTTAATACTTACTGACGATATCGGAACACTTAGCAGCGCTAGTCCACCGGTCGGTCGAGTCAAAACAATCGATGACATTGTCGGCGCATTCCTGACACACCGGCTCCACGGTCAGTATGTTCGCTGTCCGCAGTTCGATCCTCTTCACTGCCGCCTTTACCTCATCTACTGTTAGGCTGCAAATAAAGCGGTTAGTACGGAATATAAGAACATAGGTAATCTTTAAATTAATTGAATGTTTGTTTATAATAATTACGCTAGCGCCAAGCTGAGTCAGAAGTACACTTTCAGAATAATTTTTATCAAAAATAGGTAACTACGCTTTATAGTTTAATATTCGCTTCGTTCATATATAAGTAACTTATTACTTCATTTTGAAATTAATTTTTCAATAAATATTTGCACACCGACTGCGTTCGGTAGAGTACATTGATACTTATAAAATATTTTTTAAGACCTCGTTTATCTACCAACATGTATTCTCGCAAATAAATATTTTTATCTTTATCTTTATCAGTATAGACGTTATAGTTTGAAGACGAAGAAGGCAAAATACGCGCTATGGGAGTTTATAGACCAATCAGTTCAGAGACCGCACTTAAATAAAATCCAGTTGGAAGATTTTGCAAACAAAGTCCACTATGGGGTTTTTTTGACCAATTAGAAACCATTTTCAAAACTCAGTAGATGTTGCTTATATGCGTCCCGTATACATTTAACAACCTCCGTGGCCGAGTGGTCGAGATTTCGACGGCGATTACGGAAGTTCTGGGTTCCATTCCCGGTGGGGACACTGTCCAGCAAAAATCTATTTTTAAGACTTTCCCCAGTTAGGTTAGAACATTGCAGGTTGAATCACCTGATTGTCCGAAAAGAACGATGATCCCGTGATTGGGAAGGCACGTTAAGCCGTTGGTCCCGGCTACTCATCATCATCATAATTGTGTGGGTTGTAAGGTCGACAACCGACCTCACCAACCCTGGTATCAATGTTATAGATCCGCCAAAGGCCACTGACTTGGTTCATTGACCCGGCTACTATCTAGTCGTTACACGAGCCATGTCAGTGGCCTTTGGCGGCTCTATAACACTGTGATAACACTGTCACCAGGGTTTGTGAGGTCGGTTGTCGACCTTACAACCCACACGATGATAAAGAAGAAGCATTTAACAACGGTCACTGGTTCCACACACCCGATCTTCTCCGAATGGCTGTCGTCCAAGTTCCTGAGTCGATCGCTGAGTATCCTCTCTTTGATGTCACTCTGGGTCTCAACCATGGCCTTGGGCGGGGAGTCCAGCGCAGCTTTCGCGCTTCCTGCCACTGTCGCGTCTTCGACTAGGCGTTCCACCTGGAATAATATAACGTACTTACCTGAAATAAAATTAGTTCAAAATGTTTGTGGAACTGTCTCTTCAACAGTTCATAATAAGCGTCTCTACCGAGGGGCTCGAGCCTACCCTAAATCAGGGTGATCAGGCCTGTGTCGACCACACTGGCCCAGTGCAGGTTGGTCAACTTCACACAACAACCATTTAATTTCTTCGCAGGAGTGTGCAAGTTTCCTCACGGTGCTTTCCTTTACCGTGAAAGCTTCGAATAAACGTATATTATTTCGAAATTCGAAAACACATTGGCACGTGGTGGTGGGGATCAAACCCGCGTCTCTCGGACGGAAGACAGCAGCCCTAGCCACCACACACCGATGCTCTCTACTATACTTGGGTTACTATAGTATAGTATAATACTGATACCATATTCATATGAGCTCTGACAGATTAAAATTTTAAAAACTTTTTAATATTATTTCGTTTATTTATTTATTTATTAAGTAAAATTACATACTGTTTAATGATAAAATAAGAGGCGAAGTTCCTTTTTTTAAAGATTTTAGCTATTATGGGTTTTAAACTGAATATTATTAAAAAAAGTTGTTAACGTCGTATGAAAAATTTTGTAGCTGTCAGAACCCAACTATAATAATAATATAATAATAATAATATAGTGGCTCCGTGGGCTGTAGACCTCGCGAGTACTTTTTTTTTTAAATGGCTGAAAAAATCTCGATAGCGCGTTTTAGAAAATCCGTTCCACTGTACAGCGCCATCTGTTGATATTTACTTCTAAAAGATGCTTTGTTACAATATTTCATTTATGTTTTTTTTTTTATTGGTTGAGAAATATGACCTGTAGAGGAAAACAGCCTCTGTAAGCTGTAAGCTGGCAACCCTCATAACTCCGTCATTTTTTAAAATTTTCAAAAACTGACTCGACAAAAAAATTCGGTTAATTTATTGAACCTGCTCACAAAATTTCACGAGAACCGGTTGAGAAACGCGAACAAACAGACACACACACACAAACAGACATACAAAAGCAATATTGGCCAAGCTGAAGCAGAGACGCTTCGCTCGCTCGGTCAACAAGTTAATAATGGCAACACACACACAGGGTTTGGAGTAGATTAGTACTATAATTTCTTCGAATAGTGGCCAATCTGAAATGTCTAATTATTTGACCGAGCGAGCGAAGCGTCTCTGCTTCAGCTTGGCCAAATTTGCTTTTGTATGTCCATCTGTTTGTTTGTTTGTTTCACTCTACGCGAAACGCGACCTGCGTTTCTCAACCGATTCTCGTGAAATTTTGTGAGCAGGTTCGATTTTTTTTGCCGAGTCAGTTTTTGGAAATTTTAAAAAATGACGGAGGTGTGGGGGTTGCCAGCTTACAAGGTCTACCGCTGAGGCTGCTTTCCTCTACAGGTCACATTTCTTAACCAATAAAAAAAAAAACAAGGGGTCGAGGATGTTTGTGGAGAAAAAATGAATATGAAAAGATATACAGAATCGCGAGGTCTACAGCTCATACAGCGACTAGTTCTGTATCATCATCATCATCATCATCATTCTCACCCCTCATACACCCACTGCTGAGTATATTAGGCCTCTACTGTACTGCGCCATTCCTCACGGCCCTGTTTCTAGACGCACTGTCATTCACGTGAATGACGGTTTATTACTATCCAGAGACTACCACCGTAGCCATCGCGTAGGGCTATCGGTCGTAACGAAATACTTTACCTTGCCACGAAATACAAGATTTATCAGTATTGCTAATAAAACCCCGTAAGGCGTTTTCTTTTTGTCTACTCTTTGGTGTGGCTAAAGCCACCTAAGGCACTTAATCCTTGAAAGAAAAGTACTAAACGTACTTACTTTACTTATATATTATAGTTTTGTTGATAAAGAAACAATAGAGATAGGGCGTTTTGTTAATGGCCGTTATTACCATGTCGATACATTTCGCAGACGGCTGTAGCTTTTTCAGGAGTTGGTAAATATTCAGTTAAAAATGATTAATATTTTTTCTCTATGATCATAATACCTGGTTTTTGCTACCCACTCACTGGCCTCGATTCGGGATGTCATGCTCTAATTCTAATTTTAAAATCCAGCTATCCTTTTTGTTTTATTACCAATGAAAGAGAGGTGATGAACGAGTGATATTAATTTGAACGAATGATAACTTAAAATAAGGGCATAGCTGTCAGTTTAAGATATTTTTAAGTCGCATGTTTTAAGTGCTCTCTAAAATTGTGCAATCGACACGGCCATAAGGTTCAAATTCGATGTTTGACAGCTCTAATATTAGGATGGCCATCTTCTTTCACTTTTCAATCTTTAAAAGGTAAATAGGACGGACTAACTTAATTTAAGGATTAGAGCGTGACATCCCGAATCGAGGCCACTACGCTGTATAACTTAGACTCCTCTTATTCATACTCGTTTATTACATACTAGCGGTCCGCCCGCGGCTATACGCCCGCGTTATGTAAGATTTTCCCGTGGGAATACGACTTTTCCCGGTAAAAATATCATAAAAAAAATTCCTATGTGTTATTGCAGGGTACAATTACTATCTCTATTCCAAATTTCATCCAAACCCGTCCAGGCGTGAAAGCGGAAAAAACATCCAAATATATTTTCACATATAAGTAATATTAAGTGTGATGTGATTTGATTTATAAATAGTTATAAATTGGTTACGTGTTAGTCGAAAAACAGACAAAACCCCATGCATAACTCCGATCCGTTACACGAATTATACCCAATTCAAAAACAAATAACAATAACACCATATAACGAAAAAAACCTCAACACTTAAGTTATTAAAAGCATCAACAACAGCGACAAAGCATTTTTTATCATGACTATCAGACTTTTAAACCTGCGAGATCCGTTAGTACAGTCCAAACAGGCCCTATCTATATACAAAACCAGTATAGGCTGGTTCCAGAAAGCTAACTTAACTTTTGGCACCATGTGTCAACAAGATGCCTTTTTGTCTCAGGAAGAACATTGACTACAATTCTAACAGCAACGAATATTCCTATCATTTCCGTTTTTCTAAAAAGAAGAAGCAAGTAGGTATAAGGTTTAAGATACAATTTTAGAGCTTTGAAAATATCGATTTTGGACCTTAAGAGGCAAACAATTACACTGGTTTAGGTGGAATGAAGACAACAAGTTAATTAATGGACATCGAATAATTAGCCCATTTGTCAGATTTTTCAGGCTCCTGACTTACCAAGGTCTATAAGACAGACATAACATTGTGCGATGGTGGGGTGGGCATCTTCAACATAAACAAGGGATCTCGGTGAAATTATTATATTTTTCTTTAGACAACGTTACACAACCAAAATCCAAACAGAATCTGCTCTTTTTCTCACGTCAAAACTTACTTTCTCTATTCGAAAATAATCTAAATGTAAACGGCCAGTAACAGCCAAGGAGGCAAAGAGGTGTAGGTATGCACTCATACCTAACACATTGCAATGCCCTTACCAGGGTCCATGGTTGGATACCTACTTACTTTAAAACCTAATTTGTATATAGCTCCTCGGTGGGGACGTATATGAGCTGTTGATGATGATGAATGGAAGCAATAAAATGTTTGAATTTAAATTTGAACAGAACATAAGGCAGATCATTACTCTATCAATAGCGCATATACGTCCCCACCGAGGGGCTCGAGCCTACCCTGAATTAGAGCGATTAGGCCTTAGTCGACCACGCTGGCCCAGTGTGGGTTGGTCGACTTCACATACAACCTTTGAATTTCTTCGCAGGAGTGTGCAGGTTTCATTTCGATGTTTTCCTTCACCGTATAAGATCGTCGAATAAATGTACATATGAATTCGAAATTCGAAAACACATTGGTACGTGGTTGGGATCAAACCCGCGTCTCCCGGGCGGGAGGCAGCGGCCCTAACCACTAGACCACCGACGTTTCATTACTCTATAGTCTGAATATTTTTATAATGCTGAAAAACAAAACTAAACAGATAACACAGGACATCTTAATTTTAAGTTCGAAACGTGTTGCTGTAAGAATTGCCACCAGTGAAAGGATTGCGTGCGATGCATAAAAGTCTTGACATGACTCACATTCGTATGCAGACGTTAGCACGCAAATTTTACTGTTCCAAGAATCCTTTTAATGGGTCTGGAGGGGTACCTAAATGTGGTACACGAGACGTCTACAAGTAATCTGACCATATTTCAATTTTGAAGTATTTCAATTTTGTGTAACTACAGAGAACTGACATTACAACATCCTTGTATCTTTGGCTGTGATTATTGGACTAAAAACCTGATTGAATGATCTTTTCTTATTCACAATCATTATGAATGGACCTTATATTAGTCATTCTCTCTTACTGAACTTTAAAGAATAGAGTCATTACTGCCAGACCTTTAGGATAATTATATTTTCTTCATGGACAGAAATCTAAATAATATATAATAGATACTATACACAAAATCGTTTTGGCTATGTCACTGTCGAAATCATCCGGCAGAGGACAAAGGTAGTTGATACCGTCCAGAAGTGTAGCAAACTGAAGTGGCAGTGGGCTGGCCACGTGTGTCGCAGAACCGATGAGCGTTAGAGCAGACGCGTCTCGGGAAACGTAGTGTGGGACGCCTCCCTGCCAGGTGGACTGATGAACAGGCGTGGACTGATGACTGATGACCGGAAGGTCGCTGGTGGTGGCTGGATGAGGAAAGCGGGTGATCGCTTTGGCGTGCCCTTGGGGAGGCAAACGTCCAGCAGTGGACTGCAATAGGCTGATTGATTGATTGGATGATATCACTGTTGGGCAAAGGCTTTCTTTTTTTCTTCTACTGCTCAGGTCATTCCCGAGAGCTCAACCCTCCATCTCTTACGTGGCCGCTCACGTCGTATAAGTATTTAATAAACAACTTTCGCTCACTAAAGCCAAAAGATCAACTTGTTTTGTTTTTTTGTTTTTGTTTCTTTGTTTTCCTAGCTGAAAGATCAATAAACAACTTATCCTTCTCACCATTTTGTTGGAAATGCTGATGTGGTGCGGTGCAGCGTCGTCGTCGGACTCTGCATCATCCTTTAAGTTGTCGTTCTGGAAGTGTGACGCGCGAGTCGATTCGCTACCTCCCATCTTAGTGACGATTTATCTGAGGAAACCATAATTGAACAATTCGTTTAAAAAAAGGAGGGACATCTCTTGTTCTGCTATTTTTACGCGTGTTTTACTTTTATTCGAGATCTTTGCTGGTTTGAGGGCGTAGAAAGAATGACGAGTGGGTCATGTTGAGTGGGTATACTACCTATATACATATTTTGACCAAGCTTTTCACCTTCAAAAATGCCATATTGATCCCCATCAAAACTCAGCAAAACATTTTCTACGCCAAACAAACCTCTTGCGTGATTCCCCGAATAAATTTGAATGGTAATTCTTCGTCCGAGGATAGCTTATTTATTAGCCCATTACTCGACCCCAGGACATAATCTAATCGACTTATTTGACACGGACCATTTGTTGTAGTCCACAGTGGCCATGATTCTAACAGGAAACGCCCTAATCATAATATTAAACGCGTTTTGGCTTTTTGTCTTCTAAAGAAGGTATCAAATTCGTACCGGACGTGTTTTAAATGCGGTTCAATTTAGATTTATCTATCATTCATTCTTCTACCAACTCTCGTGTACTTCTCTCTCTCATGTGTTCAGAAAATACGCAAAAACTAGGATCATTAGGGGGCATCCGAGGAAGAAAACGGAACTATATTGGATTGGATGGATTACATTACATACTCTAATTTCAATTCTTATTTGGAATTTAATTTTAGATTAAAACGTGTTGTGGTTAGAATTGTGTCCAGTCTCTTCTCTATGTAGCTTTTTCTGCGTGGTGTTTTGAGGTTGCAAGATATACCTAACGAATAGATAATGTACTCCAAGTACGTATGGAATTAGTGATATCATAGTCAGACAGAAGTAAGTTAAAATAAAAACAAATATGAGTCATGCATGATGCTTGTGAGCTTCTTGTAACTTCGTAAGTACCTAGGATATTACGATCGTAAAATTTATATTACTGTACACATTGCGAACGAATCCGTTTTTTCGAAGCACCTAGCAAGGTGAATGGAATCCAATATAACTTATGTTTACATTTTTTTATTATTATTAAAGGTCTTATAAGCGCGTTATCTTTGCTGGTATTTTTTGGCGGAATGCCGTGGAAATATGCGTATAAAATAATTTAAATTACTCATTCAAATATTATCTGCACAGCAGGGCATTGAGCATAGAACTTTCTGTACAAAAGCCAGAAACATTGCCAGTCAACTTAGGTGTCGTTTGCTCAAAAAGCATTGCACAATTTGGCTACAAACAGCGTTCAAACCTCCTATCAACAAAAAAAAAGTCTCCATGACCAGAATAATCAGTTTATTCGATTACGTTATCGACACAGGCAGTGCACGCATAGATAGGGCCTATTACCAGAGTGATGCAATATGTTCCCATCACGACCCAAAGCGCCCGAGGAAGAACCTCTATCGTGAGCGGAACTACCAAATTATGGAGTTACGATTGGAAGTTACCGCAACGAACCACGTGTGTTAGGAAATATTGGATTTGGGTGCTTTGGAGGGATTTACTGACCTTCCGACTGATTCGAACGATGTGTTGCCAATATTTGACCATCTTAATGTATTTCGCTTCAAAATTTTAGGTCATTCATACACATAAATAATCATAAATTTTATATTTTTAATAATAATAGGTTTTCATTTATTTCCGGGAATTTTCGTTAAAACATAAAACTAATCTACCTACAGTCCCAGTTTCATGTTTCTTTATTAGCCATAGTACCCAATAGTAAAAGTAAAGTAATCCAGATAAATTAAATTAAATCAAATCAACGCAATAATATGCATTATTAATTTATTATTACAACGTGTTAGCAAAATAACGCAAATCCTCTCGGGTGGTAGGTCAGCCCATGAAACTGAACAACTTTTGTTCCACAACTATTTAAAATTCGTAAAAAAAGTATTGACTTTCATACAAACTGATCAGTTGATCAAATCATCATTGACATTAATTGTAAAATTATTTATTTTAGTATTAAAACAAGCAATCATTTATGAAAGTTCAAAAATAAATTATGCGGATTTAAAAAAGTTTTGGAGCAAATGTTTTTCGGTTTCATGAGCTGACCTACCGCCCGAGAGGTTTTGCGTTGACTTGCTAACACGGAGTCCGATAAACGCCTTTTGGATACAGTCGCTTCGCTTGTGGCACCACTTGGTTCCAGTTTTAAGATCGGAAACATATTGGTCGGACCGGTCGAAAAGTCATTAGAGCCATTGAAAACCCTTGAGGTTTACGCCCGATCAAGATTCTCGCTGAGTCATTTGTTTTCCTCATTCTCGTCCGTCCAGATTTTCAAGTTTAGTTTCATTCCATTAGGTAATATCCAATTACATATCAAACGACAAATATTACAAAACAATAATTCGTCTTTTATGTAGGCATAAAGTTCGTATTTAAAAAAAAAAGGAAAAATTATTTTCGTCCAAAGATAATTGTAGATACAGATTCGCGGATGCGGTAGGTACGTTTTTCTTTTTTACAAGATCTGCAGCTAAAATAAAATTGAAACAATGACCAAGGGCAATTTAATTGCCAATAATAATGAAATTATCATGAAGGTGTTGAACCCAGTCAGCCTTTCCTGTTTGTGAAATAAAGATCCTAGTTGCAAAATGACGACATGACGTAGGTAGTTCCTACAATCGGCTTCTTAGTTAGTCCGGGGCCACCTTTAGCGACTTGAAATTTCTAATAGTTGGTCAGGGTCAGAGTGATCAAAAATAGTTTTTCTCACCAACCATGCTTCCACAAATCATCATCATCATAATATTGAGGGTTGTAAGCACGATAACCAATGTCACAAATGCCAGATGTCTTGAAATGAAATGAATACTTAATTAACTTAAAGTTTAAGACAAATTTAAAAATCCGCCTAATTGAAAAAAGTTTTTATACATTAAAAGAATATTTCGACTGTGAACTAAGAAATAAGTGTCCGGATACTCTAAGAGTACGGATTATAATATTAAAATTTTTTGTCTCCTTATGTTGTTATGCCCGACAGGGTCCATGTTTTTAAGCACTTTACGAGTATTATTATTATTTACCTGAAATGTACACATGGTATGCAATAAAGAATTTGAATTTGACGTCACATCTTTTAGTTTCGTCATTACATTTTTTGGGTGAGTTCACTACTAACACAATGTGCGGACTCGTCTTGCCACTAAAGGTCTTGGCTAACGTAATCTACTACTTCCGTAAATAATAGCCAGCCGGGACCAACATCGTAACGTGCCTTTCTAAATTTCAGTATTTTTTACGAACAAACAGATGATTTACTTAGTCTGCTCTGTCCTGCCTAAAAAACTGGGGAAAGTCTCACAAGTCTTTGTTTACATTATTATAGGTAAATACTACTAATTTGTATTATAGTAGGTACTTACTTTTACTATTATTTGGTTAAATTTATCTATGAATCTTATAATTTTGTTACTGCATTATACTTGATAATCGATCTTTATAGTAGCGCAAGTATTAGTTATAGTTAGTTACTGTTTCTCTGCAAAGCAATGTTACTTTACATAATCTGTGGATAGTGTTGTTGGCTGTATATGTACCCAACCCTTTTGTTTCATCCATTTGTATTGTTATACTATGTATGCAGCTGTTTACTTTCCCAAATAAATAAATTTAAATTAAATTAAAAAAAAAATTCTGTTTGATAGTGTCTCCAACGGACTTTTAACACAGAACCTTTACATCTAGACCCTAATGCTCTAACCTTTAGACCAGAGACTTGCATTGATAGTCAACTAGTCACCAATAGCAACGCAACCAGTTCCCGCAGACACGAATTGATCTCCCAACCTTGAACTTTGTGTGATGATGGCTGACGATGCTATCTGCAGACCGCAACAATGACATGGTCTTAGCCACGCTGAGCTAAGAGTCATGGCATAATATTTGCATGCATTTAGAGTAACCGGATATTGTAGTGATGGTGATAGGTTCTTTAGAGACAGATTTTTAGAAATAATCTTTATCATTGTCTTTATATCTTTCATCTTTCTTTCCACGACAGGTGGCAATGCGATGACGGCATAAATGTATCAGTTTCCTTCTACGCATAAGTCCTGGTTCGAATCCCGGCCGGGAAAATTTTGAATAACGAATCATCAACAGCTCATATATGTTCCCACCGAGGGGCCACGGCCTTAGTCGACCACGCTGGCCAAGTGCGGGTTCGTCGACTTCACACACAAACTTTGAATTTCTTCGCAGGAGTGTGCAGGTTTCATCACGATGTTTTCCTTCACCGTTAGAGCGTCGAAGAAACGTACAATGAATTCGAATTTCGAAAACACATTGGTACGTGGTGGGGATTGAACCCGCGTCTCCCGGACGGGAGGCAGCGGGCCTTAACGACTAGACCACCGAGGCTCAAATTAATAACGAATAACGAATATTTTTGTTGAATTTGGGTGTTATATTTTGTGTTTACTATGACATCCCGAAATGGGGAATCTTTTTGACGAAATATGCATGTTGCATAGGTTTAATAATTTAAAAAATATTTCATGCATTTCATTGAAAATGTCTTTATGAAAACAGAAAAATTGTTAAAATTAAAGATACAAAGACTATAACTAAATATTTTTTTAAACTATCGCGGATGTTAAGATCGAAGCACACCGGAATCATCTAGCAATCAATCAAGATGTTAAATGCTACTCGCATTTCGGGCAAACATGAATGAGATAAATAATGATACTTAACGAAAAATCATTTAATGAAGAAGGAAGTAAGATTCACACATTTTCGTATCAACATCAGTACGTATCTTGTAATATTGCAATAATGCCTTATTATACCATGATATCATGCTCGTGTTTTGACTTTTGACATGTTTTGTACAGGCTGACGCGTTGCTCGATTATCCACACCCAATTAATGTTATAAATAGACGTTCTTCGTGATTAATCGTAGGCATTTTAATGTTATTCTACATTCTGTATTGTATAGGCATAAAATCGTACAATGTATGTGGATAAGTTTGCCGGAATTTAACGAGTGACGAGTGGTGTGTAGATTTTGCCATAAAAATAATTCTATGTGTTAACTTATTGTATTGGTCTGACAGAATGACTAAATAAATAAATAAATAACAAAGACAAAAAAATGATGACGTTACAAATTTGCCGCCACTCGATTGCAACCTAATAAATAACATTGTAGAGTACCACATAAATATAAATTTAAAATAATTTGTATTAGGGTGTATTGTAAAGGATAATCCACATTGCACATTTTCGATACTTAAATAACTTTTCAGGAACACAAATCGAATTGATATGTGAATTGAATAGCCTTCCCATATCCTCTTTTGATAATAGGGCAGTGCGATTAATTTTCTTTTTGTTCAATTACATACAACGTCTATCGTTCAGTTACAGTGGTCATTCTTATAATTTTTCGCTATAAACACTCTTATAGTGAATGTAACTAAGCCATAAAAGTTGACAGCGTTAGAAATGGAATAGATTTCGAGCTTGAAAAGGTTACGAAAATTAAAATTATTATTCTTTCGGCCGTTATTTTTAAAATGATGTTTTTTTGTTCGTTTTTAGTGCTCTGACACCAGATATTATTAAAGATGTCCGACTGGTTTGAATGTGAACAAAAAGGGTGCGGTTTCTAGAATCATAATGCAAAGTTTTTCATCCCATTGGCTACGGAAAATTATCTTTGTTCCTGACACAGTGATTTGACTAATTTCCTATCGTATTCCTACTGCAGAATAATAGTACAAGCGTATAATTTGTCGTGTTTAATGTCTTCAGACACCCATTATTCGTCAAACTGTCTAAACCTTAGTTGTCCATACATCTCAGACAATACTTGACCAACACCTTGACAATGAGTTGAATAAACATCTCGCCGTATCCACTACGTCTCTTCTAGCTGACCACATTTGTGTCGTAGATCTAATACGTCAGTGTACGCGAAACGAAGGTCGCGAAGATGAGTCTGGTAAAACGAGTTTTACGGGGAGCAGGGTGTGGCGAGGGGGATGACGTCATAGGAGGCTGTGCTGGTATATAGGAGATGCGCTTGAGTCTCGTACGAAGTCGCGTGAGAATTATTCTAGTGCTATACACGGAGCTACTAATAGCTCCATAAAGGAAATGATTCATTTTGTGACAGTTTTTGCCGCCGCGGTGAGTACTGTGGAGATTGCATTGGTTACATGCAGTCTCCGCGCACTTTTCCCTTTGTTTGTTGTTGCTGGCACTCGATATTCGCCCTATATATCGTAAAAAAGCTAATTAGACGTAGTGTGTCAGAGAATGATGGGCTGAAGAAAATAATGGTGTGGATTAGGGATTGAAATGAAGAAAAGATAATACAAAAATATTGTAATCTAGTATTGGAGTCATTATTTAGCTACGGATTTATGCGCTGGAAGCGAGTGCCTCCCATCTTCAAAGGGCTACGTCCACCTGACATGGTGTAGACTTATGAAGAAATCGGTACCTCCAGTTACGTATTTTTTTTTCTTTGCTATATTATTTGCCTGATTATTTGCCTTGTAGAATCAACAGCAAATATCACAGCACGGATCGCAGCTATGAAGCAATTTAATTTTGTTACCTTTGTTTAGCTTCGACTGAACGCGGACGCAGAGGAAGACGTGTTTAATCTTAAATCCTTTTTATGCACCATATTAAGTTTTCCAGAAAAAAGTCTAAGAAAAGACTGTGAATAAAGAAATTAATATTGAATGAGATGGCCAATGCAGCGATTGCAGCCATTAGAATGATGATGAGATACCATGGAAAGGTCTCTCTGCATTGATGCCTTGGTGATGTACAATTGATATTATTTTGTTAAAAAAAGTTGAATTATGTCTGATAAGTATAACGGTCTGAATTCGTCCGCGGAGGACTTCTTCTCGCAATTCGAGATAATCGCCGCTATAAATAGTTGGAGTGACGATGTAAAAACGTTAGTGTTGGCTACTTATCTATGTGGGCCGGCTCTCAGCTATTATAATTTGACAAAATCGTCCTCTACGAAATATGAGGATATTAAAAAAGCGATTTGTTTAGAATTCCCGTCTCCTATAGACCATGCTTCGTTGTTTTATAAGTCTCGTCAAGATTATAATGAGCCTCTGATGGACTATGTGTATCGTGTGGAATCTCTTGCCGGAAAGGCCAAGATTTCAGACCAGAAAATAATAATTAAGCAATGTTTGACTGGTATGTCATCTTTTTTTAAACGTAATTTCGGAACTCAATTATACAAAGATTTCGCTACCCTCAAACAAACCTGCATGGAGTATTCGATGCTCTTTATGGCCACACACACTGAATTATCGTTGCCAGTGAAGATAACCTCGACTCGATGTGGCGAGCCCAGCAGTTATACGAATTCAATGGGTGATGGTTATCCCAGTGAAAATATTGGGCAGCGTAGTGCGCAAGCCTCACCGCAGGAATTATACTCCACGCCGCAAAATAGATCTTCTAGTTGGCCGCCGAGGAGTCCATCTTCTCCACGTACTACTAACTTTGGATCAAACCGACCCCGCAATGATGCGAGATCGTCAAGACCCCAATACACTCAAAACCGGTATAATTTAAGAAGCGGTTCGCGTGATAACGTTGGAAATATACAGGGTAATGACCCAAACTTTCAGCGTCGCCAGTGAATGGGACTACATTGGTAGACGGTCATTTTAGTCGTCCCGTTTCTCCTATTATTTGTGTTGACTTGTACGGTGTAGTGCATAATGCGTTGATTGATTCAGGTGCCACAATTTCTGTGATTTCTTCTTCGTTTCTTGAAAAAGTGGATAAATTCATTCCGTCACACGCATATAATGATAACGCCTCTTGTTTGCGTACGGTGAATGGGATTAGGTTATTAGCTGAATGTTCTGTTATATTGGACTTTACAATAAATAGCATTGTTTATAATCATGCATTTGTTGTTGTGTGCGATTTAGTACCTGATATAATTTTAGGGCAGGATTTTTTATATGCAGTAAAGGCCATTGTCAACTTTGATAAACAGTTCATTGAACTGGATAGGAATAAGGTATGGTTCAGAAATGATACAAAAATCGCGGCGTTTTCACTTGATTATGTTCAGTCCGGGACTGAGTCCGAACATTTATTGCCGTTACCGAAAGGTGATTATATCTATTTTCTTAATACGGTAGAATCAATGAATGAAAATTTGGACGATTTAAAAAAGGATACGATCCTAACGAATAACACGAAATGTAATAATTTTAATATTTCTGATGCTTTATTATCAGATCAGAAAAGTAAGTTGTCAGAATTACTGGGCAAATATGAAAAGCAGTTTGCGTTTGATTCGAAGAATTTAGGGGCATGTTCATTAATGGAAGTTGAAATAAATACTTCAGACGAGACTCCTATTCATAAAGCTCCTTATAGAGTTTCACACCATCAACACAGTATAATTAGGGAACAAGTGAGTGAGATGTTGGAAAATGGAATCATTCGTGAGTCGCGAAGTGCATATGCATCCCCGGTTGTCTTGGTCAAGAAACCTGATGACACGTGGCGATTCTGCATTGATTATAGGTCATTGAATAAAAAAGTAATTACCGATTCATATCCTTTACCCAGAATAGATGACATAATTTTATATCTAGCTAAAGCCAAATATTTTGCGGATCTGGATTTAAATAGTGGATATTGGCAGTTGAGAATCAAGGAATCTGATAAGCATAAAACTGCTTTTGTTACCCCTTCGGGATTGTATGAATTTAACGTCATGCCGTTCGGCCTTAAAACAAGTGGTGCGATTTTCCAGCGGGTTATGGATAGTGTTTTAGGGGGCATGAAATATCGGAATGCTATTGTTTATATTGACAACATATTGGTTTATGGGGAAACATTTGAAGAATTTTCTTTATCTTTAAATGAAATCTTATATAGAATTAAAGAATGCAATTTGACACTTAAACCTAGTAAGTGCAAATTTGGTTTTGAAAAAGTTTCCGTTCTTGGTTATGAAATAACGGGTCAGGGAATTCGACCAGATCAATCACAGTTTGAAAAGATTATGAAGATCCAAGTGCCAAAATCGACTAAAGAACTTAAATCTATTTTAGGACTCTTTTCATATTATAGAAAATTCTTAGATAAATATGCGGATTTGGCTATGCCTCTAACAAGGTTGATGAAGAAGGGTGTCAAATTTATTTGGACAGAACTACAGCAACATGCATTTTCTAAAATTCTTTCTCTTATTCAGAACCCCCCTTTATTAAGACATTTTTCGAATAGCGAAGGCATAGTTACAAGATTATTTGTCGATGCTAGTGATAAAGCATTAGGTGCTTGTTTATTGCAGGGTGATGATAAAATATTTCCGATTGCTTTCGCGTCGCGTAAGCTCTCTGATTGTGAGACCAGGTATACGATTACCGAAAAGGAATGTTTGGCTCTAGTGTGGGCTCTTAATTATTTTAAGCATTTACTATGGGGAATGAAATTTGACGTCGTGACGGATCACAAAGCTTTGGTATGGCTCCGTACTAAAAAGGATATGAATGGGCGTTTAGCTCGTTGGTCTTTAGCGATTCAACAATATGATTTTGATATAGTATATTGTTCGGGCAAAGATAACCAAATTGCTGATTTCCTAAGCAGGAATCCATTAATTGAGGATGTTGATGTTAAGGAGACCTCTCCTAAGGATGTAGTTGAGGATGGTTTAGAGTTATACAGGATTGAAGCTTCTCGTTTTGAATTTGATCAAAGCGTTGATAGTTTTTGCACTGAACAAGTTTCAAGGATTGCTTCTAGATCTCGGCTAAACTATAAAGGTTTTCTTACCAGAGACAATAAGCTCTTTCACAGGTGTAGGATAGGTAACAGATATGTTGATCGTTTGGTTGTTCCTCAAGCTTCATTTAATGACGTTATGAAGGAAATTCATGATGATCCTTGGAATGGAGCGCATTTTGGTCTTACGAAGACTTTATGTAAATTTAGGGACAGATATTTTATTCTTGATGCTGAAAAGAAAATTTCTAGATATATCGAAAGTTGTAAAGAATGTCAAGAGAGGAAGAGATCGTATTTGATTGCTCCGATGCAACCGATTGAAGTCAATCATCTTTTTGATAAAATAGCCCTTGACATATTAGGACCTCTTCCGACCTCGGATTTAGGAAACAAATACATCATAGTTTGTTTAGAGTATTTATCGAAATACGCGATAACTAGAGCAGTCCCAAGTGCAACTGCTCAGGCCGTTAGTGATTTTCTTACTCAAGAGATCTTCTGTAAATTTGGTATGGTAAATGAAGTCATTGTAGATCGTGGATCAATTTTCACATCACACATGGTTAAAAATACGATAGTTTTTTTTGATTCCACGTTATCGGTTGCTGCAACTAGGCATCCTCAGACCATTGGACTCGTGGAACGTTTTAATAGCACTATATCTCAGAGTTTAGCGATGTATACAAACGAGAGTCAAGCAGATTGGTGCATGTATTTGCCCATGTCAACGTACGCGTATAATATATCGAGACAGGCGTCATCAAATACGATTCCTTACACTATTGTTTTTGCTAGAGACCCAATTTTGCGTTCTGATGTTGATATTGTATCTAATCGTAATGATTTGGATATTGCTGCTCGCAATAATGCTAATATTAGAATGATCTCATGTGCGTTGAGAAATATTCGTAAATCGCAAATGACTCAAAAGGAATATTATGACAGGAAAGTCAGGTTCGTAACGTTCGATCCAGGCAGCTTAGTCTTGGTATATAATCCTAAAAGAATAACAAATGTTGGTCAGAAGTTATCGCGTCCATATAAAGGTCCGTTTCGTGTTATTCGAAGGCTATCTAATAATAATTATTTACTACGTAAGATAGATGGAAGCTCCAGACGTGATTTAATATTTCACCATAATTCTCTGAAACCGTTCAGATTGCGTGTTTAAAAATATTATTTTATAGTAACTTGGCGTTTGTTTCCCTTGATCTGTCCTATGCCTTACTTTATTCACAACTCGTCATGAACTTCTATCGTCATTTGTAGTTGATATGTTATGTCAGCGTCTTTGTCAACAAATAATTATTATTGTCTCTATATATAAATTTATTTTTATTTTTGTATGATGGGTAACTTAATGTTTGTCTATATATGGCATAGTTTGATAACTTATTCTTACATTTTATTTATTTTTGTTTGTCATGGACTTTTGACTTAAGCTATGGTATTTTCATTTAATCAACAATCGTTCGAGATATTCGTTTGGTTTGAGCATTACTTGTCGGATCTCATAATAGGACATATGCATCCTCATGAGATGTGCTTTTTCTTAGCACGATCGTATTGGTTTAGTATTTTATGAGTCGGTGGATTCGAGAACGCTTATTGGTTTCATGTTATGCTTATTAGGTTTAGTCAAGTTCTATTAATTTTTGTTTTTCTCTCGAATGGATTAATCCAGCTCTTATTTGCAGATTCGTAATAAGTAGTTTATAAACATTTTATATATTAAAAAAAGAAACTTCATGAAGAAAAGAAGGTTTTAAAAATCTAGCTATTTAATGGGGTTGTTATTTTCTATAAGGGGAGGGTGAGCTTAGTGTATAGGCCACTCATTTTAGATATGCTATCGAATATTTATAGTTCTTCGGAAAAGATCTTGTTATTCGGTTAATATTTAACGTAAGTGACGCATAGTGTAGGTGATCGTTATTTTTCTACATATACGAATAGGCCTGAGCTCCTGTTCCAGACCTGCCGCTACTTCGATTTTTAGACTTTGTATTCGCGTTTTTCATTTGTTTTTGTCTTAGCTTAGGTTGAAATATTTAAGTTTAGATTAGGTGTGATCACTTAAAGTTTGTTCATTATGTTGATGGGATTTTGTTGTCATAATTTGATTTATCTGATATTACATAATAATAATTTCGTTTGTTCTTGTTGGTCAATTATGGCAGCATGGTCCAATGTTAATATTATGTTGAACGTTTTGTGTCGCTGTTAGTTGTTCTATTAATTCTTCAAAATTTATTTATTGTTCTTTTGGTTCATGTAGTGTACCATGAGTTGTACTTGAATGAATAATCTTTTGGCGTGGTTTTAATTATTCGTATTTGGTGAAACGTTGTTCCACCAGGTAGCTGTTAGCTATGGCTTCTTGTACAAATCATAGGGTTTGTTAAATGAAATATTATACGCACTTTTAGGTAATTAGTTAGGTTTATCTTTTGTGATCGGCTGATCATTTTCCTGTAGGAGGAGGGATGTGGAGATTGCATTGGTTACATGCAGTCTCCGCGCACTTTTCCCTTTGTTTGTTGTTGCTGGCACTCGATATTCGCCCTATATATCGTAAAAAAGCTAATTAGACGTAGTGTGTCAGAGAATGATGGGCTGAAGAAAATAATGGTGTGGATTAGGGATTGAAATGAAGAAAAGATAATACAAAAATATTGTAATCTAGTATTGGAGTCATTATTTAGCTACGGATTTATGCGCTGGAAGCGAGTGCCTCCCATCTTCAAAGGGCTACGTCCACCTGACAGTACCTACGTTTTTAGGTTAAACGTGTTTTAGGCAAGCAAAAAATGTTAAATGTACCCTACATTAACTGTATTTAAGTAATATCTAATTATTTTAATAATACTTTAATAATTTTAGTTATAATAAAATACAATAGAAGTTAATTTAAGAAGCTAAGGGTTAGGGGGCAAACCACCAATACGTTTAATAACGTACGTTTTTTTAAATAATATGATTACTACCTGATTTTGGAAAGTGAATTAATAGAGACAGAAAAATTATCTGTCAGAAATAATAATACGTAGATATGACTAAAAAACATAATAATAATAAAAAACTACGTATTGACTTCTTATTTATGTATAAAATAAAAAAATAAGAAACTAGCAGACGCATAAGTTTTGGCTTTGGACCTGTTGCTAATTTTAGGTAGAGTATGTTTATTTTTCTGATATTTTAATGTGGATTCAATATGATAAAATCGGTTTTTATTTAAAAACACAATAAACCCCACGTTCAGGTAAGTATAAATTTTACCCACTTTATTCTTTTTAGGGTAACCCTATATCTACTTAGGTAATGAAATGACTGAAAATATTGAAATATACTAATATAGATACCTAATTTGTGGCTTTTGTTCCTAGCTGGATATGTTCTTGTACAAAAACATACAACCTTTAACATAAGACGACTGAGTCGTTAACTTTGAGGTATTGTTTCTTTATCTTATGATGGGGCAAAAATTGCAGGCAATTAAGTTTTTTTCAGTTGTAATGTAGGTAAGTATTATTTTCTGTTCTGTGTTTATGTTTTACTTATTAAAAAATTCTATTGCCTTCTTATTCAATACTGTCGTTAAGAGCTATTATTTCCTACTTGGCACTTTTTAAGTTCACTCAGAATAAACTTTTTAATAAGTATAATAAAGTATGTTAGATAAAAAGCAAATTATATAAAAAAATTAGGATTGATCGATTATAAAATTATAATAACACTAAGACTTATGTTGTAGATAAAATATCAAATTAAATGTTGTAAATACTATTGTTTTGTTTAAAAAAACATGTTGTTGTCGGAAATAGGTTTTGGATGCGGTTGTATTGTAAGGCAGAATATTTGGAAGGTCTACATTGAAAACATGTTTACGGATTCCTCCGAGTAGCATATCTACTACGCCTGAAAGTTTAGAGGGCCCTCCTATATCTCTGTCTGGTCTGAAGTAGTCAGGGCACTTAGGGGCTAAGGTTGGAAAATCCCCCGGACCGGACGATGTCCATATAGAAATCCTAAAATTAATTGAATACGACTTTGTAGACTCATTGACAGGACTGGGACGTTACCAAGAGAATGGTTGAAATCCACCTTCGTCACTCTGCCTAAAAGACAAAATGCCAATAAGAATATGAATAAAAATAAGAATACATTTATTTACACACAGTAAACAACGATTAAACAAAAAACAAGACAGGTACATAACATAATAATAAATGTACTGATTATCGCACAATAAGTCTTATGAGTCAATGTGTTGAAGCTATTCCCCTCCATCGTGCATTAGCGCATAAGAACGAAATGTGATGAGCACATAGGTGATAGTCAATTTGGCTTTAGACCCGGCGTTGGCACAAGAGAAGTGCTCTTCTCATATAAAAGTGCAGAAATATTCAGAAGGACGTATTTTTATGCTTCGTTGATTATGAAAAGGCCTTTGACACCTCCAGTAGGAGAGGCACTGCAAGAAGAAGAAGAATATTGTTCTGATAGCTAATTAGCACATTTTAAATGTCACCTTAAAAAATAATTTTAATTTGAGACTTTTTTTTAAATTATGGCACTAGTCGTGCTTTGTGCGAGTGTCAAGTTTTTTTTTTAGCATTATTCTTTAGCATCAGTGAATTTATTGATAGATGATTGACAGGTATTGTGACTCGAGTTGTAACTTTTTGCGTTTCACGTTTTTATCACGTTTCTTAAACGGCCCCGTAGCCTAGTTGGTAGCACGCCTGCCTTCAAAGCACAGGGTTGCGGGTTCGAATCCCGCCCAGGGCAAACATTCGTGTGATAAGCACTTGTGTTTGTTTGCCTTGTGTCTGGATGTTGTTTATCTAAATATGTATGTATTTATATATTTAAGTAATGTATATCAGCTGTCTGGTACCCATAGCACACTAGTAGGTACAAGCTTTGCTTAGTTTTGGGGTCAGATGGCCGTGTGTGAGATGTCCCCCACATATTTATTCATTTACTAAAGTTATAAAATAAGCTTTAGATGTTCTGCGAGGATAATGAACAAAGGTTTGTTTTTTTACTATTGCATCGATTGGCTAGCAAGATTAGCACTCACTCAGGTCTTGGGCCCAAAAACCGTTAATCCCTAAAATTATTCCGTCTTTTTTTTCTAGACTCTACCTAAGTTCTAAAAGCTGTCTGATTTTTTGTTGGCTAAGGCTCGCAGGATTACTTGTAGCGATACCTATTTATTATACATACACCAGCCTATATACCTTACTGACATACTGCATTCGACATGCAAAGTAATCAGCAAAACTGCATTGAAACTTTCATACTCTTCAGCCATCAATCGTCAAAACGGCGGAGTGCAACCAATCAGTATCTAATGTCAATGCAGTTATATCGATTATATTATCGATATTATTATATCGATGCTGCTAAAAAGTAGTTTAAATAATCCATCTGTGTAGAGTTATTGGGTCATTTCATAAGTACTGACCTTAATACTGACTTATAATTTTCCGGACAATTGAAAATCAATAATCCTATAAATAAATATAAGAAGCTATCGGTTACTCACCTGCTACTGTATCGATTTTGTTGAATGCTCAGTAAATCACTATAATTTCACATTTGCTCACGATAATTTACAACATTTTTGAAGTCATCTTTGTTTATGTTCTGTCATTGTTCTGTTCTGTTACTCTGACAACGCGCGTAGGTATTGGCACAAAGTAGGTAGGCTTTATTTTGTGGCATTGGACCACGGCATTGGACATTACAATTTGGTGATGAGTTTTTATACCTTAAGTACTTGAAATTGTCAAAGAATCCAGTTTTGATCTCTTTTTTGTTTTGTTATGGCACTAGTTGAGCTAAGTTCTGTAATCTCAGAGAAACAAAAGACGATCGCTTCGCTGCGAGGCGACGACGCGCGTCAGACATCTGTGTCTGTGCAGATGAGATTGTTTCGAATCATTCACACATAAAGTAAATATTATGCGCTCTCATCCCAAAGGAAGGGAAGAGAACATTCTAGAACATTCTAGAACTGCAGAAAGATTCGAATATTTAAGGACAGTATTCATTTTCTGAACACTAATTTGTAGTGTTGTAGTGTAGGTGAGACACGTGCACATCTAAATGTAATGTAATGCCAACAGTAATGTATACTAAGACTTTTCTATATTATCGTCTGACAACTTGTGTATATTTCTTGGGGGAAGTTGTTCAGTTTCTTGGACTAAACTGTCTCGTAAATGATACTAAACAATTTAAATTTAACGGTGTTTTAGAGTTATTAAATTCATCTTACTTATACTGATTTGTCATTAGTCAAGGTTTCATTTCAGTACCTACGTTCAAGAATGATATTTTAAAGATAAAGGTACAACCAAAAAATAATTAATTAAAATTGATGGAGTAACAATAAAAATGTTAACTAAAATGCTTATGTTCTTACGTTCCTTTTGCCCAACAACATGGAGGAATTCCATCAGAATATCAATACTTCCGCGTACTATCGACGCCACTTAAAACAAAACCTTTCTGTAAGAAAATAGTCTTTACTCTATACAAGTTTACATGGTGTTGACCGTACAAACCACCCTGTTGCATATTTATCATTATTTATGGCGAAAAAATGCATCGTTTTTGCATTGAATGTGTCTGTAAATGCCTTGTTAAATTTAACGATCGTATCAACAACGCGTGGACAGCAGTAAGCTTGCAGATGAGTAATTATAATTTGTACAAATTGATAGTCCCATTCGTGGTCCCGTCCATAAAGGGATATAAGAAATACCTATGTTGTAATTTGCAACTGGGCTTCCGTGAAATAAAGTTCTTCATAAACACAGGTCTACCGGCATGTGTGAAATAGGTGACTGGGTGGGAATTTGGTTATTTATGGTTACTTATGTATCTATATTTAATATTTTGGTGGGTATACTTTATAAGTAGGTATTATAAGGAAACTATTGCTAGTCTTAATTTTATTATTACAATTCTTAAATTAATGTAGAATTCGTGCATAGTCAACATAGTAGAAATAACACAGTTTTAGACGCGTGATTAATAAATATCAGCAGGTACGTAATCCAATATTTTATTTTTTCTATTATTAATGGGTATTTCCTAAGGTCGAAGGTTAAATGTGAATCATCAGAACAACTTTAACCACAAAAGACGGATCATTTTCTACAATAACATAAAAACAAAACAAAAAAACTAATGATCTTTCTACGCGCCAAATTTTGATCTCATGTTAGATCATCGCCTTTATTAATTTACGAAACAAACAACCAACAGAACAGCTGTTTTTACATAAATTTTTAAACAATAACAACGTCAATAACGAAAAACGATTACTCCTATAATAATGATGGGTAACAATATTTCAACGCAGATATTTTTTAATGCAAAAACAACTTCAAAGAAAAAATAATGATATCTGAACTTTTTTTATTTTATTATTTCCTGGAAGTGGGTTCCGTTTTACAAATAAATGACTGAAAAACTTTAAAATGAATGTGTCGCCATTAGATGAAGAAAAAATAAATTTTACTTTTTCTTTTTGACACTAATGGCTGCAACCAATTCTTTTCGGAAAAATCATCCAGGTTATTTTTTTAATTATCAGAAAAGATCTGACCACGTTCTTGAACAACATTTTGATAGTTTGTCAGTTCCTTAATTTTAATTTACTAATTTTATACCTATTCATCTTGTCTTGCACACGTTTCTGATATTATAATTTAAATAATTTCAACCTACCACCGAGATGAAGGGAATATAGTTTCTTGTCACGCAGATGGATGATTCTTTAGCCGCCATTGTTAAATGCAGAACCGATCACAATAAATTATTTCGATTTTATTGTTATGTTTTAAATAAGTCTGAAGATAGTAAATATACTTTCTTGAAATATTAATGAACATGGTGGATTTAAAAAAGATAAATTACTTATCCAAAGAATGAAAAAAATACGGGTATATTTTTAGTGCTCTTGACTTGTGAATGACTCTACATCTCTTTAATAAGTAGAGTTATTTTATCTTTAGGTATATATCAGATCCAGAGCCGATACTTGGGTACAAAACGTTAAGCATATCTACCTATTTATGTAGCTACTGATAGAATATAATCGCCCTGCTCTGAATACAAAATTTCATTAGGCAAGCACTTAGTTAAAATTCTAAAAATGCGCATATCGTGTACCGATTTAGTTTTTACGTAAGTAATTTACATCAATAATATTGACTTTAGTGTTTAGAGGTGACCAAAACATATCCGACTCAAGTTCATGACTCAGTCGCTGCGAGTAACGAACACGTTAAAAGTAACAGCGCGGTAACTAAATAGTAAATAAATGGGTTAGTTTAGTAGACGACGCATGTACTAACTAGACGTCGTCCCGTGCTAATTGCTGAACGCGTAGACGTATGGTGTTATGTTACATTGTATGTAAACAAACATTTGGACTGGTTTGGTTGGAATTTACTTTATTTCATCAACGGCCCGTTACAGTCCACTGCTGGACTGTGAGCCTCCTCCACTTAAGTGGAGGGTTTTGCCATAATCTCCACGCTTGGCAGGCGGGTTGGAGATCGCAGATTAAAAGGTTACTGTATCAGAGAGTGCTGCTGCCCGTTCCTTGTTCAATGTGTAGTCCCTAAGTCGCCTCTTACGACAGTAAGAAAGGGTTGGTGACAAATGTATTCTACTCTGCCGTCAACACACGGCGGCGTACAAATGTTACTTTATTTATCTACTAAAAATTTCAACAGTAATAATTTCTTCATGTTTTTATCAAATTGGTGAATTTCTCTAAAAAAAATAACATGCTTAAAACATTGTTAATTTCAGGATAAGTAGTAAAAGGCAAATGTACTTGTAAAGCCACTTTACGTATTTTTTTATTTCTTTAAAACCATGATAAATAAAATTAAAAATATAAACGATTACGCTTATTCCTGAACGCAATTGTGTCAGTGTCAAAGGCCCCTCTAGACTTAATGATCGAGACGAGATGCGCATCGCGTTTGATTCTCGACCGAGTCAAGTTCACGGCGAAGCTTCGTTCAAAAACACTATCTCACCTGTTTCTGTGTCGAAGACCAGTTTTTGACAAAAAATGCGAATTATATTCCGATTTAGACAAAAAGGTTATCTGCGTTGTTTGTTTTGTTTAATTTCGAGAGGTCTTAGGAGTTTCTTGAACTTCAGCCCCATGGTAATATAATTATGTGTTTGTTGTCCTAAAATAAGGCTAAAATTAAACTTAGTTTAAATTGATATGGCTACAGAAGTACAAGTCCAAAGTTTTCAACGTAATATTTTCAATTCAATCTGACGGAAGTTTGCAGGTCCAAAAGTCTTCCCTTATTTGTGATTTCGTTCACTATAGGTATTCAAAGGTTAAATAGCGATAAATATCTGCGATCTCTTAAGCTTCTCCGATATTGGTCTAAACCTTTACATCACAAGAAGATTATAATGATAGGCATCGTAATTACTGCGATCAAGGACAGGATTCCTCGTTGGTATGTTGCCGGACATATCCGGCTCTGAACAAAAAATCTAGGACTTAGATGGACTAGGCTGCTATTTATTGCATTATATTATGTTCTATTAATAAAACAAGTGATGATATCAATAAACTACGTTTAAAAAGTGCCAAACAAAAAAAAAGGAAACCTTAAACAGGCTATAGTTCTCTACTTTACAATGCCTTAAAATATCTAAAAACATAAATTATTATATTACGGATGGATGAACGTAAGGCCTTTGTAATTTATGATGGAATAAAACAAATAATATTATAATATATAGGTATAGGTATATTGCATAAATCAATGTTATAAATATTAGCATTATTTAAAACAGTGTCATCTTCCTCGCTTTGACCTTTGCGGTTATCAATTGGTAGAAATAGTAAGGCTACACCAATGTCATGAAGGAAGTTACTACTCTGTATTTTCACAGTAAAGTTACTTATTTATTTTAAAGTAAAATATAAAAATATGAAATAAATATAAAGTAAAATAAAAATATAAAGTAAAATATAAAATAAAAGTTAAATAAAAAAATAAAATAAATGTAATGTAAAACTAAAACAAAAAACTAAAATCTTTCTTCATGCTTGAATTCTCATTCATTTGTTACAATAAGTCTTAGAACTTCAATGCAGTGAACTTTTTATCTACAAATGATACGTTAGTTATAGATAAGAATCTAAAATGCCTCTGCTATAATAATTGCAAATAACTGGCGTTATAATGAAGATCTATGAGGGTTCTTCCGACAGAATGTCTCATTGTTTTATCAATTTACTTACTTCAATCAATCAGCCTATTGCAGTCCACTGCTGGACGTAGGCCTCTCCAAGGGCACGCCAAAGCGCACGATCACCCGCTTTTCTCATCCAGCCACCACCAGCGACCTTCCTCAGGTCATCAGTCCACCTGGAAGGGGGCGTCCCACACTACGTTTTCCGAGACGTGGTCTCCATTCGAGAACCCGTCTGCTCCAACGCTCATCGGTTCTATGACAGACGTGGCCAGCCCACTGCCACTTCAGCTTGCTACACTTCTAGACGATATCAACTACCTTGGTCCTCTGCCGGATGATTTCGTTTCTGATTTTATCCCGTAGCGAAATACCAAGCATAGATCTTTCCATAGCTCGCTGAGTGACATGTAGCCGGTGGACCAGCTTCACCGTCATGTTCCACGTCTCGGCTCTGTATGTCAAAACGAGTAGGACGCACTGGTTATACACCCTGCTCTTCAGGCATTGCGGTAGTAGTAATATACTTACCTACTTAGTAAATCCTTAACCTATACCTATTGGATTTATGATTGTTTCTGTCCATTGCTGGACCTGGTCCTCTGCCATTGGCAACCATTGCATGACTTAGCTGGATATTCGGCTATTTATTTCCAGTCTGTGAATTTTACTGTAAATGCGTAATGTACAAAGTTAATTTAAAATAAAAAAATAATAGATATGATATTTTTTTTTAATTTAAATAATTAAGTATATCTTATACTGTACTTTTAATAGCGTTTTAATTCAATTATAATATACAAATTGTATTTTTATTATTAAATTTAATGCTTTTTCAGAGATTTTAAAAGGATTGTTACAGTTAAACTCTTATTAATTTTATCTACCTAGTTTAAAATATAACCACAAATTCAGAGTTTACGTAGAGTCTAAAAAAATACTTCCGCGTGTATATATTATTAGCTGTATGGTACAAAACAGTACCATACAGCTAAATAATATTTACTGCGCAGTGCAGGATAATAATTTTTCAATTTTAATACAACCTATTATTCCATCCATTTAAAAACCCATATAGCACAGTATTAGTATTTTTTGCGTCGCTTCACCTAAGCCTCGCGGTAACCTTTTTGAATTTATTAAACCGAAGAAGAAGATTAATGAATTGGTCACGAACCTAAATAAATAGCTTTTATAGTACCTATACCTACTGGTACATGGCCAGGTAGGTAAATAAATGAGGTTCAATGTGGCGTAACGTCTGTGTGTGAGCAGATAATCACCGATATTTTCGTCACGGATTTTGTAAGGCGCGCCCATTGATGAGTTTTGTGAACTTGTGTCATGATTTTCATTGTAAAAATATGTAAATTGGTGTTGACTTGACTTAATGACAGATCACTATTTTGTGATTTTTATCTTGGATCTAAGAATATATTTTTGTTAAAGAAAATAATTCATGAAATAAGAGTCAATTAAAGAATTCTGGCCGTCGTCGTCGACTCGCAAAGAAAAAGGCTGGCCGAACATAAAAATCACCGCTGCCTTGATAAAAAAAAAGATGTTTTTATTTTTTTATTTTCCATAAATGGCGATCCTGTTAATTTTTCATGCGTTTGATGGCCAGGATTTTTAATTTTTGTAGAAGTAGAATTCACTGTCAAAAAATAATATTGAAGAGATTATTTCCTCAAGAAAGTCCGTGGATTATTTCGCTTTTTTCAACAAGATGAAAAATAAAGTGTGGCACCAAAAGCGCCTACAACTATTACCTGAGTTTATTATCATGTAAATCTCATTCACAAGTACAGCGAATGGGTGCCGTGTCGACGCGTAGAAAATCGGTCGTTGAAATAAATGTCGACTAGGTACTTTTATTTGGTTCAAATATTGCTAGTAAATATTATGAGACAAGTCTGTTGCCAACGGATAAATAAATAAAGATAAAAGAACCCCTATTAAATCTGTTTCAAGACGTATCGTAACTAGTTTTTGTAGGATACCTACGTACGAACGACGACCTTAGTTTCTAGTAGTTATTACCCAGAACAAAAACGATTATTTTTAAAATTGGAAGACATTTCTAAAATCTCACTCTTTGAACGTGTTGTGTTTTACAATCAGATGATCTCTTCTGTATGTAAACTACCAATGACACAAAATATGTAGCTTGTGTTTTTTTAATTATTTACCGTGTATAGTATAAAAAATACATGCGAAATCTGAGATAGAGTTCAAAGTCAATAGGCGTAGTTGCGTCGTAGTAGCTGTCAGTCGCGGTGTAGTGGGTTTCTAGTTCTAGGCCATGAAGTTTGCAGTAAAATCTAAGTACCTGTTTGTATCTAACGTATGTACAGTGGCGGATTTACCAGTAGGCTGAGTAGGCTGGAGCCTATAGCAGCAGATTTTAGGGGCGGCAAATTTGGGCCCAGATATTATTTTTTTAAGCTCACAGAAATTAAAGAGGTTCAATTTATTTAGATATCTAAAATGTTATTAGGTCTACAGAAAAAATTCAACGGGTGGTAATTAAGGTTTCACTGCTAAGAAATCATAGAAATCTTTTTTTAATTTTTGACTAAAATGAATGAAATGAATCACCAATCTTTACGGAAAACGGTTTTCTTGGAAGAAATGTATCTTAACTCGTTCCCTGTCCATGACTTCAGACGGAGTCACAAAACGGCCTAATCCATACATACGTCTATGACTCCATTCGGAGTCATAATCCTTATACGAACGTAATGACATTTTTGTCAATGGTCGTGCGATGGATCATTTTTTTGACGTTAGGAACGTGTGGCCTAGGAAGTATAAAAACCATAGACAACAAAACATTCGGAAGATTTTGTAGAAGACAGCTGATACAGAGCTACTTACATCTGTTCAATAACTGGGGTTGCAGTAGTAAGTATTTTTGCAAAAATTAGTGATATTTTTGTACTATACTAAGGTTTTATTGAAAACATTTTTGATTATAAACAAGAAACGTACGTTTTGGTGTTACCATCGATTACATTTTAAAATATCTTTATTTTTATTTAAATTCATACGTCCATGACTCCGAATGGAGTCGTATTACAGACCTACTACAGAATATGGGAAATGGCCAAAATTGGAACTACGACATTATTATGGAAATGTCAAGTTGCAGTAGAGTCGTGATTGGTTAAAATGTAGTTTTGTATTACAACTAGCACCGCCGTTCAATTCACAGATTAGTTGGTAGGTCTTTAATTTCAATACAGACGTTCACGACTCCGTTTGGAGTCATATTATAATTATTAATATTTTACTTAAATTAACTTCAATTTTCAAGTAGAATTGCATTTTTTATAAAGTACAATAGCGAACAATTAAAATAAAACCGATATATTTTTGGACGTTATGGGTATCTAAAACATCTTGTATGGCGGACAGGGAACGTGTTAATTATTTAGAGACTGACTTAACACTGTAGCAGTAATGCTATCTTACCTTCTACTGCTATTTTGTTTCTGGCAATTCAGTACATTTAAGTACTGGCTGGCAGTCTCATCATTCATTTTTAATTTATTTTCAAAATACGGTATGTATAATTGTACAAGTCTGGGTTTTATAAAAAAAATGCTTGAATCTAGGGTGCTTACAGTCCGCGCGTTAGGTCCGAGGAATCAGTACATACTCATAGAATTCATAGTAGGTATTATCAACGTTGACGTTCTAGCGGTGTTTTTGTCGTGACGTAGTTTTCATTTTCCGTGCTCCGAAAAGTACGTTCTGTCGTTTGCTCTAGCAATCATCATAGAAGTCGTTAAGGCAAGTCAGTGGCCTTTTTTTTATGAAGCCGTATTCGTGTCCCACTGCTGGGCAAATACTCGCTTTCGCCAACTGTCTCGATCTTGAGCCTCCAGATGCCAAGCCTTGTGGAAACTGTCAATGTCGTCTCGCCATCGTCTCCGAGGTCGGCCTCGACGGCGACGATGACGACGGCGGTGGCCTTTAGGTGGTTTAAAAACTTTGACAGCATCCATTACTAAGATTCGGAAGCTTCGAGCACAGACGATAAGATAAAAGTTACTACGCGATAACTACCGGTTAACTCATTGCTGGTGCAATACGAATTTACCATCAAAAGTGCGATCCAAACACAGCAATGCAATTCAAAAAGTCATTAGATCTAGCTTTTCTTAGATGACTAAGAAAAGCTAGATCTAAGAAGCCAAGCTAATCTATGAAGATTTGGCTACACGATTTCCTGCACAGTAAAAAATGATAAACTTTTTATCTATGCAGTCTCAGGAAGACGACTGCACATTTCCGCTGCACTTGCCATGCAGATGCAGCCTTGCTGTTCACGTTAGCACTTAGCAGATCTATTATTAGCTTGTTTTGTTAGTTATGAATATTATAACCTTTACGGTGTGCTGTAACTATTTACTTGAGTAGGTTTATTACTTAAGGTACGCGATTGTATTGCCAGTTAAAATCTGGGAAAATATTCTGTAGGAGGAGCTACGCCTTTGTATTTTTGTCTTATAATCAAGTGTTTAGATATAAATAATTAGAATTCATCTTATCTCACGTAATTATTATATTTTTACAAGAGCTACCAAATTGGCGCGAGAGCACACCGAGTCCTGTCAAAGTCCCTCCACTAGGGTTGTGCGTTATGCGCCTGCGCTACATCACTAAATAAATTTCGGTTAACACAAGTCACATAATTCAGCAACTTTTCTTCCACTCTGACCAACTGAAACAGATTAACGGCTTAACGTGCCTTCCGAAGCACGGAACCATCTTTCTTTTCGGACAATCAGGTGATTCAGCCTGCGATGTCCTAACCTAACCAAACTGGGGAAAGTCTCACAAAGAGATATTTGCTTGACAGCATCCCCACCGGGAATCGAACCCGGAACCTCAGTAGTGGGCGTTGAAATCTCGACCACTCGGCCACGGATGCTGTTAATATTGTGGTTACAAACTGAATTTGTAAACTCTTGATATTTCCTCACACACACCTGTTGTTTATAGACCTACAATACAATATCACCGCACCTCCCGCCACAGGGCAGGGGCTCATCCTCACGTCCTGGATGCTTGGCATCCCAAAAATGTACGGGCGATCTTTCTTCTCGCGTACCTGCAGGATGTGGAATAAGCTGTCCCCTGAGGTGTTTCCTTTGTGCTTTGACATGGGGTTCTTCAAGGGGCGAGTATGCAGGGCTCTCAAAGGCTGGCAACGCGTTGGCAACCCCCCTGGTGTTGCGAATGTCCATGGGCGACGATGACCACTTACCACCACTGTGGCTCGTCCGCTCGTTTGCCTGCTTAAATAATATAATACAATATACAATATGCTTCTCAGAAACATACTTTTTTTATAAAATCCGGTTCATTCCGGATCCGGATTTTGACCTCCAAAAAACTGTGAATCAATCAACGAATATTTGTTTGCGATAAGACGAAAAAGTGTAAAATCTTGCGCAATAGTAAATAATAGAAAATCATACGTAGAAGTAGTTATTATTAGAATTCATGCAAATGCAAACTCGGAACTCGTCTTCCTTTTATTAATTCTCCATAAAATACTTATTATGATGATGTAGAAAAACTATTTACTACAAGGGTGATCTCACATGGAAGATCTTGTCTTATGTTTATAATGTGTTCACACTGCGTCATATATGGTCTAATAAGCATTTTGGCTATATTTTCGTCTTGTAGATATTATTGTTACCTGAAGCCTGCAATCACTTTTAGGAACTCAATAAAACTACGGCACTAGATCCTTCATGTATGGATGTACTTATTTTATAAATTTATTTCTTCTGAATAATAGTCCAATAAATAGAGCATTTGCCTGAGCAAAATATTATTGGGGTTGATGACAGAACATATATAAAAGAGGGGGTCTCCCATACAAACTCCCTCAGATGGAGTGGACTATACAGATTCTGCGAAAAACAGATGAAAATAATTGTTTTTACATCCCTACAGGAAAACGGGATTTTCGTGTTAAAAAATTACTTTTGTAGGTGTATTGTAATGTACCCAAAGTAGACTACTGGTACTTCTTTTATCTTTCTCAGTCTCTAAGTATGACTCATGTACCTGGTTACCACAATCCTTAACCCTGTTACTTTAAACTTACTGAACATTATTTTAAAACTGATTTTATGCAGTGTTGACTATTTCCTTTACTATGACATACACATCAATAGATCCATAAACATGCTACTTTTAAACATAAAGGTCTGAGTATTGTTCGTTTGTAAGTACCTATATATACACAAAGTAACATGAATATATAATATCTATATGTTTAGCAAAAAATGTTCCTTCACAACCGTCGGAACTAAAACAGATTTTAGTTTTAGTTTCGACGGTTGTGAAGGAACATTTTTTGCTCCACTTAGAAATTGCGAAAGAACTTCACAGGTTGTGTGTGAAGTTCACAAGTTAATCTGAATTGGGCCTGCATCCTCGATTGTTGTCCGTCCCTACTGAAGGAAGGGCTCGAGTCTGTCTTGAATTAGGGTGATCAGGCCGTGGTCGACTACGCTAGTCAAGCGCGGATTGATCGAGTTCACACACGCCTTTTTAAAAAAATCGTAGATGTGTTGGTTTACTCGCGATGTTATCGTCGATTAAAAATAAATTGGGAGGTAGTGGGATTCCAACCGAAGTCTCCCGGACACCAGGCACAGGGCCTCAGCCACTACGTCATAGCCTGGTTTACTCTGATAATTGGGAATAGTCTCGAGCTCCTCAAATTTAAGCTGAACAATGTCCTATCTGTGAAATGTCAACAAACTACAACAACAGTTTCCCTCTATTCCAGGTGACGCTAGTTCTAGCAGCACCGAACGCGAATCCCATAAACATCTTCAAGATCGACATCTCCCCCGAAGAAGCCCAGCAGTACCTGAACAGTCCACCCTTTACGGAGCCACAACTGTCTGGACGCGAAAACGTTCTGCCTTTGGTAAGTTTCTTTATTACGACTAGCATCGCTTTTGACCTCGGTGTCACCTGTTAGAAATTGTCAAGGGAAACTTCAAAGTCTTGCATATTATCATTTTCACGGAATATTGTTTTATATTTCGTGGTCTTTTTGGTTGCCCATGATGGTTGGATTGGTCCCAGTTTGGAAACACATGTTTGTTCTTTAAATTAAAGCTGTAAGCAAAAATAATCTTTTATTTTAACGTTAATTTACCCAATAGATGCCTGTTTCACAACACGTTGCACTTTTGTATTCATGTTATGTTACTAACGTGTTTGAAACAATAAAATATTCTGATTCTGATTCAAAGAATCAAGTGACGTTGCCTGAAGATTCCGGGAATGAGAATCGTTTCGTAGAAATGTAGCGTAGAAGAGGTTCTTTTGATGATTAATAGATGGATGGAGCATCATTAAATTGGTAAAATTCGACTCAGTAGACTGTTAACAATTTATTATAATTAAGGACTGTATCATACTCAAAATGATCTGTTGTATACTCTGTTGGTGATCTTAATAAATAAATAAAATCAAATAAAACAAGATTGGTAATTGATAAAGTGCGGTTGTTAGCTTGAAATAAGAGAGAGAGTGGTCGTCAGCTTATCTTTACCTTCCTAACTTGTGTGTTATTTTTCAGGTGCGCTATGACAGTCCTCAGTTTCGCGCTGCCGATGCCGGCCCCACCTTCGGTCACTATTGGAAGAATGGCCATGAGATTGAAAACACTGACGACTACGTAGAAGAGGTACTATTTCAATTAGTGTTTGTCATTTTGATATATTATCCTAATGAAGTAAACACGTACTTCTTAACAAATTTAGCAAAACGTCTGGTAAAAGAAATGAGCAATATAACTACGATATCTTTTGCTTTACTGCTATAACATTTGTACAGGCGTTTGACTACTCTAATTAGGTCTGCAGTCAAAAGTGTGTCCCAAAACAGGTAGAGCCATTACTTGACAGTCTATTTCACTTGCACTAATGGGCTTTGAACGAAGTGAACTTTGAGTGATTCTTGCACATTTTGGAACGCACTCTAGCTACTGGACTTATCGTCTAGATAGCCGATAAATAAAGTGAACTGGACTAACCATTTGTTGTCTTCACATAATATTGAAACTAAGCAGTCGTGTTATCTTGTTTTTAGGTGTACAACGCAGAACAGTTCCACGGTCAAGACGGTCTCGGCGCATACGCATACGGCTACAAGGCGCCTGAGTCGGCTAAGGTCGAGAATCGTGCGCAGTCTGGTGACGTCACAGGTTCCTACACTTACAGAGCCGGCAACAATGACCTGATCAAGGTGAGGCTTGGGAAAAGTAGTGTTCATCGTCATTATATCATCGGTTGATGACTGATCTTATATAGGTAAACCCTGGTGTTTGTGTAGCATATCATAGCTATTGAGCTGCCAAAGCGCCTTTTGAAGTTCATGGTAACTCTACAAAATTAAAGGATTTCGTCTATTACTTTCTGTTAAAACTATACAGCTGAAAGAAGTTCATACAGACTGGTCTTATATTCCCTTTAAGTTCTAAATAAGTATTTTAGATCATCATCATCATCAAGTATTCAAGAAAATGTTTTTACTATAATTTGAGGGCGTTTCTACTTGAGATAATAACGATGATGAATAGTAATTTAATAAAATTATCAGTTCAGCTTCATTCATGAAAGGATCTTTCTAAATCTCGAACATAAAGTCAAAATTGTTAATCAACTTTACCCAACCACATTATAATTTGATCAGGTACGCTACTGGGCCGACAGCGAAGGTTTCCACCAGGAAGACAACCTTCCCAAAGTGGAGCTGAAGCCCGTTCAAGAGACGGAGGAAGTCAGGCAGGCTCGTCTCGCGCACGAGAAGGCGTGGCAAGAGGCTGCCAATGCTGCTGCTCAGCAACCTGATCCTCAGTGAGTCAAAAACTAAGCTTTCGTTTGATCGCATATTTTCGAGTACCTTTTCTTTAAAGCAAGGTTCCATTGCACGCACAAAGAGAAAGCGAGAAGCTTTCATATCGAGAAAAGTAATATAGATAGAAAGTACCTTATTGATGTTCTGTCTCACCAGTTTCAAATCCAGACCATATTTTTCTTGATTTTAAGCTGCTTTCCCCTAAAATTATCAAGCAATTAGAGAATTCTGAAAGTTTATTACACGGAGCAAGAAAATTCATTTATATAAAATCAACTACCTATACAACGAGTAATTTACGCTTTCTGTAGGCCATAAGCTGAGAAGCACTAGAATCTTCTCTTTTTGTGAATTTTAACGTTTATTTACATGATTTAATATAACTTCGCGATATTCTTTCTAGGGGTGAATACTCAGAAACTCAAGACCAACAACGAGGCATCAGTCAACACCAGTACCAGGCTTTAGCATCGGCTCAAAATTACAACAACCAATACCAGCCTTCGCAGTACCAAGGCGCGGCTTCGGAACCTCACCCCAACATCCAATATCAAGGATCAGCCTCTGAACCTCAAGGAGTTTCCGCACCAGCTCCTCGTGAAGGAAAGGCTTATCCTGCAGCTCAAGCTGGCTTTGCCCAACAGAGGCAGCCGACGCAGTTTGGTCAACCTTCAGGACAGTACAGCCAGTCATCAGCCCAGTACCAGTCGACGCAGTATGAGCAGCAGAAGCCTCAGCAACAGTATGGACAGCAGCAGTCGGGATATGGTCAGCAACAACAGGGCCAGCAGGAGCCTGAGCCAACGGTGAATGAATTTTTAAACATCTTTTAGTTTTGCTACATTTCCTTTATCAACAACGATAGTAACGAAATAATAAATAGAATCATCTTTTTTTAATCCTACCGGCAGCGCCATTACAAAATACTTTCATATAATAAGTGTTCATAAAGTTATACAAGACTCTTAATAGAAAATATCGTGACATAAAATTCAACTTATAAAAGCATGTAGAGTTGACACAAAAAAATTTGCTTGTCGCTTGAATATGATAAATTTATTATTATTATTATTATTAAATTTCTGTAAGTGACTGATCGATTTTGATTATCTATGATTGATGGGAGAAATATGACACAAATGTTTTAAACTGTCAACCAAGAAAAAATCTATTATCTATAATAACAATTTTGTTCATTACCCAGGGCCCGCCTCGTGGATTCTTCTACAACTTCGACTACCCAGTCTCCATCATAGTTCGCAAGGACGCCCAAGGTCAGAATGGTCCGGTCAACCCTGGTCAGCCCATTGATCACGACACTGTTGGGGTCAACTCCAACCAACAACGTTATGGTTAGATTATAAATAGACGTTCTGGGAACTTGATGTTAAACATTTTTCAAAAGAATATTTCCGGAAGTCAATATTTTGCTCACCACCTTCAAGTATAAGGTTATTATAATAAGATTGCTTTGTCTTTTGAACTTCATTAATAACGACTTCAAATTCATTCAAATTATCGTATTTAATATTATCAAGTTCTCGGTTCTACTTTAGATTTATGTTTTGATTTATCCATTTTGATTTCACTTTTAATATTAGGAAGTCAAACCCAAAATGGATTGGTAAATAGATTTGTGATAGCTTTAGCTAGTCGACACCTTAATGTGTCCATTTGTATGTTCTACCTATTGCTTGCGAGGACGCGAAGTCCCCTGGGGGCCATACATTGTAACTTCTAATTAGTAGTAGCTACAACGGACTTTGTGAGTATCAAATACTTTCCCATATTTAAAATAGAAGTAATTACACATTATGGTTTTCTAATACGTCGACTTAGCTAGGTTAATATGGTTGCCATTTAGTAAGTAGGCTAAGTTAGCCATTAGTATACTGTTCATTTGTGATTGTTTTATATTAAGCCCGTCTATCATTATAACTGGCTATACTTTTATTTTTTTATATGTGTTTTCTTCATTATTTTTATGTACTACTTCTTGTAGGACATTGCATTTGTATTGTAGAGCTCTATTTTTGAGTTTGAATCAGTTGATTGATATGAACTTTTTGATGTAAAATGACCGGTGTTTGATAGTGTAACAAATTGGTAAAATATTAATAATAATTGGTAAAATGACAATAGGTATTAGTTCAGTTCAGTGGCAATTTGTATAATTTTCAACATCGAATAGGTTAAACTCTTGAGCCCGGTCTTGCTTTATATAAATTTCGTTACCATAAGATTATCAATATAGAAATGCTTTTAGTAAGTTTAAATTGCATTGATTTTCAAACCAATAAAGAATTCTAGTAAATATTTTTTATTATTACTTTATAAATAACGATATCTTGTCAAATAAAGGTAAAAGTAACCTACTCTTACAGTACGATCGACAAGAAATCATTACCAAGTTTAGTTTACTGAGATTACTGTAAATAAATCAATAATTAAAATCTACAGGTATAACAGCATCTAATGGCATTTGATATACTGGTACCGCTTCATTATAATCATTCCTTTGCAAATGCTTCAAGAACAATTTCACGCTTGGTTCCGTTGATGTAGCAGCACTTTCCTGAGGCCTAGGCCTCCAAGGCAATCTGTTTCCAATACCAGAAATTATACTCGAAATACCGTTGTAAATACCATTCCAAGCCCATATTGCTGTATCCGGGACGTTTACTTCAACTGGCAACCATGGAATTTGAGAAATTATTCCACCGATACTGATTCTAGCATTGGGTATGAGTAATACGGCTTTTCTAGTTCCTTTCGGTGCTTCAGACGCTTTTTCATTGGATGATTCGACAGTAACTGCATGCTTCTCTTCTTCGGGACTAATATTATGTTGGTCATCTGTTGAGTCGTTTTCATTGGAATGTTTATAGAGTTTGTTAGTATTTTCCATCTTCTCATCAGGCAGAAAAATCAATACTGGCTCTGGTTGCGGGCTGAAAATTAAAAATAATGTGTTTTGATAACTCGAACCAAATTTCAGATACTTAAGTTTATTTCAATATTATTTGCTGATACTATCTGATACATAGTTTTGATAAGAATCTTCTTAGAGACCTTTAACTTTGTCAGACAATTTTGTTACCTAGACAGACATATATTATAGGTATAAACCTATTTTATGTTGACAAACATAATATTACATTGAGTGAACGAATATACTTACAACGTATAAGAAGAATGAGCTGTGTTCAATTGATTGAACGCCTGCATCTGCTGCAACGCCAACATTTGCTGTTGAAGAGCTATCTCCTGCATCGCATCTTCTGACATCTGTTGGATCATCGGCATCATTGATTGTTGTTGCTCCTCCTGTATCTGCTGCTGCCATGGAGTGTTTGGTGGATGCATGTTCTGAATTTGCATCTGTGGAAACCACGTCTGCATCAAATCTGGAGGATGCATCTCTAACTGGTCTGTTGTATACTGCATAGTTTGTATCTTAGCCAGTTCTTGTAAGGTCTGCGTCGCCATCTGTTGTTGCAAGTTTGCCATCATCAATTGATTCAATTTCGTTGAAGTTTGTAGTTCTTGATGTAGTTTCTGTGCTTTCAATGACTGTAACGTTTCAATTGGAGGAGGCTGTTGTAACGTATGCATCATCACTTGTGGTTGTGCTTGTATTATCTTCATTGGCGCTGTCGATATTGAAGCAATCTGAAGATACATTACTAGCACTATACAAGAACTAATTTTTGATACTGTAATCATGGTTTTCTGATGTCAAATCACTTTTTCTTGTAAATCTTATTGAAAAGTGACTGTATCACTTAGTGCCAAGATCAGACTGAGTCTGAGCGTATGTCTACTGTGGCATGTAGTTAATAATGTAGTCGTTTATTATGATTTCACTTCACTTCAACTTTACGATTCCCTAGTCGTAAAATTATCTCTTGCTAGTAAACTGTTGCGTTCAAATGATTTTATGAGAAAACTTACTTCATTTTAAGTAAGTACAAAGAACTTCACTTTCTAAGAGTATTTCAAAACAACTTTTTTATACAATTCCATGCGAAGAATAAAAACAATCGTTTGAATCACGACACTTGCAATCGTCAACCGCAACGCACCTTTTTTTAACTTTTAAAATTTAAATTTGGAATTGGTTGCCAGAACAGGAGCCGCTGCGCAGACGGGAAGCGTACTGGCTGCGCGTGAGCGGCTCACAGCGATTATTATTCGTGACGGGTGTCAATGTCCACCCAGTGGCCTACTGACAGGACTCCTGACCTTGCGCTTTCTTTCATTTGTATTTGGAAGTGAATTTGATTGTTCTTAAAGTATGCAAGTATTTAAAGATTTACTATCTGTTTGTCTGAGATTTTGTGTATATTATTTTTGACTTTTCCTTTTCTAAACACTTTAGGTACTTTGAAGTTCTTCAGCTTTTTCTAAATAGTTACGATTTGGTCCACAAAAAACAACAACCAGCAGACGTATAAATATCTACTATACCTATATTAAAGAATTGTCAGCTTTAGAATATTTGTTTTTTTTTTGTCATCATAATTAGTACCTAAGTCGCGTATGGTGACGGCAGAGTAGAATACATTTGTCACCAATCCCTACTCTTCCCGTGGGTGTCGTAAGAGGCGACTTAGGGACTACACATTGAACAGGGAACGGGCAGCATTGCTATCTGATACAGAAACCTTTTAATCTGCGATCTCCAACCCGCCTGCCAAGCGTGGAGATTATGGCAAAACCCTCCACTTAAGTGGAGGAGGCTCATAGTCCAGCAGTGGACTGTAACGGGCCGTTGCTGATGTTGAATTAGTACCTAAGTAGATTTTTTTAAAATTAATATGCAGAATTGAGTTGTATTTTATATATATAAGTCATGTCATGATGCACGACGATAAAAAGGTGTTAATTTTCGCTAGCTGTAATAGGTGATTTAAAACCCTGTAGTTTCGTGGAGAAAGCTTCTATCTTCAGATTGCATATTCTAACTTTTCTCTTATTAGCAACAGTTTGATAATTATCAATTAGCGTGTATATTGTACATCATACTTACTAGTGTCGTCGAGTAATAAATCTATTAGAAACACGATGTTGCAAGATCGCAAATTCTCATGCAGCTCAGCACTATCAAGTGATTTGCATAAATGCAGATTATAAATTCAACTTGCGACTGTAATTAATTAGCACTATAACATCAATGACCAGTAGTTAATTCGATATACAAGTTAAGTGCAGTTACAATGTCCTAACTATTGATGTAACCTGTGGTCCTACCTAAAGACATTTAAACTTTAGTTAACTTTTAGGCTAATTAACCCCTAGAGAGTCACAGGAAATTAAACCCTCCGAATCGGAAGTCAAATGTTTTGACTAATTAGGCCTCGGAGGCAGTTAAAGTGAAATGCATAACGCATCTATTGTGCATTATCATCAGTTTTGCAAACATCAACACAACTTACTTTTCCAATTCTTGCATTATCGCAAAATGTCTTGCAGAATTTGTTCACCCGATACAAAATCAAGGTGAATGTGGCATTAGCACCAGCTAATCTTGATCTCAGGTAATTTTCGTACACTCAGACCAAACGACGGGCAATCCGAACACAGTTAACTTTCCTCGCAGTAACTGACAGTTAACAGCTAACTACAGCAGTTAAACTGATAACACAATAACTGCTTAATTTCTACTTTGACGATCATAGTAAACTATAGTTTTTCAAGTTTAAATGTTTAAGCTTAGTATGTTTCGTGGTCGTATATTTTGTAATAGAGATCATAAGTTGTAATAGGTGTGGTTAGATCATGGATAATCAAAAACGTTTTAGGTATTTCGGACCGCTACGCTCGTAAGAGCACAAATGTGTGCTAATATGGCCGCCAACCGTTGGCTCGTAAGAGCACACATTTGTGCTCTGGTACTTCTCGCATATGCGGTGAGAAAGAAATACTTTTTTGACGAAAGATATCCGATTTTAGTGGTTGGGACGTGTATGGCGGGCTTTATAATAATATTTTCATTAAAATGGCAACACAAAAAGCTTTTGGTTGAAAGAAAAAAATAAAAATATGACAACTGTAACTTTTACGAATTTTCGCGGGTTCGGAAAATTTTTAGTGCGTGTTTATTGTGTTTGTTACGGTATTTACGGAAAGAAAAGGTCAGTAAAGAATTTATACATGTTCTCTGGTTATTCCTTTACATATAAAACTTGTATATTTATGAAAATAGTGCTCTTTGATACAATCAAACTCACTTTGAATAAAAGTTGTACTTCACAGCTCATTTTTTTTTTGCGATTTATGTTAGATTCCCTGAAGTATTTATAACAACAAGTACCTATATCGTAAAATGGATGATTATTCATGAATACTATTCAAGATTTCTTTCATTACTAACGCCTAATGTTGATTTTCATGAGTTTGAAAATACGAGTAGCACGACATATGTTTGATATAGGACCAATACGGCCATAAACTTTGATAGCTGTTTTCATGAAAAAAATGTATGTGGACTCAAATATAACGAGAAACGTTTGCAACACGTATTTATTACAGTTTTATTGAGAGTAAATTTATTTTTCTGATACATTATGTATTTCTCGTAATTCTATTTTATTTACATTATGTCAGCAAAGTTTCTAGACCCTGAAGTTTCCGTACCTGTAATTATATTGCAAAATGGTAACTAACATATAAAAAAAATTGAAATAGATCGTAATATATTCTGGAATTAGATTTTAGTAGTAGAATGAATGTTATCTCTCAAAATTACTTGTAATTTATATTTATCTAACCCTAGTCCTTGCGAAAATCACCGCCATTTTTTTTCGCGAAATTTGACACGAGCGAAACGATGGTGTCAAATGTCAGTGCCCCCGAGCACACAGGTACCAGCTTCTTATGGCGTAATATAGACTACTTATTTACTACTTCTTTTAATCTTGCACTAAACCTCAGTTTTCTGTATAAGTATCCTCTCCCCAAAGGTTGCCTGGAAGAGATCGCTGTAAGCGATAATGTCGCCTTTACGCACCTAATTAACCTGTACCTAACTGCTTGTATGTTACTTTTGTGTGCAATAAAGTGTTTTTACTTACTAGTCTTGATATTTTGAATGCTTAGCTAATTCGCACCTTCTTTGAATTGTCTGTAATTATTATGAAAAATACTTTAGTAAGGAAACATACACACTCCTGCAAAGAAATTTTGTGTGTTGTGTGCAAAGTCGACCAACCCGCACTGGGCCATCGTGGTCGCCCTAATTTAGGATAGGCTCGAGCCCCTCGGTGGAGACGTAATGAGCTGTTGATGATGAAATAAATGATGCAATAAGCCTAAAAAGTGTTCGCCAAAAATGTATAGCAAATATGTTATTGTGTGTGACAAAAAAAAAGAATATAATTAAATTGCAGAAAAAAAAAAACCTTCCATCGCACATATTATGATGACATAAAGTATCTTAAACTGGTTAATTTGTGTTTTTGATAAAACTATTTATTTTTTAACTAAAAAAAATAAACGCATAAGAACGCTCCACGAATTCAAAGAGTTAAAACATTATTTATGATAACCACCAGTTGCAGCTCCACTGTAACACTTACCTACTTTACTTTGTTACTAAGAAAACAATACTTCATCATATGAATATACCTATATAAATAATCTTTGTTAGTAAGATAATTGAATACTTAGTTAAGATAATGATGATATAAGATATTTAGTTTTTCCTAAAAATTTAATTACTCCTGAAGTTAACTTTGATGACCAATCCAATCCAACTTGAAAATAGCAAAGAATATTAAAATTCCATTCAATACCTCATTTATTGTCAACTTTTAGAAGTTCAGCTTTAGGTGATCCTAAAATAACCCAAATTAATAAATTATACTTTAAGATTACGTCTAATACAAAATATCTATTTATATATTACTAGCAGTGCCCGCGACTTCGTTCGCGCAAGTACTTTGAGTTTACGAAGAAGTGTTTATATTTGTGTACACATCGAAATTGTATAGTAGTTTATGAAGAATAATTATAACATGTTTATATTTATATTGTTAACATGTTATTTTAATATTTCTTCGTAAACTATATTTGATGTTTTGTTTTGTGTATCAGTGAGTATAAACAGGCTTCGTGCACTGCTTACTCGTGACAAAGCTACATAAAGCTGGCCGTGTGAAAAACAGGGCTTCCGCAGGTCTACACCAACGCGACTCATAGTCTGTCCCTGAGCTTTATTAATTGTCATACAGAAACTCACACTTATTGGGAACTGCACACGTTTAAACCGGAACGGATAGTTATTAGCGGTATCCGAGGAATAAAAACACGCTCACCAGCACCATATCAATGTTAAAATTTGCCCCTCTATCACGTTGCGTTGAAGTGATATGACTTTTAAACGTGTGCCGTTACACAGTTTTGGGGGACTTAAATTTCTCAGTAAAATTATGGGCACACCGACTTTTAATTTAATAATATGTGCCGAAAGGCCAGGAGCGGACAAAGAATTTAAAAACTCGACAGGGTAAGTTGTTGCTTCATCTCGGTCGACAACATTGTTAATCGCAGTGTACTCTACTTGTGACCCGTCAACGCATTCCATAATTATATTATTTATTTCAGTGACTTCTTGGTTGCGAGGTGACAAAATTGCACGTTCACAAAGCCAAGAGTCCGCCTTAGTTATGATATGAGCTGGATCATCATACACTGATGAAATTAGTTGCTCAAGTGATGTTACAACCTGGCACAATTCGTCTCGTAATATGATCAGCCCTTCTTCCTTGGGATAGCAACCGTCACCAATTTTTAAAAGCAAGTTAGCAAGTTCTTGAGCATTTTGGCTTCCTCCTCTGCGCACTCTCATGTTAATTGTAAGTCGCAGTTTTGTGACATGAGGCCAAAGTGTCGAACTTTTGAGGCACGCACTTATTTCATCAGCCCTCGTTCCCCGTGGCACTACGGGCAAAGTCTGCCTAAAATCTCCACAAAACAGAAGAGTAATGCCACCCATGGCCCTATCACTTTGACGAATATCCCGCAGTGTCCTATCTACAGCCTCGATTGCCTTGCGATGTGCCATCGTGCACTCATCCCATACAATTAGATGACAATCACGCAGTACTCTCGCTTTATCACTATTTCGTGACACATCACAAACTGGTTGCTCGGTTATATCTAATTGTAGAGGAATCTTGAACATTGTATGTGCGGTTTTTATTATGAAAATATTTTTCACGCTTAACAACTTTTCCTAAGGTTCTATATTTGTATCTTTTGCAGTTTAGCTGGACTGCTAGGGTTCCACATCAGGTGTACCAGACCTTTGATTTTTGTATGTCATTAGAAAATACTTATTACGCTTAACAACTTTTACTAAAGTGCTATATTTGTATCTCTTATAGTTTAGCTGTGCTGCTAGGGTTCCACATCAGATATACCAGACCTTCAATATTTATACGTCAATAGAAAATGCTCATTACGCTGAACAATTTTTCCTAAGGCGCTATTTTCATATCTCTCATAGTTTAGCTGGACTGCTATGGTTCCACATCAGGTATTCCTATCTTCAAAATAAATTATAGCTTATATGTTACCGAGGACCAATAGCTATACAACAAAAAAAGTTTCATCAAAATCCGTTCAGTGGTTTTTGCGTGAATCGCGGACAAGACAGACAAAAATTTCAAAAATCATATTTTTGGTATCTGTTACGTTTAAGAAGACCCCCAGACGTATTTTTGTTTTTTTATTTCCAATGTACAGAATTGGCCTCTTTACAGATTTATTATATGTATAGATAACGCAAACAAAAATAGGTACTTACTTACTATATTGTATTTTGAATTTGAGTACACAAGTTTAGTGTAAAAACCAATTAAATTTTTTTTTTGCTTTATAAATATTATGACCCAAATTATCCACTAAAATCGCTGACAAAAAATATCTATTCCTGGTGTGTACCTACTTTAAATTCCGAGATTTCGTAAGTCCTAATTCAGAGTAGGCTCGAGCCCCTCGGTGGGGACGTTTGAGCTGTTGATGATGATGTATATGATGATAATTGTGATTTTCGAAAATAATTTTTGTTTTGTTTGGCAACTAAAAATATCTAAAAGACTAGCAATTGAGTACGCACGCAGTCGTGTTTTTGTCCATCGATTTACGATTGCTACAAAGTTTCTAAATGATCGCTCCTGAAATAGTAGAGCTAATAGAGATAAGACACCTAAATATGGCAACGACGACAGTTGAGGTTTCTCTGCAAGGAATCTAAGTTTCACTGAGTTCTGCTTAATTAATTAGTATGCTAAGCTGCTGTCAGCATATCGCAGAAAATCGATATCGATCTCCTTGCTGCATCAATGATCATCATCAACATTGCAAATAACTCATTAAACACAGCATCATAATTAGTCATGTCATCATAACTAACACGGGCAATTCAAATCAACACAAGAAATACAAAACGAAAAAATGTATTTTAACTTATATGGCAAGAATAAATAAAGTTTAAATACGACTGGGACACTACACTAATTAAATTAAATTTTAATAAATGCAAAAGATCTAAATATCACCACTGGAAAGTCTTTAAATTTTGTTGTAGTTTTTCTTGCCATCAGGCTGTCCATCGTCAACTAAGACGTTGATTTCTACCTCGTAGGTCCCAGGTTTGGTTGGTGAAGGTCGCACCACAACCCCTGGCATCCTCGACTGCGGTCCAGCATCAACTTCATTCTCCGACGCATCAGCTAAAGGCACTACTTCATTCGTGAGCGGCTGGTGATTCTGTGGCACTCTAACAGACATCATCCCTTGGACTCTTTGGATGAAGTATTCCAGCAGCGGTCCAAATCTGGAGACTCCGTCAGTGGTGATCAGGAAGCGGTCGTCTGGTTGGTTTTTGTTGGGTTGTAGGAGGAACATGTTGAAATTGAGGGTTCTCCTGACGGGCCTGGCCGAGGCCTGGTGGAGGCAAGCTATGGCGACCGGCAGGACGAGAAGCAGGGCGACTCGAGCCATGATGCGTGCGGCGACCGCGGCGGGGCTGTACACACTGCGCCCGCGTCTCTTTTGCTCGGCATCTAAGCTGAGGTAACGGGTCTACGGCAAAAAGATCATAATTGGCTCCGTGGTAGGGTTACCAGGCTTCCAGATGCCATGTTTTTGAAACTTGGATCCAGGGCTGAAAGTTGTACATGGTTTATAGTTTAAATATTTTAAACTTGAGCGAGTAAACAATTTTTGGTAATGCAATAGTAGAAGCGGGGATAAAATTAATATGATCTGTGGGAAAGTACCTTATATCATAGTAATTTGGCTTAGATTATTATTGTTATAAGTTAAGTCTGTTAAAGAAATATCTAATAATTATAAAGCAGAAAATTAAAAGTCAGACTTCGAAGATGTTTGATTGTATTGTATTGTATTGTATTGAAGTCAGGTTAATAATTTTATCAAAGATATAATAATAATATGTGGGGACATATACAATAAATTCTTTTCTTCGTTTCCACAGAATTTCGAGTCCAGAGCAATATCTATATCACACGATGAAGAGTGTTTTCTTTTGTCTTATTATGAGCATCAATAACGGGATGTTATCTAATGTTCCTCTTCCGGGGTTTCTTACAATCGCCTGGTAGCCCTGTAGTCGCCGGTAGCTGACGCCGCATAATTGCTACTATCTCCAGTCTACACCTTTCGTTTGGAAAGCGCTTCCATCTTAATTTGAGACGTTATTATAGACGCCCAAATTACCGAGCGCCACACAATGCTATTGTACTCGAGGATGCATACTCGGAAGGTGCAATAATTGGGTGGTCTAGAGCTCACAGATGAGTGGTTACGGCAATGTCAATAAAAATACTTGGACGTACATAATTGCCTGTCAAACTGAATTGGAGGCATCTTTATTAGTCTGAAAACCAGGTATAAAGTCTTCTTTTTTTTAAACCAGTAGCAGTGATTGAGTGCAGATTGCATACCGATGATTGATGGTTCTATAATGATGCAGTATCAAGGCCATAGATGCAGGTCATCAAAAATAAACACAATAGTATGCAAAATTCTTGTTTAGTTTTATTTGGCAGTTTAGTAAAAAGTTTTGTATGGTATTTTCTGAACAAATATTCTAGTAATGAACCGCCCAATGGGATCAGTGTTATGCTAGATCATGATGGTAAATGACAGACAACAGACAACAACAGACAGTGAACATTTACTAGAAAATGCTACAGATAAAGCTAGTCAAAATTCGAAATGATAAAGTTTTATAATTCATATAAAATGGACGGCAAATTAAGTAAGACTTACTTTCTGTCTACTTACATAAGATTTATTTTGAGACGAATTTGAATGATTTTATTGATCTGACACAGATCACGTAAGTGTATTAATTAGCAATTATGAACGAGTATGATGAACGAAGAAACTTTCCATGGAACAGTCTTTTTTTTGAACTGACATTCCATTACTGGTGATGCCGACAGCATGTTGAAATTCAATTCATCTTATCTAACTCCCGAATGTTTTGAAGAATTATCAAGAACAAACAAAGATTTAAATTTTCTGACTAGGTAACTACTGAAGAAATGATATTGCAACCGCTTTCTCGAAATAAATTCAGTACATTATGTTCCAAAATAGCTGTCAAACGAAGCTGTAGGTAACAGTTCTAACTGGTGATTTTTTAAATCTTTTATACGGTGTTTTAATCCTGGCAAAATATCTTGAAGTGGAATTAATCTTAGTCGTATCGCAGTTACTTTGATTATAATCGTAAGCATCTTTGTATACTAGTTTATCATCCTCTTCCTTTACAAACTGGTTGCCATTCAAAACGATATCCTCGCCATTTGTGTCAATTAGCCGATGTTTACAACTTATCTGATCTCCATACCACATAATTTCTCATACAATTTGCAGGTCATAAGATTTAAGGTGTTCTAGGAAAGTTACAACTTTAACTTTACCGTTAAATCTTGTTAGTAATAGGACATTTTCAACCGTGTGCATTGGAGTTTCTGTCTAAGTGTTAGCTACAGAGGTGAACTTAAAAATTTGTGATTGTTATGTTTCATCTATGGTCTAGAAAAGAGGATTACATTTTGTCGTCAGATTGTCTGTACGTTCAATAAAATTTCCAACAGCAAAAATAGTCATGTACTGTATGTAATTGGCAGGTATACGAGTAAAACATAGAGGTTTAAAAATGAAATTGACATAACAAGGGACACAAAATAAAAAATCCTTTTGGGTATATATTAAACCTCGCATTTGTTATATTTGCACTAAAGTCTTGTAATTATTCTCATCGTGTTCCTTGCCCTCATTTAAAATTCTGAAACTAACATGCTGGAATAATTTGACAAATTATTAACCCTCTTAGACTAATAATTATCTGAACATAGCCATGTTCAAATGCTAGTGGTCAAAGTGTACCACAGGAAGGGAGCCCGTTACTTATAAGGCTAATAAAGTATAGGTTATGGTAACGGTAGTGCCTTGAAATGTAGCAGGAAGAACATAATGCTATGAAATGTCTAGACATGATTTTACGGGACTATAGCCTACCTGCTCGTCTTGTAGATAGAATATAAAAAAATACTAGCATCATACCGTACAATTCAATGTACCAGTACCACAGATGCCATGGAAAGAAAGGTACAAGAATATAATACAATGATTTACAATGATTTAGATAGATTACCTTACTGACCGGACTCGACGCGTTAAGATAGATAACATTATAAGCAAGGAACTCCCTATTGAATGTGGAGTGCCTCAAGGAAGTATTTTAGGGCCTATATTGTTTTTAATTTTTATAAATGACCTTTGCACTCTTCCGCTTGCCAATGGTAAAATCATATCCTACGCAGACGACACTGTGCTACTCTTTAGCGCTGACAATTGGAATGACGTTTTCACACAGGCTCAGGTAGGCTTTAACAATATAATGCAGTGGCTTAGGTGTAACGCACTGACGCTTAACACGGATAAAACAAAATATATGACTTTCTCTTATAACTCCTCTACCCAGCCTTTTCAACCTAATTTCTCAATAGTGGCCCACCTTTGTCCTGATCAGACTTTTAATAATAGCGTATGCACCTGTCCTAGGATTAGCACTACTAAAACGATTAAGTACCTTGGCGTTATAATTGATCAACATCTCAACTTTAAACCGCACGTTGAAGCTCTTGCCGCTAGGGTCCGTAAATTAATTTACGTGTTTAAAAATCTTAGACACGCTACTAGTCCAGCCCTTCTTCGAACAGTTTATCTTGCGCTCTGTCAATCTTTACTAATATATTGTATTACATCTTGGGGTGGTACACACAAATCTACCTTAATTGAATTAGAAAGAGCGCAAAGAGCGATCCTCAAAGTTTGCACTTTTCGTCCTTTTATATATCCCACTACTAGACTACTCGCAGAGTGTGATGTCCTTTCCGTTCGTCAATTGTTTATTTTACAAGCGGTCGTCAAAAAACATCCTTTAGTTCCATTCGATCCAGCATTTATAAACCATCACAGGCGGATAGATAGGGTTTGTCAAAGTGAACGTTTTCGCACTGCCCACTCACATCATTTTTTCTGCTTTCTTGGCTCTTTCCTATACAATAAGCTAAACTTCTACCTATCCATTTATTCTATGAATTTAATACTATGCAAAAAAACTGTAACAAAATGGCTTAAATGTAAATCATATGAGGAGACTGAAAACCTATTAGCAGTAAGTAGTTAACCAAATTACCTTATTTTAAATAATTGTTATTTTAAAAACTCTTTGATTAACTCTTACTTTATAAGCACTTACTAACCTGATTCCTAAGACACAGGTATTTACTTACTTAGTTTAGGAATCATATTGTTAACACAGCAAATTGTTTTATATTAATGCTTACAACTTAGTTTTTATTTTCTTATTGTGTAAATTGATAAAAATAATATTAATTATAAATTTTACTTAGTAGTCCTGTACAATGTTTATATTAGCCTAAGATTTCACAGAATAAATTTATCTTTATCTTATCTTTATCTTAATGATAATTTGGACGTCTTTTTACAAAAAGATTGTTAACAAAATATTATCATAATTATTTATGTTTGACAACATCATCTCGGGACAAATGGCTGGTGTGCCTATGTCTAGGCTGGTGTGTGTGTGTTAAGTTATTAAGTAGATAGATGAAAATTTTATTAATTCACAGCACACAGCACAAAAAATATTGCCCTTTTCAGGGCAAGAAGACATATTTGTAGTGCACAAACCAATTAAAGATAAATGCAACGTAAAAATTTCACCTCCAGAAAATCTGGTGTATAAGAAGATGTGAGTTTTAAATCTAGTGCACCAAGTGCATGTCATTTTCCAAAGTTTCTTGTTAATGTTTCTTTTTGTTATCGTTGGAAGACAAAGCACTAAATATCAACAAACAAACTCTGACCACGCAATTTAAAAATGGAATAGAAGATGCATTTCTCTAATGCAGAAGAGGTGGTACCTGCAATTACAGGTACCTGTAGAAAGGCGGCCAGCGGGGCGGCGGCTTGGCCGGTCCTATCGGTGCACTATCGCTCCATTTCTGTATGTCAAGTCACGGTTGTATTCTGGATCACTAGGTTGTAATTTTCCTTAAACACTGCTCAACTACTCTGTTATTTACTAGAATTTTATGTCTAGATTTCTTGTAACAGCAAGATCATGAGTAGACAATATAATTATTTTCTCCGACACGCTCAAAAATTTGATCATTGCTGTAAAAAAAACAGTACGCGAAGTGACTCATTTTTGGACGAAACATTGCCCCATACAAAACAGCGGCCGGCAATGTGCCCTCAAATGGCCTAGGCCGGCAAAGTAACTTTCGTTCAGAAATTTCAATGTTTTTGAGTCTTTCATAGCACTCTTCATAAGTTTTAATGATCTAAATTCAAATTTTATATGAATCGTACACGACTCGTAGTAATTTGAGTTGGCTGTATGTTCTGTATAACACTGGCACAAAAAAAGTGCACAATATGGCGGTTTGTAATTTTCGCCGCTTTTATTTTTATCGTACTATGTATTTATTTTGTTACTTATTTTTCATGATGGAGTTAACTAATCATTGAATTGGGGAAATATTATATCAATGAATGGTTCAAGAAATCAAAGTAGAAAGTGATAAAGATTAGAACTTATAAGTTTAGTGCGATACAAGTATACATCTAAATCCAAGGTACCACAATATTTTTTGTATTTTGTAATTTCGTCGCATATTTCAGAGAAAAGCACTATACAAGCCTCGGCCGCAATAACTCTTGCTGGACTCGTACACAATAAAAAACCTCGCCTGCGGCTCGGACTTTAAACGTGTCCTCATCCAGCAATAACGAATTTTGCGGCCGCGGCAGTAATGTACTATTATACATTCACATATAATTATTAATAAACTATTATTTTCACTTGATCTTGTTCCTTGTGCTTGTAGATTACCTCATATTATAAGAGTATCAACCAACCCGCACTGGGCCAGCGTGGTCGAGGCATTAGCCTGAAGGCTCGAGCCCCTCAGTTGGGACGTAAATGAGCTATTAATGATGATAAGTGTATCATTATTAAATGATTACTTAACAGGGCTTCGTTTTAGGATGACTTGTTTTCATTACTATACAATAAAGTGATTTTTACCACCAAATTTTCTATACTTCCAATGAACAGAATACAGCCAAAGACCCAGTAGAGACATAATTATGGCCCCAGTTGAGTTACTGGACTCCGCATTATAGATTGCAACTAGTTCTCCGACGATCAGATTAGCAGTAAGTGCACCACATTAGATCAATTCACTTTAATGGGAAAGGTGCAGTTCAAATTATAGGATTTAAAGAGATAAAAGTTCTATCCGTGTCGGCTTCGTAGCCTAGTTGGTAGTATGACTATTTACTAAGATGTCGCCGGTTCGAATACTGCCCAGGAAAACACTAGTGTGGTTAACAATTGTGTTTGCCTTGTGTCTATTCTATAACATCAGCTATTTGATTTCCATACAGGCTTTGCCTAGTTTAGGATCAGGGTGCCGCAAATGAGATGATGTCCCCACATAATATTTATTTATTTAATTTAAGCAAAATGTCCTCCTCGTCGCACCTAAAATGTTTAATTTATATGATTCTTACAAGCAACTGAATTTTAGAGCTTCGATGAATATTCATCTTCAATTTTAGAATGGTCCTAGTTTGGGTATAAAAGTGGTCGGTTGGCATAACTTAGCTACGAGTTTTGGTAGCTTTGTAGATCTTGTAGATTCTAATGAGATAATTGTAATTTTGTGTTATATAAAAAAAGTCTGTTTTAAATAAAGCTTTATTTAACACTAATTGGTAACTCCCTTCAGATGTTTTGCAGTCAGGTACAAAAATCACTTCAATAATTTACTCGAACTCTTCATTTATATAATATTGTTGAATTGTAACGAGAAAGGTTCTACTTTTTACATCATTATACGAATACCTTCCTTTCGAATCGGATTTCACTTTGATTACAACTGCAAGAATCATAAGTACAAAAAATTGGTGTAAAATTACAATGTAGTCCTTCTGAACATTATTGTATTCTAAGAAAATGAAATTTTTGTGAGTATTCATACTGTGATCAAATTGTATACAATTAACCACTTGTTGGGGTTGAATGTTTTGTTTAGGTAGCTATTTATTTCATTTTATTGAAATTCGATCATGATTATTAGATTAGTCTTGGAACCAATCGTAATAGAATTAGACAAAAGCCAAAAGTTCACTAAATCCAAAGTGATGGTAAATTTTTCGTACGTTCGTTTGAGTATTATTTCATTTCTTATTGCCTCTAGGAAGGTATTCATGCATTACTTTCTCTTTGAATCTAATATATTTTTTGGCTAAACTTTGTTGTTCCTTTGTGCGAGTTGCGGGTTCGGTCTTGCATTGCGGATCTGCGCATGCGTTTCCCTCGAAGCTTCCTTGGATTCGATGCTCTCACTAGCTACTTCTCCTACTCTCTTCGGATCAGCGTTTTGGAGTGCTTCTGAAACAAATTCATAGATTATTTTCGATTTTTTTACCGATTTCCTGATGCTAATTAATGACTTAATCTGACTCAATTAAATTTTTCGACTTTTTCTACTGCTTCTTTTTTTCATCGACTTGGTAATGACAAGGACTTGACTTTGATTATGACAGACGTGAACTAATCACGGAGACAAATACAATAATTGTCTCCGTGGAACTTATACAGGACGAAGAAAATTTTATTTTTTACATGCTATACATTTGACAAAAAATTCTAAATGTTGTCTTTTATTTACCAAGTAATTTAATTTCACTTGATTTTATGACCTTATTGTGGTTAACATTTAACTGTAACTCTTTCCTAGTACTAACTATTTTCCTCTGCAGCAGAAAGGTAGCGGAGTTGAGATAAATCAAAATTACTATTTTCTCAGTGGTGGCTTTTACTTTAGGTTTATAGCTTACATATTCACAAGTGTATCCTGCTTACTTACCGACCGAGCGTCGTCGGCGGCATTGTATTCGTTAGGGCCGCTGCCTCCCGTCCGGGAGACGCGGGTTCGATCCCCATCATGTACTAATGTGTTTTAAAGTTCCGAATTCATGTGTACGTTTATTCGACGTCTTACAGTGCTCTAGTTTGCCCGCTGTATTACCAGTCCGTAAAAAAAAGAAAAAAGCTCTTACAGTGAAGGAAAGCATCGTGTCTTGAGGAAACTTGCACACTCCTGTGGATAAATTCAAAGGTTGTGTGTGAAGTCGACCAACCCGAACTGGGCCAGCGGATCCTGCTTACCAGCTGCTCGTAGTTGGCTGTTGGCGAGGTGAACTTGTTGGCCCTGCTGAAGTCCAATGAGCTGTGACAGCTGAACTGCTCCACCACGAGGACCTTCACCTTGCTGTCCTTGGGGACCTTGGCTTCTTACTTGCCTGGAATTTAGAAATCAATTTATTATTTTGCTCTTGACATTGATACTTTCGATTTCAGGTTAAAATTTAGCCTTTTAATTAAACAGACTTTTCAACCCAGTTACACGAGCCATGGAGCCATGCCATGGTTTAATAAAATGAGCATGGTTCGTGATTTTGCGTCTGTAGTTTAATAGTTCTGCTAAATACAAGTAAAGCATGTGACATGTGTTTTTAATACAATGAAACTGTACTTCTCACTAATATTATATCACTTATATTTCCATCTAGAAAATAAATCATATTATAAGCTGTGAATAACTCACTGGTATGCAAAACCAGGGTCCACCTGCTGCTGGTAAACGGGCTCAAACCCTCTATATCCCAGAGGACCACCAAACAGAAGACCAGCTTGTTGTCCCGCGTGTCCTACTGGGTACTGCTGACCCCCAGGGAATTGGCCTGCGGGGAAATGGGCTTGGGCTCCAGGGTACCCGAAGTATGGCGACACTATCTGCCCTGGCCCAGTGGCTGGGTTCACGAGGATAGCGTTCTGGTAGCCGGGTATTCCTTGGACTCCTTGGACTCCCTGGATGCCTTGGACTGGTACTCCTGAAAATTAAAATAGTTGTAGATGAATGATAATTCTTGACTGCAGACACTAGACCTGACCTACTTTCTTCTTGTTTTTCTTCTCGTGTAAATGGGAGCTTCCTTCCTTACCTACTTTATATAAAGATAATAGAGATAAACGAAGCGAGCAAACAGCAGGTATGTGAGATCTAAGACAACGTCAACCCTAAAAAACAAGATAAAGATAGGTACTTGAAATATTGAGGCGAATATGAGTTTGCCCTTTTCAACATGGACCATGGGCCTCGAAGAATTTGTGAAAAATACTCTCACCATTGCCAGCATAAGCATTGTTTCCTTGAGGAGCAGCAGCCACTATGTAGATGGGCTGGTACCCTCCAATGGTGCCAGGTCTCAATCCTGGAACAGGCATGTGGACGATGAAGACTCCTCGCTGTCCTGGCACCAACCCAGGCACGTTGGGATTAACTGGATTCTGAAACGTTAAAGTGTCTTTCAGAAGTAGTATAATAAATTAAATTAATTATATAATTTTCATTGGCCCATAAATTAACTGCTATTAGGCTGAAAATTCTTGTGTGAAAGATACGAGACTAACTTTGCGCCTTTTATTTGTACTTGGTACAATTCCAAGATCAAAGCTACTCTCTCAAGCGGATAATAGACTCTCTCCATGCGTCTGTTATATTTTTCCAATCAATCAATTGAAAGAACCAAGTTTTTTACAAATCATTAAATTCAGGCTATTTTCTCCTTAAAGTTTCAATGAGCATACGGAGCTATTCTACCAAGGGACACGAAAAAGTTCTGAAACCTTTTTGTCTTCCTATCTTCGAATATTCGAGTTCAGTTGTCGATCTTACAAGCCACACGATGAAGAAGATCTCAAACATTTACCTGCTGTGGGGGTTGCTGCGGCTGCTGGGCCCCTGGTATCAGCTCCACCTCGCTATCTGGTTCCAAGTTCTCCAATCTCGCTGGGGCTCCCCTCTCGCCTTGCTTCTGTTGCGCCTGATTATAATATGCTGCCACTTCTGAGTTCTCCATGAAGTAGTCCAGCCTGAAATCAGGTGGAAATATTTTAGTAAATTCTCAATCAGAAACAAACAAACTGTGTAAAATTAGATGGGTCCTTGTGGACCGATATAATTGGAGTATGTGATAGTGTTTTTCTATAATGATTCGAGACAAAAAATAATTATTTAAAAATCGTGAAATCACAACCTTTGATTTATGTACCATTTTAATTAATTTTTAAAATTGAAAAATATTCTAGAGTACAGGCACCATAAACAGTTTGTACTGCATAGTATTTAATTGTATTCAGAAAACAAAACACAAATACAAAATACAAATAACTAAAAACCAATGTTGTACCTAATCTACATTTCATTCAAATAGCAACAGTCGTGAATACTCACGGGCTGATTGTCTGTAGATGCGCAGGCGTTTGCTGTTGGTAGAGTCGCGGCGGCGAAGGTGGAGCGGCGCTCACTGCCACACATAACGCCGAAAATATTTTCTAGAGCAAAAAAAAATCACTCATCAACATCATCCTTCCCATCATCACCACAATATAATATGTGTGTGTAGTAACTTGTGAGATCCCACAAAACCCCACCCCACCACCGCTCCACCCACTACTGTCGACCCCATAATCGTGTCATAATCATAATTATTGATCCGCTAATGGCTTCTGAGTTTTGATCTGTGTGGATCATTTAATTATTTATTTATTAGATAATGGCCGGGATCACCTTAAACAGCCTTGCGAATCACAGAATCATAATTATTTATCTAACAATTAGCTGATTTCTTACTATGTCCTAACCAATTTGGGGACAATTTCAAAAAATAATTTTTGTTTGGCTACATTATCTCCACCTGGATTTTAACACAGAGAACATCCGTAATGATAGTTTTCTCGAACTCCAATAAGCAGACTAGGTATGTCCTTATCATCTTTATGGCACAGTCAAGTGAAATAAAACAGAATCACTTCGGATGCGGATAGCATAGCACCAATGATTGGCGCAATAAACCTTGTGCTGAAAATAAAATTATAACTAACTATGGTTAAAATAAAACTTAAAATGTTTATAACGCATCAGATGAAGAAATTACTTAATTTTTTTCTAATATTTCATTCAGGACTTCTGTGTCGAAATAGATACTCCAATTACACAATTAATTAGGATGCAGTGTTGTTTCATCCATGATGGGTACGTTCACTTTACCATATGAGGCCTGCCTCCGAGGTCGAGATCCAGGAAAACCATGCGTTTACGCCATCTCTTATTTGGATCATTTTACAATTTGATTATGAACCGATATTTTACAACATGAGAACGACTTATATACGTCCCCACTGAGAGGCTCGAGCCCATTAGGGTTCCAATCAGGGTTATTTACTTACAGATGAAAATATACGTCTGGTCAACTGTTGTTCCAAATCAGCGGAGTAGATTGTAATTATGACTCATGTATGATTCTTTATATATTTAAAAGAAAAGTACAAAAGATACAATTCCTGTGGAGTTTCTTCTGGCCGTTCTTCTCCACAGAGGGCGTACACTGGTAGTGAACGTGCCATCCATGATAGCTTTGACGTCGAAAAATGATTTGTAAAAATCTTAATTCGAATTTGACTTTGACTTTGACTTTGACTTTACCGAGGCGACTAATCATCATTATAAGTTCGAGAACTGATCTGAAACCCTGAGTTATTAAGCCGTCAAAGGTTTCTGACAAGGCTCATGTACACCCATGTCACACTTTTTAAGAAACTGCACTGCTATCGTTGTTGGCTTGTAGTACAATTTTTTTTTCTATGGCAACAAAAATATTCTTTCATAGTCGAAAAGTTCTCTTGTGTATTCGACAATTGTTTTGACTACCGTATCTGCAAGTTTCGTTCCGTGGCGTTACATTTCAGGAAGTGTTATTTAAACACAAATTAATATTCATAACTATTACTTCATTCTCAACGATTTAAGAAAGCACTGGTCTGGATACGTTTCCTCTGTAGTTACATTTATTACAGCACCATTGCGTGCTAGTTAGTACCTTTAATGAAAACGTAATAGCAAATGTAGTTTAAAGTTATTTATTTTTACGGAAGGTTGGATAATAAGTAAGTTTAACCTAACAAATAATTTCATAGTGCTTAGATTATTATTTTAACATTTTTCCCTTTATACATATACTAGCGGTCCGCCCGCTGCTATGCTCGCGTTGTGTAAGATTTTCCCTTGGGAATCAGACTTTTTCCCGTAAAAGGTATCCTATGTGTTAATCCAGGTTACATCCTATCTCCATTCCAAATTTAATCGAAATCCGTTAGTACTTTAAGCGTGAAGGCGGAACAAACATCTAAACATCCAAATTTCCAAATATATTTTCACATTTACAATATTAGTGTGAATGTGAAGATATGAACCCTCCAGTCTAAAGACCTATTGCCAGCCCTTGCCAGCTGATTCTCTGCTCACCCTGTTGAGGAACTAAGCATGTTTTGTAGCGTTTAGAAAACTGAACTAATAAATTATAAATAGTAATTACGTAACTGACATAATATGACAAGCTGATCAATTAACATAGGCATCTGTTCCTTGACTCTAGCAAAGTCTACGTAAAAGGAATATATTAACAAACATGAATGGTAATTTGTTTGTTACATGCACCGCCATTTGTTTGTGTTGTGAAGATACTCTGGTTCTAATTCAAGTCGGTAATAAATAAAATGTTATGTTGTTGTATAGTAATTATCAATAAATAACACTAGTTATATTTATTTCATGCATTTGTTTAGGATTGGAATTATTCCATACAAATGTTTTATTGGATCTGGTTTCTAATCTTATTAGTTTGTCGTCTTAGTTTACTCAGAAGATGGCTGCTTGATCTTGCTAAGACACTAAAATTGTACGATTCGAGAGGTTTCCAACAATACTGATAATTTATCTTTAGGTGACTGAGGTCAAAATGTAGACATAAAAAATGTATATTAGACATAAAAAAGTTAGACTTGAGTCTTGAAGACCAGAGGTTAACAGACCTTATCTTTTTTGTTGCTCGCACCTAATCTCTGTTAGAACTAGGTCACGTTAACTATATCCTCAGTCATCTTTAAAATAGCAAATTACTTTAACACAATGACGAAGAACAAAGTCTCCTCCCTAACGAGCGGACATCCTAAGGTCGTAATAGACAATCCTGTAATTTACGTAATTTTATTATAATGTGCAAATTAATAGGCCTTAGAACACGCCTTTGTCATTTAGGCAGGAAAACTAAAGTCATGCGTTTATAAATAACATAATATTTTGTATTTGAATAAGGTTTACAGGATAGTTAGACAGATAGTACCTTTACCATTGTTGGCACTCAAGGCCTAAAATTGTATTAAGAGTCAGTATAATGTAAGTATTAGGCTGTCTGTTGTCAAAATAAAATAAAATAAAAATAGTTAGACAGACAGGCAAACATACCTCAGACAGTAAGTTTTTGCCTATAGCACAGTAATTGTACATAAGACTAACAGTTGTAATTAATAGGGGCGCCACCTCCTTTGCGGTGTTGCCAATTTATATGATGCTATCCTGCTCTGACTTATGGATATTTCTGAAAGGTAAGATTAGTTCCAATTCAAGACTTTTTAGAAGAACTGTATAATAATATGACAATAATAGATAGGCACTGTCTTAAAAAAAAGTTTTATCTCACTGAGTATTATTCTTACGGCTTATGAACTTCTAATATTTTATAAGCGTAAATTTAAAAAATATTGTCGATTTGGACAGGGTTCGATCCAGCATCTCTTCGACAAAATTTTTCGCTTGATAATGTTGAAATCGACAGAATAAACACTTCAATGAAGTCATATATAAAAACAATAAAACCCCGTTTTTCCAAATTATTATTAATCTGTATATGAATGACGTATTATCTGACAAGTTATCACTTGTCAGATAATACGTCATTCATATTTATTCTGTCGATTTCAACATTACATATTTAAGTTTCAAGCCTGAAAGAATCAATGAACCATATTGTTCCAAGCCGTGTCGTATCGTCCGTCGGCCTCACACTCTCGCCTCGTAAGAAGAGTGAGTCATCGTGTTCGCGAATCGCCTCCTAAACACGTGTCCAATTTGTTGTCCTTACCGATACTCATTTACTAAATATAGGGTCTTTTATTCTTTTTATACGACCTGAACAGTTCAAAGGTCTCCGGGGTTCGATCTCTGGACAGGCAGATATGACCTAATTTAAGTATCTGGTTTAGGTCCAAACCTAGTTCGTTTATGGCACCCTGGTGGTTCGGGTACAGTACACCAGAGGGCATCAGCTAGGACCAACTAGGAGTCAAAGTTAGTTAGTCGCTATGGCTGAAAACGGTCGGAAAGATTTTCTCGTAATATATTTCTCATCTCGCGTATTGGCAGTACACGTGAAATATTAACAACTTGGATTAAGTTCTTCTAAGACCCTATATTATGTATTGTGTCGTATTAGTATGTGCCCGTAGTATGAACCTTCACCCAGATAGAGAATCATCGGCCCGCGGCCATTGTGATCGTAAACAGTACGTGTCTTGCTCCTGCGCAGTGATAAGATAACCATGATTTTTTACAAAGATTTTCTTTTATTTGGTGACCTAATGGTAATAATGTATTATGTCAAATTAACAGATGAAGTTAGTTATATATTAACGATCACTTGTTGTTTTTTTTAAGAATTATAAAATTTAATTACAGTTTTTCAGACTCCGAAATAAGTTTGATTTAAATATATGTAAAATAAAATAGTTCTTTCATAAGCAGTGTTTTTTTTCTGCTAAATTGAAAGGAATATTTAAATTAAAAGAACAGTCAGTATAGAGTTCCAAACACAAACATAAATTTTAAAAACCGTTTGTGGATATGTAGAGTTTTTAAACGACATCACTAGCCAAGTAAATTAACTAGCTAGCTAAGTAAATAATAAAGACAAAACATTTTAAACAAATGATTCATGACAATGGGTTGAAACTGTACTGAATATTTTCCGTTTGATCTTAATGTGTATCTTTAACAACTATAAAGAGTGTTCATTTAACAATCAAGAAAATACTATTTTCTTTGCTTTCATTTTTTGAATTCTCTAAAATTCTTTAATTACTTAGTTAAAATAATTTCAACATCCATCTTCTGTCTTATTTTGTTTCTCATTTTTTCGGCTCGTTTTTTTTATCCTTTGTAAAGTTACGAGCAATAAAAAAATTAAGTTACCAAAAACGTGTTACAACTAAGTATTAGTTTACAACTTGTTATGGCAGTGAATGGCATACAATACAACAGACTCACTAAAATAAAATGTAAAAATAGAGATTTATCCCTGACCTTCCGAACCACCATTTCGGCGGTCGTTCACTTACCATTCGTCATAACATACTCATTCAAAACATTGTTCAACGCTTCATACATTGGCTTGAGATGTTTGTATCACTTTCAAAGCAAGCATTAAAAGCAAAACTCAAGTTAATGCCTTGCCATGTGTGGTACACTCGTCACATTATAGGATCATTCACTGTCCATTGCTTTTTTCGTTGGATTGTATTTTTTTGTGTCTTTTTCACAGAGAACATTGGTAGACACACTCAAGTAAATGTCTGGCCATATCTGGAGATCTCGACAACATTATAGGAGCATTCAACTCTGCCCTCTTCTGGCGTTCAAAACTGACAAAAGTATTGTTAAAATTCCTCTAAGACCTGTTTTAGGTTTTAATGGTCAGTTGTAACCATGTTTGGGAAGAAGTGTCTTTTCTCACTAGTACTATAATATTTGTTTTCCTTCCTTCCTGAAGTAATTTAACGGTTTTGGTTTGTTTCTTTTCGATTCATTTAATATTGTAGCAATGTTTAAACAAATATAGAATTAATGTCCATTCAGAAATCTATATTTATTTTCTTGCTCGATGTGAGGCTGTACTCTTTCATTGGTGGATTGATAAGTATTAATTTTTTATTGAGATTGTAGGAATTGGACGGACATCCACGTATATAGGTTTGCAAGTTTGAAAAAAATATATGGCTGAATGGATAACAGTAGGCGGGGGATATATCATTGTGTTAAGGTAGGATATTAGCCCAATAATGACAAAGTAACCTTTTTTGGCAGTTCTCTAATAACGTTGTAACAGTAGACTTTCTTAAAACACGATAGCAAACAAAGGCAGTTTAAACTAGTAAAAGAAACGTATTTTACTCACAAGACACTGAACCCAAAACTACTATAAAGACGTCAAATTAACAATGTCGCCACCGACCCTCCCCCTTACAACATCGTCACACGCCGCTTCCAACGACATGCATGGTGACATACTGCAACAATCACACCACATTTACTATTCTTAGTACTATAGTTTGTGGCTGCCCTTGTTGCGCAAGAGTTCCCCGTGATTATGGGGTCGGAACTGAGGATGCGCGTCCGATCGTTCCAATTTTAAAGTTACAAATGTTTTTAAATACCTTTGAGGTATACGTGACTGAGACAGAATTTTCTTTTACAATAGCGAGAAAGAAGAAGCTGGGTGGATTTTAATCTTAGATATACTTTTTGTTTTGTTTTACATCATACATTTCGTATATTGTTACATGTATCAAGGGGTTGGTTGGGTGCCTACCCTGAAGGAGTTTTTGCTTGAGTTTTTTAAAGAAACCTTTTAATCACGGAACCTGGATTGAGAAAGATGTTTTTCTCAGAGAATAGATACCTAATAGTAATTAGAAAAGTATTATGTAAGTACATTTATTTTTAATATGGTTATTATCATTTTGATCTCTAGTTTCTAGGCAAGGGGATAAATTTACATTTTATAAAGCAGTACTCCATTGATAAGTACGGATCGAATTCATCCTCACTTTCTTCTGTATCTCGAAACCATTAGGTTGATATCCAATTAAATTATGAGAAGTGGTATCTAATTATTTTTACTTATACTGTGATTTTTAATTGAAATATCATCAGTATTATCTTGTAAGTTTTCTTTTCTTGCTTTCTAGTATAAATGGTTCAATTACCTGCTTTATTGTCAAGTGTCTTGTTGCAACTGTTTGCAGGTTCTCACACCAATTTGATGTCGTTGCAAAAACACATTGTTTGCTTAACAATGTAATTGTTGCTTTTTTGGTCGATAATTATATTAAACATTACTGAATGTTATTTTTATTGAAATGTTTATTTAACAACATAATAAATTATCAGATAGGTAACTATAAAGATACCTTACCTGCAGTTCAAGTCATCTTCGACACGCAAGAAATATACACTTTGCAAGTTGTATTCTTTATAAATTTTCAGTAGAATATTAAATTCTCTGAACTTTCGTGGCTGTGTGTGACGAATTTTATTTATTATGCAAATATTAATAAGTAAAATATATTATTAAAAACTTCCGTTTTTATGGTATATTTCACTTGTTGTTTAAATTTTAAACACTAGAATATTAAACATTTTTAGATTCATAACGGGTTTAGTGGGTTCAAGTAACGCCGGAAGGTTTAAGGTTTTGTTTGTTTTCTATGAATCTAAAAATATTTAGTAAAATATTATAGTTTCCTATTAATTTACTTACCTCTTTTTGTTGTTAAATAATTATAATTGGCACCTTTCTTATTATAATAACACTTCTAATTATAATTACTCTGACAACAGAGTTTGTTAATAGGTCAGTTATCAACCTTACAACCCACATAATGAAGAAGAATTTGTAATTAAAATAGGATATTGAAATGTTTTCTTGACATACCCATATATTATTTCGAGATAAAAATGTACAAAATAACATACTACTCACCCACTAACTGATTGAATTACGTACCAAAATACCATGCTTATGAAAAACATAAATAAAAAAAAAAACAAAACTCACGAAATATCGGCTCATGTCGCTGCACTGTTCACAGACCGTTACTTTAGACGCGCACGCGCAAGTTTCCGCGCGGAAAATGTGCGGCGGATCCCGCGCATCGTTTTATATGGAGTATTGTTGCGCGCATAGGGTTGAGTCTAAGCAGTATTGTGGCAGTATACTACTATTTTGGTCCGCGTGAAGATGTTTTATCTATTTTGGAAAGCCATACATCATCTCTATGTATCTAAACCTTAAGACTGCTGTTGTCGGTGCTCTTGGGGACCCCAGGCAAGGCTACGTACAAAAAGTTTTAATATGAACTTATAAGTTTATATTCCTTTTTTGGTCTAGAAAAAGATATCAATGAAGAGCGGTGCCTCCTGCGGACAATTTTCTTTTCTAGGTAATATTAGATAACTTTGACTTCAAAATAATGTTCTTTGCAATCTTACTTTCAATAGAAGTAACTTATGTTTCTTAAAAGTCACAGTATTTTAAAGAGAAATATTAATATTACCTTATTTTACTGTCTGAAGAAAAGTAACCAAAAATGGTTAAGTCATCATATATACAATCAAAAACTAAGTTTAGTTTTTTAATAGGATAAATCTATGTATCCAGTAGGATCTAAAATCATACTGGTGGCATAGATGCATTCAAACTAGACCCTCAACAGATATCTTGGCACGTGCTAAATTTGAACCTAAAACCCTAAGCACGCACTTCATACAACTACAGGTAGGTTACGTGAAGTATATTTGACTTGTATAAGTCTACTTCGAAACTCAAGCTTGTCCTAAATAATGTTGATAACATTATTTCTTTTTTCGCAGGCATGTGCAATATGTTAACAACAATTTTCATTCTCACCACTATACATTCAGAATCACATTCGAAGACCACTAAAAGACACAAAATTTCAATTATATATAGTAATCCATTCAAATTAGGAGTTAAAGCTAAAATTCGCGTAAAAAAATATTCTTGAAATAAACCTACGATCTAGGAAGTTAGCTAGCTATTGTATAAATTACAAATCAGATATTACTAACACCATCAAAGGTTTCATTGTTATTTACTGGCACTAAGCCAGTTTGTACAACACAACACAAATATTATATACTTTATTAGCTGCAGTTAACTTGAGTGTATCTTTTGCAATACCTATAGGTATAGTAAAGATATATTTTGGTTCCTGGGTTATTTTTAAGGTAAAATTCTTAGAGCACTAAGGTTGTCCATTGTTTCCTCATCAGGAGTCATTATTAATTGTCTGTTCATCATCATCAACCTGTAGTCGTCCACTGCTGGACAAAGGCCTACTCCAAGGTTCTCCACAATGGCCGGTCTTGTACAGCCCGCATACAGTGGCTTCTTCAACCTTCACCAGATCGTCGGCATCTTTCACAGATGAAAAGAGACAAGAGACTGCATTTTAGTAGTTTAATTGTTGTCGGCGGCATGTAGTTACAAGTTTCTCCAACTGCATCAGGACTGCATATCAGTTCGAAGTTGACGACCAGTTCCTAATTCTTAATAATAATTTTTCACTTGTGTCATTTTGCAAATTCGTATCGGGACGAATTCTTCTTTATGAAAAGTTGTTCTACTGGAGAATACAGTCTGTGTATGCGTATAGCATAATGTATGTCTTGGAGATGTTAGTGTAACACATGGTATGTTCACCACCAACATAAACGTCCCCACCAAAGGGCTCGAGCAGGTCTGCGGACCCATTGCCCACTTTCTTAGTTTGCCTACCTTTATAACAGTTAGTCGAGCCTACCCTGAACTTGAGCGATTAGGCCTTAGATCGCCCTATATGGTATGGAAACAAACTAAATAGAAAACTTCAGTAAAAACATACCCCTCTTTAAAACCTTTTCTCAGAAGTTTAGCCAGACAGACGTAAACATTAAGAGCTCATTTAGCAGTTATGAGCATGTTTTCCTTGAACCTGAAACATTACTCATGCGTGGGATGAGTTTTTACATCTCTTTGTATACGTCTAAGTGAAGTAAGCAGTCAGTAATAAAATAATTATCGTGGGGTCGTTATCAGCTCTTAAACTTGGATATTACAGATAGATAAATTATTTACTCTTCTAATGCTAGATCCCCATAGAGTCTACCCTAATTTACCTCCTCTTCACTAACTAAGGAATGTTGGTTTTTTAAAATTTTTGGTTACTCTAATAATCCCCATTATTGTACGGACATCTTTTTATACCCAAGCATTAATGATGTCAACTACACTAATTATTACACATACTAAACCCACGTTTGACAATGTTTTTGGATATATATTAATTGACAAACTCAACTTGAAAATTTAAAACCGTGTTAGTTACTTTCATAATGGAATTTTACAAGTTAATGACGTCAAAATGTACTTACTACTTGTTTTAAGTTGCGTCAAAATATAAACCGCATTGCGTTTGGATTCCAATAAATAAAATCCATTCGTCAGGGTGAGTCGAGTTGTGGTTAATTAACAGAACTAACTTTGTTAAGAATTACTAAAGCTGCTTTATAAGTGACAGAAACAGGAAGTAACGCATTTCAGATGAGCCCAAGACTTAAACCAGCTTTTAAACCACCGCTTAACCGCTTTATGACCATGTCATGTTTTAGGTTTAAGTCTTTGCTGTTTCTAGGTTAAATTTATATTGAAATAAATTTATCTTATCTTAAATATGCAAATTAGTATATTCCATTCCAAATTCAGCAAAAGGATGAAATAAAAAAATTGCAGGTAATGCCGTATTTAATAAAATATATAAATATTACGAGCTTCGGAAATAATTATTTAGGTCTCCTAATGACAATAAAAAGTGAAATTTTGGCGATATAGGCAAAACTTAGTACGATTTTCTATGTGGAATAAATATAGATCATAAACACAATAATTTTAAGATACTCTATGGATAGAGGAAGGTTCGGACCACGTGACCTAAGAGAATTATTTGACCAACTCTGAATCTGATCTAGTGCTAATCTGACCTAATACGTAACGGCTTTCACACATACTATAACTTGATGATCTAAGTGAAGTAAGCAGTCAGTAATCATTGCATAAATTTTAAGATAGTAATTATCCTTCGTTGTGCTGTATAGGCTTTTCGGAAGTATACATAAGAGATGTAATATTCAAAAGTTAATAAACGATTCATTCATTCACCTTACAACAAATCTATCATTTGGCTTTTGATTTAAAGGTATACAATTATAAATAATATTTGTATTAATTACTTATTTATTTTTTAATTTTTGCTATTTTAGACACTAACCTAATAATAACGTACGCAACATATTTTGATAAAATATTTTTAAATAATACGAGTAGCAACTATTGGTAGAGCCACTAACTGGCCATCCAAAGAACAAAGAACATATTATTGCAAAGGAACTACTGCGTAGAAAACTTCTAGACACGCCAGAACATGAATTTCCCGCTTTATTTTACATATTTTAGGTCCAGAACTAATAATTATGATGTTAAATAGAGTACACGTGGTTTTTAAATAGAATACACAAATAAGGATTTGTCATAAGTAATTCATATTATAGTAAACACTACGCAATAAAATGTTCATATTGAAATCTAGGGCATTCCATAATGTCGTTCACAATAATATTGTCTAGAGTTTATTACGAATTAATGAATGAATAATCATCATCCATTGCTCGATTTATTTACTTATTTATTTACTTATTTCATAATTCGCACCCTTCTCTATCTAAATTTACAATCGTCGGTCATTTTCGGTTTTTGAAAAATAAATAAATAAATAACAAATGAAGTTTTGAATCAATGAACTAAATTAAAGGTGAATATAGGCGTATGTCAAGCCTAATATATGCCCTGCCGATCAGAAGGTCTAAACAGCAAAACATCCAACATCCAGTAAGCCTAATAATAGCCAGACAAAGGTAAAGCGGTGGGATGATTGACAGTCTGTTCTTTGTCCATCCAGTGGAGTGTACCATGCTAGAATATCCAACACAATAATTTAAACATCACCACTGTTACCGAGATGTTCTCTAATCTAAAGTATACCTGAAAATTAATCACATCTGTAAATAAATAGACGACCATAGCCTCGTACCATCACAGAATTTATGAAAAGGTCCATGTAGTAAAACGTCTAACAAATAATTTATTCGGTCTATAAAGTTAAATTTACAGCTGTAATATTTTTTATCTCCGCTGAATTATTATTGTGTGCTTTACTCTGTTTCATTCTGTCCTCAATTTATCTTGGCAAAAAATTTGGCTAAGAGGTGTTCATTCATTTTCATAACAAAAGCTTTTGTATTTGAAACGGATAATTTTGGTGCAGAGCTACTTAGCTTATGTATATTGCCTGTACTATTTTAAGTTTAACCACATGCTTACCTATTATAAAATATCTATATATAAAATTCTTGATAATAATAAAATTGCTAACAGTTATTGATGATGTGATGATTGTACAATTATCTGCAATTGACCTGTCTAATTATTATCTAATTGTTGCCCATTCCATAGGTTCTTTATTATTTGTGTCATCTGTGTGTCATTTCATGATGTCAGATCGTTTTTAAGGTTCCGTAGTAAAAAAGGAACCCTTATCTTATAGTTTCGGTTTGTCCGTCTGTCTGTCTGTCTGTCTGTCCGCGGCTTAGCTCAGAGACTCTTAGTACCAGAAGGCTGTAATTTGGCATGGATATACATGTGAATCATGTCGACAAAAATGAAGAATAAAATATTAAAAAAAAATTTTTTTTAGCGTTCCTCTGGTACACGTCAAGAGGGGGTTATTTTTTCACGATTACCTTATAGTGTGAGGTATCGTTGGATAGGTCTTTCAAAAACAATGGGGGTTTGCTAAGACGATTTTTCGATGCTAGTGTAAGTTTTAGAAATATTCCGTTTTAAAGTGCTTATTTTTGTTAGAGTCAAGTCCCCCCCCCCCCTCTACCAGCGAAACCGTTGTATATGGAAACGTGAAAAAAATCATGGTAGTAGTGTATATGATGAATTTAAAAGAAAAACTATCAACATCAAGTAGGCTTTACAGGTTATCGAATAATAGACCAACTTGTAAAAAGTACTAGTACAAGTAAGAAATTTGGTACTACAAATATCATAGAAAAAAAAAATATATTGATGAATGTTAGAAGGCTGTAATTTGGCATGAACATACATATTAATTATGCCGTCAAAGCTAAAGAATAAAATCTTAAAAAAAAAAATTTTTTTAGGCTTGTTCTGGTCGTTGGATAGGGTTTAAAAAAATAATGGGGGTTTGCTAAAACCATTTTTCGACGCTAGTTTATGTTTCAGAAAAAAAATGAATTTATTTGCAGAAAGTTTACATCCAATTAGTGCGCTAATCCTTGCACTAGGATTCCCTGTATTGCAAGGACTAGGCTACTTCAACTTAACTAGGCTTATGTACTAGTGTAACCCTTTAAACATTACAATCAAGATGTGTGCAGAAAAAAATAATATTTAAAGTGCTTATTTTTGTTAGAGTCATGTTTCCCCCCCCCTACCAGTGAAACCGTTGTATTTGGAAATGTGAAAAAATTCACGGTAGTAATGTACTCGTATATGATGTATTTAAAAGGAAAACTATCAACATCATGTAGGCTTTACATGTTAACGAATAATATATCAACTTATGAAATGTACTTGTACTAGTAAGAAATTCGGTACAAATATCATAAAAAAATACTTTGATAAAGTTTAAACTGTCTATGTAGTAAATTTAAGTACGAGAAAAGTAAAAAAATGTGAAATAAGTAGGCTTGACAGGTTAACGAATAAAATACCAACTTGCATATTAGGCAACTACGAAACCCTACACTTTGCGTGGTCCAACTCGTGCTTGGCCAGTTTTTTTTTATCCTGGTCGCGTCAGCAGAAACATTTATTTTGCTAGAGATGTATTTAATGTAAATTCAAATAGTACTTACCTAAGCTAATCTCTTTTTCAGATTTCCGTTTAAGTATTAAATTAATACGATTTTATCTAGTCGATACGTTTACAGAATAATTTAAAACCTATGAATGAATTTATCAGGATAGCATAATTTAAGGAAACTTGTCAAAACAACATACAATCCATATCACTTTAATTTCTTTTTAAGACAAATTTATCACATCTATAAATAAATTTCACTTTTGATCACTTAAAATATATGACACGGTACATAAATATTGTAAAATAATAATAATAAATACTTAAAAGCTAAAGAAAGTGGCATAATAATTTAAATTAAGTAAAAGAGAGTTGTTTTTATACATCAGATCCTCTAAACGGGGATATAAAAGATATAACACGTCTCACGATAAACGATATGGCTCTTATAAAATAGCCAAGTATGAACTGAAAAGTTCTAGGACCTGCAGACTCAGTGGTTGACTTGAAAGTGGATACCAAGGAGAGTTGGATCCAAGCCAGCAATGGCGGTGCCTATCGGTCGAGCAATAGCAATTCCTGAAGCTGCAACAGCCGTGGCTTGCGGTCTTGACGCTGCTAATCCGTTCTCACCGACTACTGCTAGACCTGGAAATTGAAATGATAAACAAAATATTAGGAAGGTCCCAAAGAGCACCGCATTGCGGAAAACTTTGCTTATAGACCAAATTAAGAATATAATAGAATAGAATATAATTTATTGCGTGCCATATAACTCAGCAGTTAACAATTTAGATAAAGCAATATCACTAAGACGCCCTCTAAGATCACGGCAATATATATAGGGGCTATTTTATTAAAGTATACAATCTTTCAAGTCATTTATGTTTTGTCCTTTGAATGTAACTATTACAAAATGCAGTGGTCATTTTGTACTTATAAATAAATATTTACAAAATGATATTCAACAATTTTACCTCTTATGAAAAAATAGAATACCTAAAAGATAAACTTACCAACTGGACTAGCTTGAGCGATAATGGTGCCCTCAAGACCTTCAAAAGGGACCTCTGGTTGCCCTTCACTGGGACTGTCAATGCCCACTCCTTCTTCACCCACCTGATAAAACCAAATGTTAATTTATATAGAAAGGCTTTGCAGGTTTTGCATCTAACCTAAGCTAGTTTGATTTGGTTTTAAAAATAGAGCAATGCCATGTTTGATGAAAAATTTTTAAAGCGAATGGATTATCTAGGTAAAAACTAGACAGACGGGCAGTGACCTCTAGGTTTGTATACCAGTAACATTTTCTCTTTACCATTGATGCGTTTGCTTTTGGTGATGGTCATGATGCTAGTTATTTTCCGGTCAGTTAGATGATCAAGTACGAAGTTAAGTAAGAAGATAAGAAGATGGCGCTGTATTATTTTGTTAAGAATCTTATTTTTTATGGTTGACTCTTTTTAATTTATTGATGCACTATGATTAAAAAGTAAAAAATAAAATTATAAAGATAACCACAAAAATATTTTGGTAATACTTACGTCTTCGTCGTTTTCGTACTGTCTCTTCGTAGCGTTATTTCTAAAAAGCACGTCAACGTTGTCCCCAACTTCATCAACCAGCTTTATTGTGTTTGAAGCAGTTTCTCCCAAAGAAGCCAAATCGGTTTTAAATCTAGTTTTATCGTTAACACTCAGACTCCCAGTCTTTCTTCCCAAAGTGTGCAGCTTAAGAACACTGGTAGTTAATTGTTTCAAACTATTCAAGTTAGCTGCTAAAACTTTAGAAAGTAGATTTTCCTCAGTATTCTTGACAATATTTTCACTGCTTATTTTGTCTTCTGATACAATTTTTTCACTGACAACAGTACCAGCCGTGTCTTTCTTTACTTCTAAGTATTGCCCTTTGGCTCCTCCATAAAAAGGCAGGTAATTTACTCGAAGGGATGACCTATAAAAGTGAATATAATGTTTTAGATTCACTATAAATATTTTGTTAGTTGCTTAAAAATACATATTTCTTATTACCATGGCAATGACAACAATGTATCTTAACTTATTGGAGAGTTATGTCTGTGAGTTCTGTCTGTCTTATATTCGGCGCGCGCCGCGGCTATACGTAATTTGTGCACATATTAATAAATGAACACAGTTTATTTATATTTGAATTAAAACAATAATAATACGGTTAGTTTGAGGTCAAAGAGCTCAAAGAGCCAATCAAGTACAAAACGAATCGTATTATTGTGCTATAGCTTTTGATCTCAAACAAGTAGGTTAATTACTTAACTTTCTACAAATAAATTAATAAATTATCTTTTGTTAAGTTTTTGTGACTTTGCACTTTTAATTATAACATATTAAGTAAAACAAAAATAATGTTTAATAATTTATATATTAATCTCATTTTATATATTTCTTATCAATCTTAAATTTATTTTGTTTTATCTAATTATTACAATAACGTAAAGAGGCGTGTTACATTCTTCAGAAATTGTTTTCAAGCATTTTGTCGAAAGTAATTTCCAAAATTCAGACTTATCATAGGTGCCAGAGATGTGTTTTACCTTGTAACTTTATTCTTAAAAAATAATAATATTATGATTTACTTTCATTACGGTGTACAAAACCAAAGTTTTATTTGAGTATTATAACTTTTGTAATTATCTATCATGTCTGGCACCAATCTTACATTATACAGTAATGTATTCATAAATATAAAGATCAGATTGAGCGTGCGCTATGCCTCCTGGTCCAACAACAGCTGAAGCTATAGGAGCGTGGACTATAGAACCTGTTTTCCCTTCAGCTATAATCACATTTGAAATAGGATTAGCTATAGCTACTCCTTTATTATTAATAGCATGAGCTTCTGGTCTTAAATATATCGTGAATCTAGGTTTCTCCTTCGGTGGGCCGTTTATAAACCGGAATCCATTGTACTGGTATTCATCTTTGTTATACCAGCTCTGTCTTCCGATACTTCTCCAGTCTCTTCTTCCTCCCCACCCGTTGTAGTATCTAGTAAGAAGGAAAAAGAAAGTTAGTCAGCGAAGAAATCGAAAGTAATGGAATGAAGTAGGTTGATGAAAGGAATGTTTCTCATAATGTACAGGATGTATAGAAACTTTATTAAGATGTATGTAGGTGAGGTATAGAAAAGAAAAAGATAAGGTCAGACTTTATAGGGATGATAGTAAACTACAGGGCCAGTTGCGACTACTTTTCCTTCTGGTATCGCTTTTAATAATCGTGGTACCGAACCGTCAATTGATGCTTGTTGCTGAAGCCGAGTGATGATAGAGTTCAGATCTGCGTCTTGCGATAAAGCAATCACTCTCGCAGCGGGGCCAGCCACAGCTAAGCCTCCAGGCTGTGTGTAGGCAAGACCTCCTGGACCAACAACTGCAGTTCCTCCTCTTCCAGCAGTGGCAACGCCTCCAGGTCCCGCTATAGCCACACCACCTCTCCTGACTTTCAATCTATTTATGAAGAAACCTGGACTAGGTGCAATGGGTTTTCTGTTCCCAAAGAATGTGTAATCAGAAAATGGAAATCTTAGCTCCCCGTTTTCATCGTCCTCTATAGGTTGCACTTTTTTAACTGGTTTTGCCGTAGTTGGTTTTTGAAATAGATTTTGTAGATGCTTCACATCGTTCAAAGTTTGTAACGCAGAAGACTTAGCGCTTTGGGAAGATTTCGAAGCTGAATAGTTTTTGTTCAGACTCTGTAGAGGCGATGTTTTTGATACTGTACGCTTCTTAATATTCTTGACCTTTCGACCTTGTCTTGAATTTCTAATATTAAATATGTTTAAGGCAGGATCATTTATAAGTTCATGTGTATGATTTTCTCCCATTTTTTTTTCAAGGTCACTATTGTCCTCAGTATCCGTTGATTTTTGCTTTCTATTACAAACATCAGCGTTTTGTCCATAATCAACTAAATTTTGCCAATTTCCTCCCTGAAGGTAATGTAATAGTGGATCTTTTATTAGTAGTGGAAAGAACGGCGCCAATGGCCATTGTATCTGAAATGGTAATGATGGTCGCTGTCTTGTTAAATACTGCGAATTTGTTTCGATCGAATTGAGATCATTATTTGTAGAATATCCATTCTGAGATGTAGGTGTAACGAGAACTGGCACATTTACCATGTAGGGAAGTGGCATCATTGCTACTTGCTGTCCAGCTAATGCGTTATTTGTAATTTCTGGTTGCAAAAATGTAAGCGCTCTTGGACTTCCCTCTCTTATATTGTCATCAACTGAATTACTTTCTTGTGGTTTCGGAGGTTCTTTTCCCCCGTGCAGTTTCCCTGAAGCTATAATTTGCTGAATCTTTTCGAGGATGGCTTTATCTAAAATGTATGGACCTCCTGTGTAAAGTGGAGCATTAAAATTAAATTGCTGTCTTTGTGGTTTTCTCAACTTTGCATTAATTGCTTTTATCTTGTCAAGTATATCTTGTGTGTTTTCCTCTTGTAGCTCAGGAGTTATTTCATCTTCAGGTAATGATCTTTCTTCATATTGGTCATCACTTTGTTCTGCAATATCTTCAATTGGCACTTCTACTTTGAAAGAATCTGGAGACCTGCAAATGAAAATCAGTGTTCAAAATATATTTTCTTATTTTCTTGTAGTCTGACTAGCGTAAATAAGCAAATTATTAATTTAGCGTAAAATTGAAAAGCAAGCGGTGGACAACAAACTTATATTATACTTAATAGCATACTTGAACCATGGTTTCCCAAATAGTGAAGTGTTTAGTTTCTTGATCCCACAAGTGGTAGGTTTTGGAAGCTAGTTTCTACGTGTTAGTTGGTGCTGTACTAAAAGTGCTATTTGTGCTCGTCGTATGCAAAGCATAATGTGCAAACATTTATTTTCATAAAATATATAATGTGTGTTTTGTTTTCATAAAACCACCGTTTTTAATATTCACCTATATGTACCTAACTCGTATGTAGTAATAAGTTAATTTTCGCTGTGGCTGAAAATAGTCGGGTAGATCAGTTAATTTTAGCGAAGAGAGGTTATTTTGTTATTTGGTATTTTATTCTAGAATCTCAATCTCAAATTTAAAATAAATTTATCAATTGGTTCCTAGTTAGTATTATTTCGTTATACCTTATGAATCATTGCCACATTGTTACGTCTTTGTACCATTATTGATAACTAATTTAGAATAAAACTTTTCAATATTTTATAAACTTTCAACTAGATACATACCTATACATACATACACATCATTAGTAGTTTTTAATTTTATTTTACAAAAATTACTATTTATGTTTTAAATATTTACACAAATATTCATTTATATTATTTATTTAAAATTTGTAGTAAATTGTTGAAATTAAAACTTACTCGTTATTGGATGGTCTCGCAGAGGCTTCAAAGTTTATAAAGGCCATCAGAACCTGGAATTTAAAAGAAAAGACAAAGATAAATAATAATATCTATACAAAACAAAATAATAATAATAACTATATCCTTGTGTGCAATAATTGTGCACACAAGGATATAATAAGATTGAATATGGACTATCATTCAAATATTAGTCGAAGTATTAGAAACATTGTTAATAAATAAAAACGATATAGGACTTAGGAAGCCTTCTAGAATCACAATGAACACAAACAAGCAATTGAAAGTTCAAGTTTAAGTCAATGACCTCCTTAAAGTGACGTGATTCGAGCTAATGGTATTATGGACTCTATAATTGGACAACTCAAGTAAACTTGAACCGAATCTTAATGTTTTGTGGACAAAATAACAGTAATTCCCTTCTGTATCCATGGTCAGATCGCATTGTTAGATTTCCACCTATGTTACCTATCATATCAGATTACGTTATTTTTTTGAAAATGTTACAAATTGTGTTAATACTTTTTTTTCTTCTCTATAGTTATTATTACTTTAAGTTTGTAATTGTAGTCGTTGTAGATAGTCTACAGAATTATATAAATAAATGGTGACCTAACAAGGCGACAATCATCGGTACATGTCACATTTTTTACCTTTTTATTAGTTTCATATTTGACTCTGAAATATGAAAGTCTTACTATTTTTCGTAATTTATACTTTTAGACTCTTTCAAACTTTTTCTAGTCATTAATCATACAAATTATCCATCTACAAAACGTATTTCTACTTTGATGAAAGATACCGTACCATACATTCGCGATGATGGATTGAATTTTGCCAAAAACTAGACCTCATTTCTGCTAATTTCACTTTCTTTCTATTTATACAACTTTTTACGTCTCCAAACGAAAAGAAAGTGAATCGATTTATTTTGTGCGAACTCCGAATTCACCGAAGAGAAACTTTTTGTCAACACTGCGACCAGTTTGTTTATTTTTGTTGGTCTGCTTTGCTATTTGGTGATTTTTAATTTGCCAATTTTTATATAATCAAGGTACAACAGACGTATAAAAACTTTAGAACTATTACTGAAAACGCTAACAATGGGATCTACTTCCATCTAAAATGGTTGATAATGTAATTAGTCGTACCCTACATAATCAAGTTTTTAATTTATTTATGTAGAGCTTGTTCTAAATACATAATTAATAAAGATGAAAGTAATATTCCATGGAAAAACAAACACGTTTAGCATAATCTTAACCATCGCTTAAAATTAAAGAAAGCCTTATTTGACAAAACTAATTTTTAAAGGTTGCTTATGTCAGCCGACTACATAAAATTAGTAATTCTTTTAAAGGCTAAAATTGTATACGCTATTACAATAAGGTCCCTACTGATATTAAAAACTTGCCTTTAGACAAGTTTAAAATAATTATAAAACAGAAATTGTATAAAAAAGGTTACTATAGGATATGTGATTACTTAGAGGACAGATGATAGATTGCTTGAGTGGCAGGTCTTTTCGATATTTAATTAGCATTAATTTCGTAATATTTTAATGTTTTATTTAAAAAAGGAAACGCAAAAGATGCGACGACTGGAGTTTCTTCGGTGAGCTCTTCTCCACAGATTCCGCCATTGTGTTAGTGAACTCACCCAAAAAAATGTAATGACGGATCTAAGTGATGTAATAACATCATATGGAAATAAATAATTTTGACTTTGACTTTAATGATCTATCATTAGGTGGTCGTGCACTATAATCCCATACGAAGAAACTATGGACGCTGATGACGCAGGGAAAACATTTTTAATGCGATAAAAAGTAAGATACTCATTCGAGACAGACTTCCAATAACATACATACATACATAAAGTCACGCCTTTTTCCCGGAGGGGTAGGCAGAGACCACTTCCTTCCACTTGCTACGATCCAGACATACTTCCAATAACGCACAACCTTTAAAAAAGATTATTAGTTGCTAAGGTACCTTTGTTATTTATAGTCCTGACCTGAGACAAAACTAACGGAAAACTGTAAATTTCATATTTGGCAGATATCCTTAAACGTTCAACGTGTAGGCTTTTCACAGATTTGTAGGTCGTACAGTCTATTCCTGTTCAGCGTCTGCTTTAAAATATGTTTTATTGCAACGGCAAAGAGACGTTTACATCTACATGTAACCGACCGTACACCAATCAACAAAGGTAAAACCCGTTATATTTGCACTTTTTGTATTTTTGGTGTTTTGCATAAGCGTGACTAACTTGGGGGGGGGGGGGACTGTCGAGGAAAAGGCTCTCAATACAAAGTAAAATGGTTTTTATCATGAAGTTAAGTGGTTTGTGGTCAATAACCTGCGTAGTTTTTGTAATGATTGACGTTTATTGACTTGAGTAGGTATGTAAAAGATAAAGATAAAGATAAAACAAATAGCTAGGTTTTTGTCTCTAAAATTATCTTTTAAAAATTAAAAACACTGTAACCTTTGTCATTTGGGCTGATGTAAGGATTCTAACGATACCCCACACATCCAAATCTTTTCCGGCATTTAGGAGTTACGGTGGAGCAAAGAAACTCACATACATACATACATATTACTTACATACATACATGAACCCTGAATACATTACACTCCTTTTTTAGACAGTTGTGTAAAAACCGTTGCTCTAATAGATAAAGATAAGAACTACAGCACCAGTAAATAAATAATGTTCTATGGTATGAACGTTTGAATAAATCATGATATGAAACTCGAACAAAAGTTAAATAGTCAACTAAACAATACCAACAAAAATTTCAGTTTCTAATAATTTCCTGTTATATCTACTAACGTGAGAAAGAAAGTCTTAATATAATTTAAGAGTTATTACCGACGTCTCAATAAACTAAGCAAACTCAATTTACAAACTCGTGACAGGTCGTGAGAAGGTGAAACGTCCATCAGAAAACCACGAGCAAAAAATAGTAAATCTTCCAAAATGGACATTAAATTTGGACTCAAGATTTAGAACGCATTAAGATGATGAGTCAGATAATAGACAGGTTTATAAAAACAGCAGCTAAGAGGGTCAGTGCAGTTTCTCGCGGAGGCATGCGCGCGCCTGTTGACAGTCAAACCTGCCCCTAACGTGCCTGAGTTGTAGTCTACGGTCATTGCCAATCTGGTTGTAAATGCTCTCAGATTTACATAAGGGATTCCCTGCAATGATATTGATGAAACTTAAGATACTGGTTAGAAATTGAGCTCTAAATTCAAGAATGACTACTTAAAGTTTTCTTATTTGCTCCATCAATTACATTAATTTCTTGTATTTACTCATCATCATCATCACTATTAGCTCTTCACTACCTACGGCAGGGCATAATCCTCCTCTTTTTCATGCCAACCTTTGCGATTCTGTGCAAACCATAGCCAAGTCTTTCCAGCGACCCGCTCTATTTCGTCGACACACCTAGTTGCACCTACATCAACCTATATTTGATCAATCAGTCTATAATGATAACTGCAAGATTCACTGTCACAATTTTCCTTTTAATTTTGTGCTCTTCAATAGATTCTTATTTGGGTTCTACAGTGCTTTCAGATTATAGTCTGTGAAAAACAACAGCTGTTAAGATTACAAGGACTTTCTAGGTTCCGCACGTGACTAGATACTAGATATTGTAACAACAATACTAAGTCTTATCATAATCCATCCTGGCCTATCTGCAATCTAGTCCACTGTTTTCTGTGCCACATTATAATGGCGATTCTACTCTATAGTTATAGCAAGTGTTTCACAGGGCAATAGGTCATCTTGACTAGACAACACTTCTAAATTATTATGCTTTGAGGTTGTTGCTACATTAAAGACCAACATTTTCAACGTCATTGTCTAAGATGTAAAAGATGTGAGCGATGTGTGTGATGTGAATTTTATGTTACAGAGCTTTAAGCATTTTGAACCTTTAAAAATATAATTTGAGAATTAATTCAAAGAATAAAACAAGCATACTCTAACAAATATTTTCAATAGTCGACAACAACAAATACCTATAATATTCTAATCTAATAACATGATTATTGAATAACATGATTATTAAACCAAAGAATATTAGCCTACTTAAACCGAGTTTGCCTAGTAGTAAAACTTACTAATTTTACATTCTCGTCCCTTTTAAATAATTATCATTCGTAACGAGAAATCTTAATTGTCTTTATTTAGGTCATCAGGATCAATCACGCTCTTTTGTGGAAACTGATGATTTTTTATAAATCCATTATTTTACTCTACCCGAAACATAACTCTCTAATCTCTAGTTTTTATTATAACAAAGGCATCATTGTATACTGTTGTAGATGTTATCTGTGATTTGCCAGCACAGTCAACTGGCCGTACCCACTTTCTTGAGTAGATTTGAATAAAAAGCCAATGATTGTTTCAAACAAATGTTAGATTGGATTCATACATTTGATACCATAAGAAAACGTACGCTTAATATTATTTGCAGTACTTTAATTTACTCATCGTTAAATCAGTTTACGGAACACTTCTTTGATGAACAGAGATTGATTGATTTAATTGATTAAATTCTTAACTTGCGAGTTCTAAACTCACAACCTACCATTTGTAATAGGTGTGTTAAGGGCAATTACTATCGTAATTACTATCAATCTGGCTCACTTTCTATATCGTGATTCCTCACAATAGGTATAGCGCGAGGTTTTAAAGTTTTTAAAATTACGTCTCGAGTTTGAAACATCACTTTTTAGCTTAATTTGCTCATGCTGTACTCGTATTTTCATTTGACATTATGTGTTTGATACCACAAATACTAGGTTATTCACTTTTATTTTACATGATTACTTGACCAATTTCGTTTTGTTTTGATCTTTGACACAGCCACCGGTGTTGGTAAGGTAATAAAACTAGGAATTAACTGGTAGAACCTGCTAAGCACAAGTTCTCACTCACATCATCACAATGAAAAGTCTATAAGGTACAGTCAGCAACACTCGAGATAAAACTTTCATTAAATATAAAAATGATTAGACTAAAATGTCCGAAAAGTAAGATATTTCTGTGCTTCAAAAGATATTTTAAGCCCTTTAAGTGCGGACAATAATACAACTCACGATAGTGAAAATTCATTATCCGTATTTTAGAGTCTATAATAATATTTTGTTAGTCATAAATATAGGAATAAGTTTGTAACAAAACGAACTGGATGACTGTACTAGTTGAAAGTTGATCGAGAAAACAGTTTTACTAGTTTCTAAGGTAAGATCGAGCAAAATGTTGACAAAACTTGTTTAAATTGTTCGTGTGGCAGTTTGTTTAACTTGACACTTGCTCTACTAGGTCAAAATGAGTTTAGCCATACTGTACGAGTTATGTTATCAACTTATCATTTACACCCTAGTTACTACGAAAAGTTTAAAAATATTTTAAACATCACCTTTTTTGGATAAATAAGTATTTTTTGGTTAAGTCAAAAATTTGTTCCGTGTTTTAGAAGAAAAATTAAGAGTTTAAGCAAGTTAGTTTTTGCCTCCTATTATGAAATGAACTACCTGTTCCTGCATTCTTTTAATATGTTTTTTTTTTTATTCGAATTGAGATTTTACTAAATCATTTTTTGATGTCATAAATACTAACATTATCAAGAACAAGGAAAGCTTGTTCATGGAGGGCACGTTGCTACTAGTGTCCGCTCACTATGAAGAAGAAACTCAAAGTATCTTGTTTTGTGAGGCAATAAAAACAATCTTTTAATAGAAGTACTTATAGTATTTATGAAGCAGTCTGCAACTAAACTAGGAACAAAGATTTATTTCAGTTTTGAAGGCTAACGAGAGCTCTCTGGTGCGATTAACATCTCGTCTAGTTTACAAAAGGTCAAATAATGGTAAATGTTGCTTGCATACACTACTTCGTTCTTTTAGTTATTGCAATCTTTGAATTTATTTGGGATTTTAAGGAATTGACCAAGAATGTATTTTTTGTTTTTTATTTATCTATGATGTGGTTGAGAAACGAGACTAGCAGAGTGGTCATAATGGTAATTGAGAAGGTTAGGATCAAAACCACAACATATCTACTTTTGTAAATTAGGCAGAAATAAGAAAAAACTTATAATACGTGTGGTATTGATAAGTTCACGATATATGTGGTATGGATCTATGAACATTGTAGCATAGTAAGATATATAAAAGATATCTGCGGTTTTGAATCAATATCAAAATTAAAAACTGCCAGGATGTGATGAGGTTTTGAACGCATCTTTCTTATTTAACATCATTTTACTATGAAAATTGTGCTGTTTTGAACTTAACTGGTTTTTCAAAGTGGTAGATTTTATCTTATAAAAAAAACGTAAATGTAAAAAGTGGATATGTTGTGGTTTTGATCCTAGCCTCCTCAATTATTAAAAATACAAGTTGTCAAAATTGTTAGATGATCTGATATGCTTCTTTACTTGATCTACTTGTTCAAATTGATAAAAGTATAGTAGTTAGTGTAAATGTAGTAGTAGTTTAGTTACAGGCTTATGTTCTTTTTAGTTTGTTATTTTTAGTTTTTTAATTTACTGGGAAAGTTTCTTGTTAATTTTATTTGATTAGTTTGACTAGACAGGTAACAGTTCTAGAAGAATCAGAGACATGGCCAATATATAGGTAATGAATAATTGCTTTCGTTTATGGTTCCAGCAAAAGCGTCTCATTACAACCTTTAAAAAAAACTCAAACGGTTTATTTTGGCCGCAGGGTATTGAACTTTAGTGATGTAACATGCGGTTAGACTTGTCAAGTTTAAGGTCATTTGTTTAAGGTCATAGTATAAGTAGTAACGAATAATGAAGATAATTATATTTATGTGAAAATGTTTTGTGTTTTGTTTCTACAAAGTCCTAAATATCGACGTTACAGAAATAAAATAAATACAATAAGTCACTCACCAAAAGTCCAAAACAAAACTGAGACGCCATATTGCCAAATGTTCTTTCTAATATTCCAAATTTAAATTGAAATGATACGTTAGAGTAGTACTAAGGTTGCGTGCGTCTCGGTCCACGGTCACATCGCGAGTTGCAAGCTCGCAGTATCGCGACAGCTTTTGCTAAATGTTGGACAAGGCCCTACTAACTGTTCTCGATTAGAAGAAAGGTTAAGAAAGTTGTCGACTAAAATGTGATAATTTTGATTTTTGTCTGTGAAATATTTGAGCTAAGAGGTAGGCCAAGTTGAAAAACGGAAGTCGCTAAGAATAAAGGTATCAGAGCCAGGGGACACAGACCTCATTACGAAAATAATAGTGCTTGACTTGGGTCTACAACGTCGAGGAAAAACTAATTATTTGAGCTGAATAGTAATATTAGGTCCTTACATATGAAATTGGCGTTTTGTCGTACTGGCCACTTTGATCACAAATTTCTCCTATTTGGTTAGGAATTCGAAATTCAAATTTATACAGCTATTTCCACATGTAGTTGTGTTTCGTAAACCGTCATTCATTTGTTTTTTTACTTATCTTTTTTCTGTTTGCATCGCTCGATTTACAAAATGGAAAATTTGAAATATCGCGTTATTTACGAGTACGAGTTCCACCGTGGCACCAGTGCTGCGGAAACGGCTCGAAGGGTTAATGATGTGTATGGCGGTTGTGTCGCAAAAGAAAACACAGTGCGTTTTTGGTTCCAACGTTTTCGTTCTGAAAATTTCGACCTGCAAAACAAGCCCCGTGGACGGCCGGAGACCCAAGTTGATAATGAAGCATTGAAGGCTATTGTGGAAGCGGATCCATCGCAAACCACGTCCGAGTTAGCTGCAGGCTTCGGTGTTAGTGATAAAACTGTTTTAATCCACTTGAAGCAAATTGGGAAGATTAAAAAACTTGAAAGGTGGGTTCCTCACGAATTGAGTGAAGCAAACCGGCAAACGCGCGTCAACTGCTGCGTTACATTACTTGACCGGCACAATAACGAAGGGATTTTAAATCGAATCATTACCTGTGATGAAAAGTGGATTCTCTACGATAATCGGAAGCGCTCATCGCAATGGCTGGACCCTGGCAAGCCAGCCAAAGCCTGCTCCAAGCGAAAATTGACCAATAAAAAGTTACTTGTAAGCGTTTGGTGGACTAGCGCCGGTGTCGTTCATTACAGTTTTCTCAAATCTGGCCAGACGATTACGGCAGATGACTATTGTCAGCAATTGCAAACCATGATGGAAAAGCTAGCTGGTAAACAACCGAGGCTGGTCAATCGCTCTACGCCACTGCTGCTTCACGACAACGCTAGACCACACACTGCACAACAGACGGCTAGCAAATTAGAAGAGCTTCAATTGGAATGTCTAAGGCATCCACCGTACTCCCCGGACCTTGCTCCAACAGATTACCATTTTTTTCGAAATTTGGATAACTTCTTGCAAGGGAAAAAATTCAACTCAGATGGGGCAGTCCAAATCGCCTTCAAAGATTTTATTGATTCCCGTCCGAATGGTTTTTTTAGTAAAGGGATCAATGAACTACCTATGAGATGGCAAAAGTGCATAGATTACAATGGCTCATACTTTGATTAAATAAATATACTATATAAAAATTTTTCGACTTTTGTTCCTCCCATACAAAACGCCAATTTCATATGTAAGGACCTAATATTTATTAAATTCTGTCCATCATAGATAGCACAGTGGTTAGTTTTATCGTGTTTACAGCCTTGTACCAGAAAACAAGTAGCAAGGGAAAAATAACGAGTGTAAAAGGGATTTCCTCCAGAATTTCCTAGTCCTAGAACACCTTTTCTAGCAATCCTAAATATATCTGTACAATTGAGTGTCATCAACACATCACTCATCATATTATAAAATTATAACCACAAAAACATAGGTATAGAAATTCTAATGACCAGAAAATAACGAGTTTCGTTCGAGTTCCCGTGGTATACCAACAGGGATGCGAATGTGAAAGTAGAGCCGAGTCGACCTGCCAATTAAAGCCTTCCATACACTTACTCAGCTAATGGTGCTTTTTATAACCTTTATAAGAGTAAAGTCGATATGAATTTTATTAATAATTTAGAGCACTAATAACATATTTGGGATCGTAAACTAAAAAACTAATATTATTCAATGATAATTTAAAGAATTAGAATTGATTATAGAATAGCTCTATGCGTTATAGCATTACTTTGACAACAAAATTATTCATAATATATACCATGAAGTACATTCTGATTTATAATAATAAATTTATAATAAGATATCCATTGTTACAATATTTGCTAGGAACTTGTTTGAGACACAAGTCGAACTAATTTTGTATATATGTCGTGGCCAAATCGTAGAATTGCCCACATCATGAAATTTTCGATCATTTCATGAAATGGTCGCATTTCATGATGTGGGCAAATAAATTTGACCAGATCTTTAAATCGTGAACATTTTACGATTTTGTCGTCCATAATTGGCCATATCATTAAAATAGGGCACCCGAAGCATCTTATTTATCTATGCCCGAAGAATCTAAATTAATGTTTGGTACCTTTTTGGTACTTATTGTTCTCTAAGTCCGACAGACATTTTCAGAGTACCTTTTCATCATAAACTCTTTTTTTCTTCCTCATTTTAATAACGAATTGTTCATTTTTTCACTGCGAGAAATAACCCAGCCGCCATGTTGGTACATAAACAAAGCGCTTCCAGCGCCTCTATCGGCAGTTAATGTAATAATTTTACAATATGATCATTCTTGATCATTTCATGAAGTAGCTGCGTTTTTAGTTGAACATATCGACAAACGATTTCTTATCATTGATCTAGCCAAGGCACATCATGATGTGGCCAATGGACAGTGAAAACTTCATGAAATTATCAAAAATTTCATGATGTGGGCAATTCTACGATATGGCCACGACATATACGTTAACATGAAGCACTTAAAACTGAGCAACTTTAGCTTAAAACTTTTCAAAGGTATAAAATTGTTTTGAGAAAGGAAACGCAAAAGATGCGACGACTACTGTAGTGTTTCTTGAGTGAGCCTACAGATATTTAAACTGGTGAGCTCTTCTCCAAAGATTCCGCCATTGTGTTAATGGACTCACCAAAAATAAAATGATGAATCTAATCTAAGTGATGTAAAATCATCCAATGAAAATATTAAACCTTTGAGTTTAATGTGATCAGCTAATCAGTTTGAACGAGTATTTTTTTTAGATATCGTAACGTGTTCTGTATTTAAAGTTGTTCAAGTTCACGGACTGAACAATAACCTGAGATGATTCGTTTGCTTTTTTTTTTCAAATTATTATTTAACACACATTGTATTGTTTTTTCGGGGAGTAATATTTTATAAAAATGGCGCTAGTGGGGTATCAAGTAACCATCAATATAAGGCGTTTTAATAACTATCATTAACTTTTTAATTACGCTATTTAATATCAATTATTACGTTAGACATACATAATAGTATGTAGCAGTAATTTAAGATAAGAGTTTGTTCACCTTCCGAGCATCTATGAACTTAGAGTCGCAACGCACTAATCGACGCTGAATTGTAATAAGCCTGTCTGAAATAGCTTTAGTCCATGTTGTTTTTATAGTAAATACTATAAACTTATATCCAAGAGATATTAAAAAATAGGAAATAAGAAAGAAAACAAAGAAAAAATGTATTGAAAAATGTACTTCTTTTTAAAATTAAATTTAAAAATATATATATATAAGAAAGCTTAAAACAGCTCGCGTTGATGTCTTTTGTAAGACGCTTTTGACGTCCCACATTTTTAATTTTTTGGGGGATAAGTGAATTCATTTTATACCTATTAGATAAATTATTTATTATAGATCCCGTAATTCGTGTCAATTAGTGTGGTTGTAACCTTTTAATTAGTCTGTGCGATACTGTTAGCCACATTATCTGATTGTGCTCATACCTCAAGCAAATATAATTTTAGTATGGTACCGCTATGTGCAAAGATGTGATACTTTGGTGTAAGCATGCGTATCGTTGGCAGATACATTCATATACTAGGTAAATGGTCGGATATGTAGCCACTTTGACTAGCTCTGTGGTTACTAAGTAGCCAATAACCATGATTGGTCTTTTGTGATGACAGCTAGGTTAAGGTCACGACCAAAGATTTCTGACGCGCGTCAACTGGGAGCGAAGCTATCGCCTTTTATTCCTCTGAGGTCACGACGTTATGATATGACTCGGAGGAAAAAGTGATATGACCTCCGAGTGATATGATGATAATGTTATGTGACGTTATATGAGAAAGCTAAAGTTAGCCTGCTTTAGAACTGTATTCAAACTGCCACTTTTGTATGCAGTTTTGCTGGTTTGGTATTGTTTTCACAACAATACAATATACTGGAGAAATTCTTTGCAAATTTATTACAAATTAAAATTATTTTTTGTATAATTTTTCCGGTTTGGTATTGATTAATAACGCTAATAGGAAATCACAGAGAGATTATGGCAATCAAAATGGGTTTTGATTTGGGGCTATCAATGTAGCGGAAATATTATAATAATTATTTTACAAGATCAATATAACAATCATAAGGTAGTAACGCTAGAAAAGTCTATTTTGTCTATTTTGACAAACCTCACGAGACTACTCCCAAGACCTACGACTTAACGTGCCTTTTAAAGAAAAAAAAAATACATCTCACTTTTCGAACAATCAGGTGACTCAGCTTGCCTAATCAGACTGGGAAAAGTCTCACAAAGAGATGTTGGCTTGACAGTGTCTCTTTCGGGATTCGAACTCGTAAGCCCCTTAGTGAGAGTCGAACACTCGACACACCCATGTAGGCTGTCTATATTGTAGACTGACAAATTTCGCAATCTCCCCTCGAATCACAATCACCGCCGTTTTCTTGGCTACAGATCATTGCTCTCTAACATCTAAATTTGAATTTTATGGCCATAGGTTGATACCATTTACTTTATGGCCTTCTTCTGATTGATCATCTCATGGCTCCATAGCCCAAGTGGTAGTCGCACAGGGCCGCGGGTTCGAATCCCACCCAGGGCAAACATTCGTGTGATGTGATGAGCACTTGCGTTTGCCTTATCTCTGGTTATTGTTTATCTATATAAGTATGTATTTATCTATTTATGTAAAAATTTTTGGTCTCTCCATACAAAATGGGTCGGTCGGGCGGGAGTCTCACTTTGTATGGAGAGACCAAAAATTTTTTTGTCGCAGGTAATTTTATTTTCGTGAAAAGTTGTTCAGTTTGACGGGTATCACTACACGGCGGGAACAAAACGATGTAAATTTCACGGTGTATTAGCTGTCTGGTACCCATAGTACAAGCTCTGCTTAGTTTGGGATCATGTGGCCGTGTGTGAAGATGTCCCCACATATATTTATTTATTTATTTATAACATGTAATGTTCTTACATATCCTGACATAATCATTTTTAGCAGTGACATCCACATCTCGTAAACATAATGGAACAAATTCTGGTATATATGGACTTCTGTAAGTAGTACTATGTTAATAATTTGGTCTGAAGTTAAAATAAAAGGTTGTCTGGAAGAAATTGCTACGCTTTAAGAATACATTTGGGACGCTCTTCCTCCGATCGAACTCGTAACGTTCATTCAACAACCTAATTTGGTATTTGCTGTATTTCTTTTGTAATATAAAAGGGAAAGATTGTACGTTCACACGTGTCGGATACACTCTTAATTATTTTTGAACTCAACTTGAAATTGCAAAATAGTGCAAGCTTATACTTTTTTTCTTTAAAATAAAATTTATACCTAAATAGTTTTATCTACAGTTAGATCATTAAAAACTTTTTTGAACAAAAGGTTATTTTCCGCATTTAACAAAGCTAAACTAGGAAAGCGTAGGCAGGTGCCAAGCAACAACGGTGTCACACCATTAAATATACCACAGATGGGAGCAGCTTCTATTACCACAGCTATCACTTTATATTGCTATTCTATTTTCTTCCTCGTATGAGTCATGTAATTAACCTATATTGTTTAATAAAAATGATCGCATTCAGGGATGGAAATAATTTTCAGATATTCGTGACAAGCGTTGTGGAGTCATAGATAAACCTTTATGAAGTGATTGATAAGATAAAGACAAACACTAAAGATAAAAACCAGCCATATCTAGAAAAGAAAAGATAAGAGAAACATACTGAAATATCCAAAATTTACAAATTTTTACCATCTCTTGTTATTATGAATCTAGAAAAATAAAACACAGGAAAAACTCCTTGCACACGTTACTAAAAATGTGTTAAATGACGTGTTACCTAAAGAACTTATCTACCAAAGTGCTAATATAGTGGGCGCGGGCTTGTATAGGGGGCGCGCACCGAGACAGTCAATGAAGAAAGCCAATCATTCAACAGGGCCCTGATTTTGCTAAATTTCAGAATGTCAAATGGCTTTATTAGGCTATACGGCGAAAATGGACAAGATTCACTGATGTTTTTATACGTAGTCATAAAATTAAAATTGTTAGGAACTTCAATGTATCGCGACCTTGTCACGTCTATTTCACGCTTGATTGAAATCATTTCAACGGGATCCTTATTCTGGAAACAGGAATACGTAACCATTTTCTCTGTCCTGCTTGTCTTGTATTATAGCGACAAAGACAAACAAAATCCATTCCGAACATAAAACAATGATTCCGATATCGTAAATAAAATTCGATTTTCATAGACTAAAGATGCAATAGTTCATTTCGTTCATTCAATGAAGTAATATTTAAGGTCTACTCAGACTCACAACCACGGCACTTTAAAAACGCCTAACTAAGACATTAACATTTTATTATTTTAATATTGTTTCCATCCCCGACTAGATTTTTAGACTACAGTATTTTAAATTTTACAAACTTAACATATTTAACTTTCAATATTTCGAATGCTTCTTCCGTGAAGCAAGTGTATCTGCATCATGGTTTGCTCGCTTTAATCTTGTAACTGTATTTTGAACCAAATCCCTCTCAATTTTTGACGTTCGAATATTATTCTAATTATTTTTATTAAAGTTTGTATAGCCGTGATAGCAGCAGAGTCGATGCCTTTGAAAAGTGGTGTTGGCGTAGACTGCTTTATGCATACCATGAATTGGCATGAGGACGAACGCCACTATACTCCAAGGGTCAAAAATAATTACGCGGTTTTCTAAAATATGCTAAGAACAGCATTAAAGTAAAAGGCGTTTACAGATTTCGTCGATAATTCACAGAGCTGTTCTTCTTTGTCTTCACCGCTATCCCACTTTAGGTGGGGTCGGCTCTCCGTATCCTTTGGCGCTATGACAATCTGGATGAAGTGAAAATATCCGTGGGATTTTATTTCGTTTTGAATTTCTCTCTTTTGCTTGAGATTTTCTTGTTTTTTTGTCTAACCGTAGCATGAAGTACGTTGAAATTGGCAAAATCCAAGGCATGAATTTATATACTTAAAAAAAAACTCGCAATACAAATGAACTCTTTGCTTGCCATATTAATGACTATTGGTCTAAAAATCGTCAGCACTATCTTTGTACACTTTTAAATACATCTCCACGAAAACGCCTCATTGTTTTTGTATCCGGAGAAAATACAGTGTGAGGAGACCTTTACTTAATATTGATATACTTTGTGTTATACATGTAAAGGAACTCTTTTCTACATAAGAAACTTATTATAATTAAATCTTTTTAATAATCGTTTCCTCGTTTTTATGTCTGTGGCGATGTGCAAACCGCACCATGCCAAGAAAAAAAAAAAAAAACACGCATAAGCAAAATGTCACGATCATGTCATGAATGCTTCGCTACGATGCGCGTCAATAATCTTTGTTAAAACTAAATTTAAAAACGCATTGCAAAAAAACTTACACGAGTAAAACTAAGAAAAAAAATAACACAATACAATGGAAGATGGTAATAATCGCAGCACAGTAACATTGGAGCAAATGAACGCATTGCTTACATACTTGGAAGATCATCGCAGCCTGGTTTTGATATTCTGTATCTCTTTATAAATTGATTGTCGTCCAGCTCAAAAACCCAGTGAATTTTTCTTGTCTGCAAGTTCTCGTGTCGCGCTTATCAACTGCATCGGCTCTTTGAAGTAAATTATATTGCGCCAGAAACATTTTTAACTAACTTTTTCTAATATTTAGAGGACCAAGGTAGTTGATATCATCCAGAAGTGTAGCAAACTGAAGTGGCAGTGGGCTGGCCACGTCTGTCGCAGAACTGATGAGCGTTGGAGCAGACGGGTTCTCGAATGGAGACCACGTCTCGGGAAACGTGTGTGGGACGCCCCCCTGCCAGGTGGACTGATGACCTGAGGAAGATCGCTGGTGGTGGCTGGATGGGGAAAGCGGGTGATCGTGCACTTTGGCGTGCCCTTGGGGAGGTCTACGTCCAGCAGTGGACTGCTATAGGCTGATTGATTGATTGACTAATATTTATACATGATTTAAAAAAACAATTAAAAAATAATCAAATAAATCAATTATAAAATATTTATACAAACAAAAGTTCCCGCCCACAGGCGGTTGTATCTAGAAATCACTCACAGGTTTATGAATCAATTTGAGATATTTAATTTCTGTAACTCGTGAAATACCTAGGTCATAGTTTATTTCAAAAAAATATTTATTTCGTTTTAGGGTTTCGTATCATAAAACAATAAAAACTTTATTTTCCAATCTGACCTAATGGGAGCCGCGTCATGTGATCCAATTTGGACCAAGTGGGCGCGGACTAGAAGGAAAAAAGAACTTGGATGTATTTGAACTCCTAGGTCAAGTTTGTTGTGATTGCTTATAAAAAAACCGATCATGGTCAATAAATTCATCCATCAACTCCATTTTGTAGAGTTTCATAGCATAAAATGACAAAATAAGCATTTTTAAAAATAAGCTTTGACCCCACCCCCACAATCCTTCCTGCCACAAAACTATACTACATAATTATACTATATTTTTGTTACTTGTTATAAAAAATAAATATTTTTGAATTTGTGTTATACATGTTTTTGTTTTAACGCTAACAATAAAAAATTTAAGGTTTATTCGTTTATTGTGGTTGTTTAAACTATTAAATTATTTTTACAAGTAAGATCTAAAGATACTATCATCATCATCTTAAAAAAAATCATTTGATAGTATAGTGCAATATAATTAACTCATCTATTAGAAATTACAAATATTATATTTTTATTAAGTGTCCGACAAGTAACCTTCAATAAGCTGGTCCGATTCGTACTTGGCCTGTTTTTATTGGTAGTCCCATAGACTAAGATTTTTTTTTTACATATTATATCTATGGGTGGTCCTACAATTTTTATTTGTGATTGTCAGTCGATCCAAACAGAAAAGACTTGGCTTAAAGGTCTAGTAACCGGGCCATAAATTCCAAAAGAAAAAAAAACAGTTTGTTTAAAAAGTATCCTACCAGCCTAGGTTTTTCTTGTATATAAAATGACCTATGTGTTTTAAATGAGTTGGAATTCTTAACTATAGCCAGTTTTTGGCTTTACCTTCAGACTCAGGCTATAATTTTTGATACAAGTCGACGTTATGTTTATGAATTGAAAAGTTCCTATAGGCGCTTTCCAGCTGCTACATTCTACATCGGTCTCTAGACACCATCTAAGTTTATTCATAGTATCAGTCGAGGCAAATCGAGCACAAATACGTCAAGGTTGTGTTAAGTAAAGAAGTTCCTATGACCACCTTTCAGCTTCATCATTAGACCCTGGACACCATCTAAGACTCCTAAGACAATCCAATTTGTCATGACACATCCAATGAGCCCTTGCTTGGTTATTTTTTATACTATGTAGTTGGGTACTTTACATGGCTACCTTCTTCCTCCTTTTACTAGTAAAAGTCACATTTAGAAAAGCAGTCGCCGTAGCCGAAATCGGCATGGAAGTTATATATATGGCTACCTTCTTCTTACCTGGCTACCTTTTTACAATCTGGAGACTACAAAAATGATATTCCTGGGACGGGAGCCTAATGATCTGTCTTACAGGTTTTCCTAGTACGTACACCAGGCTCTCACATCGCAATAGGCTGTATTAGATTAAGTTTTTAGCAAGTTAACTATTTTGGGAGAGCAAATATTTTTTTATTATTATTATGACTATTTTTAGACAATAAACAATTAACCAGAAAGCTGATCTAAAACGCGTGTTGGAAATAAAAGCGTTAAATAATTAAACTTTATTTCTATATATTTCTACTGACAACCCTACTAAAACACCGAATATTTATCAAAAAATGAAAAATACTCTAATACAAAGAGATATGTGCCGTTTTGTATTTTCTTTGGCGAAAGCTTTACGACTTTTGTTATATTCAAACAAATGAATGACCTTGTGAAATTCTTCGTGTCATTTCTGCATTTGATTGAAATGTAGAAATGTAGTGATTTCAGTTTTTGACAGAAATTTGGTTCTTATTCTGGAAATTTCAATCAAAATTGAATGAAAGATTGACGAATCCTTCAAACGATTTCGTACACACACACATATGCAAAATATAAAACGTAATACACTGATGTTCTCTAAGCAGAATGTTTTCTAGTCGTGAATTAAATACGCAATTTACGATATCTTTTCCGCGTTTTGTCGCCGATACAAAATTTGGGACCCAATGATTTCAACTTTGACATAAGAAATTAGTGCGAACGGGCCCCAGGAACCCTAGATGCAGTACGTCAGTTCTACATTTGAACTAATCGTAATAGCCATGATACTACCTAGTCATGAATGAATGAATGAATGAATGAATATACTTTATTGCACACACAGAAATAATAAATGACAGAGTGGAAGTAAGAACAGGTAGTCATGTACAGTTAGGCGGCCTTATTGCTTCGTAGCAATTTCTTCCAGGCAACCTTTGGATACAGGAGACTATAAAGTAACGCGGAATAGTGCAAGTATACCGTATAAACTACAAAATGTAGTTGTATACTAAATAATCTATACTAAATAACCTACATGAAATATATACCTACAATAACATACATATTGATAAACATACATAATAATAAGTACTTACATACTATATAACTACACAAAAACGATATATATATATATATAAATATAATATAGATTTATGACGGACTCAAAGCTTGTACCTGCCTAGGGAAACACTAAAATGGAGTAGGCACCTACCTACACTAGGAGACAGAAAGGAAGTGGGCTTTCAGACGGTTTTTAAACGCGTCAATAGACGGGGCACGTCTTATGGTCGGAGGGAGCGAGTTCCATAGCCTTATGGCTTGGACGGTGAAGGAGTTAGTGTAGAAGTGAGTACAGTGAATGGGCATAGTAAGAGACAGATCTAGGGAGGAGCGTAGAGTGCGATCAAGGGCGAGAGAACGAAATTCAAATCTTTCTTTGAGGTATGACGGGGTAGAAGGGATAAAGAGTATGGAATAAAGAAGAGATAGAACATGAGAGTCCCTCCGACGACGAATAGGGAGCCAGTGTAATTTAGCACGGAAATATGACACATGGTCATACTTCCTGAGATTAAAGATAAACCTAATACAGACGTTTTGTAGCCGCTCCAGTTTGCCAAGCAGCTCTTCCGTGAGAACAAGATATGAACAATCAGCGTAATCTAAGATTGGTAAAAGAAGTGATTGAGCAAGAGAGATTTTAGTACTGGTCGGCAAGAGATTTTTTAGTCTTCTGAGAGACCCATAAGCAGCAAAGATCCTCCTACTCACCTCAGCAATTTGAGGTTTCATGAGGTTCATGATACATACCTACACGAGCATTAACCACATGCTAAAGTATCTAAAAAAGAAACCTTAGATACGAAAATAACAAATTATACAAACGCCTGCTGTTTAATTCATTTAAGTCGTTTGGATATCGCAGCTTGCAAAGTTTGCTATTAAATTACTGACTTGTTAATGTTTGCAAGAAAAATGTAGGTATAAGATATCTAACGAACAGTTTCTTTGTTATACCTTATTGTTTATCTAGTTTTTCTATTTACGAAACAATACTATCTTTAAAATCTTTAAAATCCACCAATATCCGATTATCTCAAGGATCTAAATAAAAACTGTAATGTTTGTAATATTTTAATTTGTCCATCTTATTTATCAATGTTAAACTTACCTGCTAAAGACATTAAAATTAAATTACATAACTTAATTACTGATCACTATAAATAAAATTGCACCAAAATCGCACGACAATTTGCACCAACACACTAGGACGACTTAAATTATGACACTAATTAATTTCTTAACTAAATCGTGTTTTAAAAGTTATATCGAGAGTAAGATTTGCAGAACATGTCTGAACTCTCTTCCTTTTTTATCCTTTTCTGGATTCCAAGTAGCTGTTTCACACATCATCATATCCTCTTCAACCTTCGTCTTTTGTTGTATTTTATACTCTGGATTCTCTTCTGACATTTTCTTTTGTCCTCCTGTGCTTCCCATCGCGGTGAATGTCCTTTCTAATTTAATTTCTTGATTTATATTGAATATATTTTGTGGGATGTCAGGTAAAGGAAAAGTATCATTAGTCATGTTTTTGTTTCTTCCAGCAATTCTTATTTCGCCATCTCTATGATTGACTGAACCTCTAAGGTTGACTATGACTGTAGGTTTCACAACCATTTGTGATTCTCTGTTACCGATTTGACTTTGGCCAGACATATTGTTTGTGATCGGTTTATATTCATACTCTGGTTTTTGAGTACCATTTTCTTCAGTAATTTCACCGTCTTTAGGAGTCTTCTTATTCACTGGAGGTCTTGTTCGTTTAGGCTTTTTAGGTTTCGGTGTAGTTGTTTTAGGTTCTCTAGTTGTATCTGTAATGTATAGAACGATTTCTTCTTTAGGGTCAAAGTTATTTTCTGTATAATTCAGGCTTTTCGGAAAGCGGTATTTAAGCGGTGGCATTTCAATTCTGTCATTTCTTCGTGGTATAAACTCATTATCACTGGGAAGGTTTTCGTGGTTATCATATTCGAATGGACGATAATTCTCTGCAACATTATTCTCGTTTTGATTGAAGTCTTGAGGAAGTTGCGAGCGGATGCGAAGAGATTCTATGACGTCATGGAAGAGGGACCGCCTCTCGAATTGATTGGAATGTTCTCGATCTCTGCTGGGGTGCGCAGTAGCAATGATAAACATGTACGTTACGCAGATGAAGCATTGCATCTGTAAAAGAATAATTGTGTTGAACATTTGTAATCTCTAATAGAAGAAACCACACCTATTACTATTTAGAACACGCTTTAGTTTAACATCATGCTAAATATTATGCTTTAATTTAGAAGACATATCATATCATTCAAGTAAGTTGCGCTTCAAGTAATCCGAGACCCCAGCTTTAGAGTAATTTAAAGTTCTTAATAAAATTATAGAAATATTAATCATAATTTCGAAAATAAGTTATTACGTTGTTATGCAATTTGTAGGATCAGTCAACTCAACGAGGACAGCGGAAGAAGAATAATAATATAATTTAGAGAAAACAATGTGTTTGTTTGTAGGACCAAACAAAACGTCAAAAATTAATTTGGTTGTTCCTATATTATGAGTACTTTTGAGTCACTTTTGGATAAAATATTGATCTTGACCCATGTCGTTCTTATTGACGTCAATTGAATAATTTAGTTAAACTAAGATAAAGAGAAGCAGCTTACCTTGAAGGGGGCTTGATAGCTGAGCAACGAGTGCACTGTCCTGGCTAGCCACATTAACTGCAAGCAAGTCGACCGGGAAGTGAGGGTTGAGTGAACCCGCTTGCACTAGCAGAGGTGTGCAGACTTTTATCTAGGATACTTTTCCTAGTAATACGTGGTATTACTTCCTGTTCTCTCACAATAATTGTTGTATGTATGTTGACTTTTTTTTTTAAATAGCTTCACGTCTAGTATAATATGTTAACTTAAGGCGGAGGCGGCCACCTACACCTTACGTTCTTTTTTGGAACGAGAATGGAAATAGGTATACCATATGTAAATAACACTGCAGATAGAAGTCCTTTACTCAGTTTTGAGGATACCTAAACAGGAGAAGGGGGTTGACCATAACTGGAAAATAGTTTACACGAACTTTAGTATCTATCTATTCAAGTACTGCATTTTTCCGTAATCATACATTTTTAATCTTTTTGAAGTATCGCAAAATTTGCAACAGCTGCGTATCTTAGTAAAAGGTACGTACTACAGAAAAACAAATAAAATTTCCCTGCATTAAAAATTTTCAAGACTTATTTACGACCTTCTTTCGTATCATCATCATCATCATCATCAACATCATCATCATCAACAGCTCAGTTTAAATGATATTGAGTATGTAATTAGTTCCATTATGTAATTTCCAGCAAAAACAATAGTCACACAGAACTGACACGCGATGTTTCTCAGGATCTTCATTAATAACTTAAGTAATGTATCTTTCTCATGAAAGAAAAAAAAAGAAACGATTAGAATTGTATTTGACTATTTTTATACCTAACTATAAAACTTAATTATACTTAATTATGGGGTCGTATATGAGCTGTTGATGATGATGGTGATACTTATTTATAAAACAAACCCAAGATTTGTGACCCCTGACTAGATTCCAACTGCCACTGGTCCATTCTAAGTCGGGAACTCAGACGGAGATCCGGAAACCAGCTCAGACCCAACTCAGACAGACATCTTACACGTATAATTTGAACCCTAAGACAACGGCGGAAGGAAGTTGATTGCTAATATAAATACGTCATGCTCCGGGGCAAAACCATCTTAGCTTTTATAAACATTATAGCAAAATACCTATTTAATGTCTATAAAATTCTAAAGAAAATCTAGGTATATCTCTTGTTGCCGTGAACCTTAATGCAAAGTGGTTCTGCTGCAAAGCATTCTCCCGGCAGTCAAATAATTCTATAATCGTCAATGGAAAGGTAAAAATACTAAAGCGCCAAAGTACAACTTTACAGGAGAGACGATTAAGGGGCTAGTCCGGGAATTTTCAAGATTTTTGTTGTATCAGATCTCATTATCTACGTCAGTAAATGTATTGATTTTCTAAAATATGTTATTGGACTCTATTATCTACGCTTACACTAAGGCCAAAACATGTTTGGTAAAAATCTTCTCGATACAAATGTTATCCAAAGCAGCGTCTTCGATTCTCGTTATTTGAATCTGAGAGGTAAATGGTAATTTATTGGTCGCCGAAATTTAGTTACAAGATAGGTCTCCGACTGCTTTATGTTTTTCCTAAGCAAATTTACAAATCAAATTAGTACTTTTTATATAAACTGAGAAAGTAAATTTGGCACTTACGCCATTTACTTGGAGCGCGCGAACATTATTTCTTTCTCTGTTAAACACGTGCGGAGAAGCTTAGCGTCATCACTTTCCTTTCTTGAGCTCAGTCGCCCATGATCTTTGCCGACGACGGATGTGCGCTCGGTGGCGCTCCAAGCCGCCCGGCTCACGAAATAATTTTATTTGGAGAAGACGTACTATGAGTAGGTCCGTCACATCCATCCGTCCGATCCGTTACATTGACAATATTTCAATTTTTAATTAAATAAATATAGGTTGGGTCCATCTAGTTACAGATGTCGATAATTTTATTTTTATAGTACAACACAGGCAGGCGCGAGAGGAATAGTTAGGTATTTCTATTATTCAACCAAATGCGGTTTTTTAGAATTATTTTTATTGTGTTAGGTAGGTAAGATATAATTTATTTATTGATTCAAAAGTAAAGTTTGCATACTCGTTACGTAATTTTATAGCCTATACCTAGCTTACAAAAAACCAGCCAAGTGTGTGCGGGGCCAAGTCTTATTTCCAGTCAAAGGATTATATCCCTCACGGGGAAACAACTAAGGATTTTTCCCGCTGTCCCCCAGTATGTTCACTCGAAAAAAAAAACAGGGGACAGTGGGAATAAATATTACCGTTCTCCCACGTTACAAATTATAATTATAAAATGAATGACTGATTTACGAGTATTTTTATTCAAATGATATTTTGGATGAGTAATAATTATTTATAAAAAAATAATTATAATATTGAACAAAATGAACTCATATATTTTTAACTGACAGTTTATTATTTTGTTAGTGCTCTGATTACGATAAAACTTGGGTTAGTGGACTATTCCATTAAGAAAACAACAATTTTTTTTCTATGAGTTAATGGGTTTGATGAAACTCGGTTAAGAGCACTATTTTGCCAAGGAAACAATGAGGCAATGTTAAAAATAAAAAAAATCCAAGAATCTTAGTTTTTATGACAAAATAGAACCTCTAATAAATATAAGGAAATATTGTCACACTTTAGAAATTCTAAAATACTTAATGAATTTCTAAAGAGATATCGTTAGCTTTGCCGTGACAAATCAAAACTAAAACGTGTCAACGTCTTAGCAAAATAACGTAAAACCTCTCGTGTGGTAATCGGCCCATGAAACTGAACAACTTTCGTTCCAAAACATTTTTAAACTCGTATTTTTTTCAAACAAGGTGATCAGCTGATCGAGTTAATTTGTATGAAAGTTTAAAAACATTTTTGACGGTACTTAGGTGTCACGTGGGATCGATCTCTGACATAAAGAGAGAACTGCCGCAAGCTTAAGAGTAAAGTTGGTGCCCGGAACAACATCCTGAGACGCCTTACCACTACCCGCTGGGGAGCCAGCGCACGCGTTCTTCGAACGAGTTGTTTTGCTCTCGCTTACTCAGCAGGCGAATATTCGAGTCCAGTTTGGGCTTGTTTAGCCCATGCGAGAAATGTGGACACAGCTCTCCACGAATCATGACGTATAGTCACGGGCACCCTGAAACCGACACCACTGAGAAAGCTTTACTCCATGGCAGGAATTGTTCCACCCAGCGTGAGACGTGAGGTCGCTTGCGATATTGAAAGAGCGAAACAGTCACAAGACAGCAGGCACCTCCTTTACGACACAACCCTCCTCTTTCCCGTCTCAAGAGTCGCCGCAGCTTCCTCAAGAACTCCACACCCATCTAAAAAGACCCACTTTTAGCACGTAAACATCCTATCAGATCCTCGTTTTAACACATTATTAAAAAGAACTCCACACCCATCTAAAAAGACCCACTTTTAGCACGTAAACATCCTATCAGATCCTCGTTTTAACACATTATTACAATTTTTACGAACGAACACGTTATATTTTTATCACTAGCGAATCGCGATGCACAGGACTGTCCATACTAGGCAGTGTTGGCAGGGTCACCATGCATGAGGTATAGAGACACAGGAGCGTGTCAGAATGAAAAACGTGTTGTGCGTCAGACAAACATATTGACTACAAGCTACTTAGATGCTAAATTATATCTATCTAGATGTGGTTGAAGTGAGTCATACATATACTACAGTTGGCTGAATAAAATACATTTTTTGCCTAGTGACAAGCAAAAAATTTAGGTATGAAGTTAGCTGTCATCGTATGTCATCAAATGTGTTTTAGTGATGCCAGACCAAGCGCCCTAATAATTTCAATGGTAAACACAAATAGTCGATGCTTTATCAATAAAATTTCGCGGCGTGGGCAGTCTGATATAATACTAAAGTAAAAGTTTTACAATTAAATATATTTAAATAGCAGATCAAGCTTTACAAGTGGCGCAAGATTCTGTGCCATATTCAAAGATGAAGTTTGACATTTGTGTAATTTTTTTATATATCTCGTTTGTCAAGGCAGAGAATCAGCCGTATATCAAATCAAATAAAAATATTTTATTCAAATTAAGATTTTTATGAATCATTTTTCGACGTCAAAGCTACCATGGATGGCACGGCTACAGGTTACTTTTTGGAGGGCACTTGGAAATTAAATGATTTTATAAAAAAATAAACAACCGTGTAGTATTTTGAGCAAAACAAAATGCAAAATATATTTAGGAACCAACCTTATATCTCGAAATGGTTTTGCATTTAGCATACTTTATTTAAAACTTTGCATACCCAATTTTATTGACAAAACAGAAACTTTTGATCTTGATTTGAACCAAATATTTGATATAAGATTTATTTGGTACCAATTACTCATCATAATGACAGTGAAAGAAAAAAATAATTGATGTGTTGAAGTGACGTGTGTGTGATAAAAATATTATAAAGACATTTATAGTGATCATCCTGTTTAATCTAACACAAAGAAAAAAATAGACACGATGAAAACATTATGTATTTCCGGAAACATTCACAATATTGATCGTATCAGAAATAAGTAGATACGTATCGATCGTATTGTAAATCGTAAATAAACATCACATTTTTATTTTTTTGCATCCAATTAATAAATTGACTTCAGTTTGGAAACAATGGAATAAAAATACTCGAAAATCTGTAGGTATTTTATAAATAAATTAAAGCGGTGACAACGGGAATTATTTTCCCCTTGTCCCCTATATAATTTTGAAGTGAAGATACTAGAAGACAACAACTACTGAACGGATTGATATGAAAGAAATTTGGAATAAAGTTAGTTTATACCCTGGAACACATAGGACACTTACATAGGATACTTTTTACGGGAAAAGGCTTATTCCCACGGGAAAATCTTACACAACGCGAGCGTAGCCTCGGGCGGACCGTATTATAGTAATTCAAATTATACTTACTATTACAATGTCAAAATGTCTGGAATCTTGAAATACTAAATCTTTTATTTTTAGGTGAAATTATAATCATTACTACCCTACACTCCACTACACTAAAGACCAATTAAAATAAAATAAAAAATATATACTCAAAGAGCGAATCATACATAGTAATATACTTTGCGCGATTACATCAAATTAAACAAATATAATATTTTATTATTGTCGCAGAGGTCATAGACCCGCCTCGATGTTTTAGAGCGGGGTCTGTGCGGGGCGGCGCGGGGAGCGGCTGACCGACGCGGGGCGCTGCCCGCGCCGTCTTCCTTAGACACACCTCTTACGCAACAATTTTTTTTCGGCGTAGCGCCTTAACACCAAAAAGGCGTCGCTTTAGTCATCGGCCTAACGATCAGACCCAAAATTTTGGATGGTTAAAATGCCAAAAAAGTCCTCAGATTAACAAATCACCTAAACTAATCGACGCAAAAAAAAAATGCAATCGAACTGTATATATCGCTCATCTAGTACTACAAAGACGGAATTGTCACAAAATGCAAAAATGAGTTAATGATGTCAGAATGTTCCAAAATGTTCAATACGTATGGTGTTACAAAGTCGTTTTTATTGTTCAACAAATGAGCGTAAGATAGCGCCACTGTCTTTGTTGCACCGGTACAAAAATTTACTCGCCCCGAGTGTAACGACGCCACATTGGTCAGTTGCGCGGGACGCTCCGTGACGGTCAACCGTGTCAGAGTGCTACATCGTCGTTCAGGTAATTATGACATCAATTTTTTCTATTTCTAAGTGCCAAACGACGTAAATGTATTTTCTGTCTTTGTAGCACCAAAACAAAATTCTTTTTTGAGCACTACAATGACGTAAATGTATTTAGTGTCTTTGTAGCACCTAAACAAAATCCTTTATTAAGAGCTACAGTACCGTAAATGTATTTTTTGTCTTTGTAGCACCAGAAAAAATAAATTTTGAGACCTTCAATGCCGCAAATGTGTATTATAGTCTTTGTAGCAACAGAAAATAATAATATTTTGTGAGCTACAATACCGTATATGTATTTTGTGTCAGTGTTTAACTTAAAAATGACATAATGACGTGATAGTATTTACAGTCATTGTAGCACTACAGCACATGATTTGATTGTACTTTGTGTCAGCATAGTATAAAAGAAATAAAAACAGGTGTAATGTATTAATAACACACATATCTACCGGGTTATTACTACGATTTTGGTTTAAAATAAGCTTTTTTATGAGCTTACCGATATTTCGACTATGTTGCAATAGTCATGATCACGGCAGAACTGAAGTATTTGCGGGTGGTTAGCCGGACGGAACATTGTTATGGGCAGACATATCTGTCTACCCTCTTTCTCAGTTAAGGATCTACTAGACAATTACGATTTGCACATACAAATTATACTTTACGTTCGAAGTCGGGGCAAAAATTGTAGATGACGAAACTACGAGTATTAATTTATCGAATGAAACCTACCCAGACTTTTTTGGTAGCCGCTCCTGTCGTTTTCCCTGCGTTTAGTCGGGTGCGGCATTGCATCCCGCGCAGCACAACAAAATATTATATCATAGACTATCAAAGAATTTTATTGATAGTCATATAGAAATATGTACTGACTTAACGACGACGACGACTTAAAACAGTTGCCCACGACTAATCGACGATTTTTTGGCTGGCACCGACTCCAAAAGGAAGTACAAAGTTCTAAATATTTACTTAATACACTACCTATCTACTTAATTGAGGATATTGGCAATTTTTTTTTTCATGTTCCATCTGGAATGTTATTTTATTTGTTACTTTTTAGTGGAGATAACCATATAAGGTAATTTGAAGGAGGTTTCTATTTTTTTGTTAAAATTATTTTTATTTTATGATTTTCAGTGTTTCATTCAATATATTTTATGTAAGTAATTAATTCTAACCTCGACACATATCCTATTATTTTTCTTCATTATCCAAAGCTAGGTTTTGTTATTTAACAGTTTCAGTGCAAAGATATTATACTCTCGTATTTTTGGTATTTGCTTAGTTTAGACTGCGTCTTTCGTGCTATGCAAGCGCGTTTAGTTGTTTATTATATTATTAATGATTGTTTCGAAAATAACATAAGTTAAACTGGGTAAGAGGCTACGAAGTAAGAGGTCATTTAGTAGTCCAGCTAGCCACTAAACTGACAATGCTAAGAGGAAAGAATAGCTTCGCGATCCTAACGAAATATTTATTTATGAAAACATTTGCTATCGCTCGTGCGCTCATGCCCCCGGGAGAGAGAGCGAGAGCGTTGCAGCTCGCGACTGACAATAGGTACTTTTCTTGATGAAATTCCCATTTCGCGAGAAAACAGTTTCCAATAACTAAATTTCAACAAATCACTTTTATTTTGATGTCGATCGTTTCAGCACAATATATTCTAGGTTCATGGGTTCGGTTTTAAAAAAAAAAAACATTGTTTTTATTCAACAAACGGCTTAATTCGACACAGTTTTAATCATAAAAATTACGTTACTTGAGGTGCCTATATAAGTTTGAATCTATAGCGAATTTTGTAAAAAGAAAAATCTATAAACCTAGTCATTCATTGTGTCAATAACATACTAAAAAATCATGGAGATTGGAAAATATTTAGAAGTGGAAAAACGTTTTCTCTTTTTGTATGGACGAGCACGTACTATTCTTCCCTCTTAATAAGCTTATAGTTTACCCCGATACTTGGGCTATTCGTAAGGAGTTTCAGGTTTGAGATGGTATCTTGAAAGTCTGTCGTTAGCTGATTACATACAGATAGTGAACGTAGGCTGGCTTCTTCTTTTTCTTCATATTGTGGATTGTAAGGTCGACAACCAACCTCACATACCCTCACACAGTTAATATAGTACCGGGCCCTTGTCAAAACCCACTGACTTAGCACGAGTAACGACGCCTTCTGTAGATATTAGAGCCGAGACACATGGCTTAACGTGCCTTCCGAATCACGGAATCATCTTTCTTTTCAGACAATCAGGTGATTCGGGCAGCAATGTCCCAACTAAACTGAAAAAAGTCTCACAAGGACATTTTCGTTTAAGAGTGTCTTCACCGGTATTCGAACCCGAAACCTCCGAAAAGAGAGTAAAACACTCGACCACTCGGCCATAGAAGCTAAATTATTTGTGATATCCAATACAATATCCGAGCAGGTTCTTGTCCTGTCACGGTCGCCAAAAAATGTGATAAAATCGAATAATATAATTTTATATGGAACAACGGAAACGTAGATTTTCAGCAAACTGATAAAACAAATTTATTTCGTTGCCTAGCAACATTCCACCACAAATGGTATCGCGCGCGATGCATATTGCTATTACTGGTTGAGGAATTTCCGCTTTTATCTCTTATTTCATCATCAGATTTTGTCAAAATTTATATGGATCTATCCCTAAAGCACGTTCTATCGAATGAAAAAAGAATCATCAAAATCGGTTGAAAAATGACTGAAATATGACTAAAAGAATAGACGAATAACGACGCGAATGCTACATTCCGTTGAGGAATTTCCAAGTTTTACCTCATGTTCCACCATCAGATCTTGACGAAATTAATATGGGACCACCTCGAGAGTAAATCCTATCGAATGAAAAAAGAATTATTAAAATCGGTTAGCAATTGGCGGAGATATCTAATAACATACATAAAAAAAAAATACAGACGAATTGAGAACCTCCTCCTTTTAATATTATTAATTGTCTCCTCTTTTTCATTAGTCATAAAAAATAAAACAATAGCAGCTGTACTCAAAGACATTAAAACAGGCAATCGAAGCGCCTATAAGGTTTAATTTTGGATGTTTGATCTTCTTTATTTTAAAAAAGCAAAAAGGACAGCCGAACATAAGTTAAGGATCTACTAGACAATTACGATTTGCACATACAAATTATACTTTACGTTCGAAGTCGGGGCGAAAATTGTAGATGACGAAACTACGAGTATTAATTTATCGAATGAAACCTACCCAGACTTTTTTGGTAGCCGCTCCTGTCGTTTTCGTTTTGTCATTGTTTTTTCCTTTGGAGAATAAGATTTATTTTGAAACGTGGTTTTATTTTTCTTAAAAAAGCGTTATTTTCGTTATGTTTTATTTCTCATTTGTTTTGATTCTACGATTTTAGTTCCTTCTATTTGTAAGCAATGAAAAAGCTGTGATTAGCGATAGCCTTGGGTTATTTCAATAAGTATTTTGATATAAGGATAACAAATGAATCTGTGATTTATGTACCAATACGTAATTATTCAAAAGACTGTTAATTATTCAATAAGTGGTTTGAAATTTAAGATAACAAATACAAATTCACCTGTGATTTTACGTGCCATTAAGTAATGTTAATTATTCAGTATTCAATTAAGCTGTAATAAATGATTATCTCAAATTAAGTGTTTTAAACATAATTAATTAGTACCTATTTCAGTATCACAACTTCCAAAATAAAACATTTTCAATGCAACAATGACACAATTGTATGTGTCAAATCATTTCAAGTGTTTTTTTTTATACTTACACTTAATTTTTTAAAATATTTTTGCTATTGTACTCTACCTATATATTTAAATATCCAAAATATCCTGGTTCCAGTTGTATATAATATAAAGTGAAATAATAAAACAAACCAGAACAGTAAAAAAAACTTTAAAACGCCCTCCTGTAAAATTTGTAAAATGACAGTTCCGTCTTTGTAGTACTAGATGTGCGATATATAATATATATAACTCATTTTCGCCAATTTTGCGCTTTAGTACTTTTACCTTTCCACTGACGATATCTGACATTTCTGTTTCATTTCTTCTGTCTGACATTCGTTCCCACATTTAGATTAATTTTAGCTCTATGTACAAGTATTCATCTCAAAAAGGAAAATTATGAAATGCATAAATCTCTTTTTATACTAGGTATTAAATAATTATAATAATATCATAGATGGATAGTTATAGCATGTAGAGGCCAGCCTGAGTGGCTGCTTGTTACAATTTCAAGTTGTCTTGGCTTAACAATAATTATCGGAAATAAACAAATAATAATTAACTGGAACTATTGCATTACCTTACTAGATTTACGAAACTAAGACACTAGTATCTGTATCTTGGCTAGATTTGCAGTTGCATCGGTTTTGTAATGAACCGAAATAATCTATATTTACGTCAAGAGTATTTTATATCTTCTTTTTATAAAATAAATAAATAAGAAAATCTTGATAATGTAGAAATGAAATGAACGAATTAAATGTACCATATTGTTATTATTTTTCATAATTTCAACCTATAACAATATGGAACATTTAATGCGTTATATAAAGATATTGATAATAACAATGATCAATATCTTTGAAACTATGGGAGGGATCGTCGTCACCTTTACAGGATATCTTAAACGTCCCCGCCACTAAATGTTGAAGAAAATTTGGAAGCCGTAGATCATCAGACAGCGCAGATACAAAGAAAGAAAGAAAGAAAGAAAGAAAGAAAGAAAGAAAGAAAGAAAACATTTATCACCACACAAATCACCACATTAATACAAAATTATAAAATTACACTTGAAACATTATAGGAACAGTATGTGAAGTGGTACCAAAAATGTGCATGTGCTATAAGTAGGGTTGGCTACTTACAGCGCTGGTCTTCCGTGGAGCCAAATACAACAAGCCAACCAGCCAGAACATCAGGCTGGCTGGCACCAAGTTTTCATCGATTTCTCGTAAACGCTTTTATGTGACGCCTTGAAACAAACGCTATGACTGTCACAAACTCCGTCACTAAATGCTAGTAAAAGAACCTTGTTCGAAAACGCTTTCGTTGTCGAGATTCAGAGGTGCCAGCCAGAAGTTTAATACGTAAGTTCAGGCTGGCTTGCCACGCTTTTCGTTGTTTTTTAGCTAAATGGCTACACGTATCTCAAAAATTCAAACAGGATGCCTGTCACAATTTTAGGTGACGCCGTATTAATAAGCAAGAAATAGTTAGAATCCCTTCTGTTCGGAGATTGAGAGACTATGCGAAAAGCGGTTTTCAAGCTGGCTGGACACGTTTGCATTCGAATATCTCGGGTTCTCTTGCGTCACATAAACTAAAATAAGCGTGATTAGCCGTCACCTAAAATTTGTATTGACCTACTTAAACGCGGCTCATTTGGAAGAATTGTCCAGCCAGCCACATTGAGTCACATCTATATTTGATCCAAGGCCGGACCGCACGCGGCTGCGCGCGTAAGCGATGCACGGCCTTTAATCCAGTACCCCCTCGCTCGCCCCCTCGAATGTCAAACTGCGGAGCGGGCACATAGAGGCAGGGTGTATGGGACGCGTGCGATAAACTCAATATTTAAAAATGAAGGTAATTAGAAAAACAACTTAATATTATTTAATTAGAGGGTATTTGACGATCATTCGTAAATATTTTACCTCGCATAGTATTATTGGTTAGTCATTATATTAATGCAAAGTAGCGTAATCAGCGGTTTGTTGCATTTTACTCGCGCGCAATATCAGATTTGTTTATTTATTGTTCTGTTTTGGTAAAAACTACTTGTGAAGTAAATTATGTCTAGTGAAGATCAAGGTTTGTACTTTCAAAATCATTGTTTTTTGAACAATTTAGTTCTGTTGTCTTTTACATAACCAAATCCAAATTAAAAGGAAATTATTAGTGGATGTCTTCTTTGGCAGTAAATATAAGTTTTTCGATAGAAAGTTTGACGAAGTAGTTGATTTTGTTGGTGTCAAAACTGATTGTCCAAAAGAATTACGAAAGGTAGTACAAAACGAGCTACGGGATTTTAAAACTTAGCTGGGCAAGAAATGGTCGCTTCATAATAGATTTAAAGAAAGATTTTTATCAGAAGAAAATACGTGGTTAGCCGGATTATGTGAGTTTACCCGTCATTCCCATCCAAAAGGAGGAAGACCCTCAACATCTTTCACAGAATCCTGTGACAGTGCTAAACGTAAAAAGACAGCTGAAATAAGTTCTTAATTAGATGCAGATGCTTTTTTCGCCAGGTGGCGCTTTCGAAACATTCAAACAAGTTTAGTCTATTTTAATTTTTTTATTAAATTTTACGTAAATACTCTCTCAAAATGTGTTAAATTCGACTGCCTGTGAATTATGGTACTCTAAATTCTATACACAAATGTTATTGACGTAAAAAACTAATTAATCACGGAATAACAACAATAATAACCCGCGAAATGCATATTTTTAATTTCTTCTAATAATATTCCGTCTAATCAATGAGAGTGTTGTGTGTAACCAATAAACTATTATTTGACATCGAATAAACAGTATTTTCTAAACAATAACTTGAATAGTAACCAAATACAGGCGAATCTCTTTTCAAAATTTGCCCCCAAACAAATTCAAACTTCGAACGTAACGAACTTTTCGTTATTTGATACAAAGTGTTAAATTACATAAACAGTGTATATATAGGTATTTATTATTAAAGTGTAAATATCCAGTGCTGAATAAAGGGGATTTTTTAAGTATTCCCTGAAATACCTAATTTATTTATTTCAAATATGTAAACACAAATACCCAAAGTGCTGCCATCTCTTATTAGCTTACTGCTATCTGAATGTTATACTTCTGGCCAACAGAGGGCAGTAATATGAAATAAAGTGCTGCCATCTCTTATCTATATACTGCAATCTGAACGCTATAATATTGGCCAACAGGGGGCGCAGTGAAAGGTTCCAAGAGATAAGATAAGATAGATTTGCCAAGAGAGGGCGCTGCAATAAAGGATTCCAATAATATTTTTTTAAACCAAACTCCATAACTGTTACCACTTATTGAACCGCAAGATGACGCTAAATTGCACTAAATGTAAAAGTAACATTAAAGTTAATGAGAGGCGAATACTGACATGTTCGCTTTGTAAAAAGTTATACCATGCTCGCTGTGGTAAAGTCGACTCTCCTCGTTACTATTTGCTGACTCCAGAACACAAAGCAAGATGGAAATGTGTTCCATGCTTAACGAAAAAACATACCACGTCGGATGTGCCACCGCCGCGCTCTCCGTGCTTCGTAACTAAGCAGAAAAAGCAAAATATAAATAAATTAAACAAAAATGTATTATAAACCAGCATATAACATTTATTTCATCTTTTTAGAATGATATGATGGAGATAAATATATACTTAAGTAATAAATAAGTTTTAACCTACTTTTTACCTTATAAATACTGCTAGTATAGTACCTAATAAGTTTTAATAATTAGTAATTATAATAGTAACCTATCAAATATTTGCACACCGACTCTGTTCGGTAGAATAGATAGATGATAGATAGATAGATGAAAACGTTTATTCAATGATACAGTACAAGAACAACAAATACAAAACAGAGTATACACTAAGGAGAAACAATAAAATATATGTTATCGCTGATGTACTGCACCCTTGAATGGGCCCTAACTCAGCATAATGTTGAATACATTTGTTCATATATTACTGTAAGACCTTTGTATACCTACATGTATTCTTGAGAATAAAGATATTATCTTATCTTATCTTATCTTTAATATACGCAGCACAAATGAAATTGCGATCATCTGGAAAGATTATAGAATCTGAAGTTATTAAAAAAGTTGCCGTAAGTCCAAAATATGCTAAAGATTGTTTAAACGCGACTTCAAGTACTAAAACGAATAAAGTTTCGGCTCTTTCTTTGATAATTAAAGCATAGCTATCAAGAAAGCAATATGAACTAAATCGTAGTTATGCACCAGATGTGTTTCCATATTATAAAATCGTTCAATCTAAAAAACTTCGTTGCTATCCGTAAAGTAACTGAAACTGAAGCTACAGTGCCAATGCAATCTTTATTAAATCATACCGCATCTAGCTTATTAAAGTCACAAAGTGATATTGTTAAATCTCAGGATATTAATAATGATGATAAACCGACCTTATATTCGAAATGGGGTTTCGATGGCAGTTCAAGTCATACCCAGTACAAACAAAAGTTTGTTTCTGAAGCAGCAGATGACAAATATATGTTTTTGAGTTGCCTTGTCCCATTACGATTGGTGTGTGAGAGAGCCAACGAAATTATTATTTTGTTTTATATTATTGTGAGAATGTTAGTGTATTATTTTGTGGCTAAATCCAAAGCCCTCTTCACCAAGGCTTTGCAGATCAATTAGCCTTCAAAGTGAAGATTTAGTAAAGCCAATAAAATAGGACATAGATAATCAAATAAAATATTTGGAATCTACAAAAACTGTAATGGATGGCACCACATATAATATAGAACATAAACAAATTTTCACAATGGTAGACGGGAAATTATATAATTTGTTGTCAGATACTAAATCCACTATGAAATGCTATTTGTGCAATGCGACATCAAAAGAATTTAACGATCTCGACAAAATGCTGGAAAAACCACTCATTACTGAATATATATCTTTTGGTATCTCAATCTTACATGCTTGGATAAGACTGTTTGAGTCCCTATTGCACATTTCTTATAAAATGTTTGTTCGCACTTGGAGGGTGAACATAGAATTAAAAAAAACTATAGACGAAAACAAAGCCCGAATACAAAAAGAGTTTAACTATTGAGAAATATATACAATTTTGTAATAAGTAAGCATTTAGGGTCGAATATAATCAAAACAAAGGTAATTGTAAATTATAAAACTAGTTTTAATTTTTTACCGAGTTTTTCGCACGCGTCCCTTACACCTTGCCCCAGTGTGCGCCGATTGGCGGGAGGAGGTGAGTGGCCATTCTGGTACTGTACTAATTCCGTACTAGCGGCTAGGGCCGCTGTCTTCCGTCTGGGAGACGCGGGTTTGATCCCCACTACGTACCAATGTGTTTTCAAATTTCAAATTCATACGGGCGCTCTTACGGTGAAGGTAAATTCAAGGTTGCTTGTGAACTTGACCAACCCGAATTGGGCCAGCGTGGTCGACTAAGGCCTAATCGCCCTAATCTAGGGTAGGCTCGAGCCCCTCGGTGGAGACGTATATGAGCTGTTGATGATAACACGATGGAATTTTGTCTGAAAATATTATTTTGTAATTGTTTGTAAGGTCTGACTTATGAAATAAGACAGTATTTCATAAAAAAAAAAAAGAACTTTTTGTCACGAATCATTTATTTTTAACAAGAATAACTGTTTTAAAAGAGTTTCAGGAAAATATGCCAATTCCGTATATTCAAATAAAAGACAGAACCCCAAAAAGATCGCTTAAGTTCTAGTAGGTAATGAGAAATACAAAAAGTTTACATAAAAAAAATGAATCGAGTATTTACAATTTCCAAAACTACTGAGCATATTAGAGGGCTTTACTTATAGATCTTTATTCATTTAAAAAAAAAAAAACTCCTGAAAGGTTCCCAAAGAAATGAACTACGCTCGACTTTACTCACACTAGACCGTTTTTTTTTACTTGCTTATTATCACGTTTGTTTGTTACTTTAGTGTTTTGTTTTGCCATGTTTACCTAGTAAATAAATAAAAATCATAAGTACTAAAATGATATAATTATCTAAATGCTTTCATCACGAAAAAACGTGCAGAAAGTATATTATACTAAAAATAACATCGTAAAATTGTCATTGTTTATTTTAGTGTAGTGAAAAACCACGAAAATCTTAAAACATATATCATAAAAGTAATAAGAGACTCGATTCCGACAAGAATTAAAACTTTAATGAAATTTAGTCATATTCGTTCTTCTGGAAAATATTCATCATTCAATCAGCCTATTGCAGTCCTCTGCTGGACGTAGGCCTCCCCAAGGGCACGCCAAAGCGCACGACCACCCACTTTCCTCATCCAGCCACCACCAGCGACCTTCCTCAGGTCATCAGTCCACCTAACAGGGGGGCGACCCACACTACGTTTCCCGAGACGTGATCTCCATTCGAGAACCCGTCTGCTCCAACGCTCGTCGGTTCTACGACAGACGTTGCGAACCCACTGCCACTTCAGCTTGCTACACTTCTGGACGATATCAATTACCTATATTCATCATTCAATCAGCCTATTGCAGTCCACTGCTGGACGTAGGCCTCCCCAAGGACATGCCAAAGCGCACGATCACCCGCTTACCACCACCACCCCACCACGTACCAATGTGTTTTCGAATTTCGAATTCATATGTACGGAGGTGTCCTCCGGGCTCTTTTACTGTTCTGTGCAGCCTTGGGTCCGGAAGGACGCTCTTACGGTGAAGGAAAACATCGTGATGAAACCTGTACACTCCTGCGAAGAAATTTAAAGGTTGTGGTGTCGACCAACAATCAACAATAATCGCTCCAATTCAGGGTAGGCTCGAGCCCCTCGGTGGGAAAGTATATGAGCTGTAGATAATATTACCTGATTGCTATTTTCTGGTTTACTAAATTAACTTTGGCAGTAATGCGTCAGCTAAAACTGAATATACCTTTACGATTTAAACTGTTATCTCATGAAGGGACCACCGAAAGTCGAGTATCACCAAATCACACATCACACATTATTATGTAGTAATTTTTAAATAATTTACTATTTAGGTTCATTTTCTAGTGAAAAAATATTTTCTACTGCTAAAACGTGACCAAACTAAAGCTATAAAATTATTCCAAAAACATATAAAGCGTCATGCCATGCATTATTATAAAAAATCAGAACGATGAAGAAGTTGGTCCTGATATTATTGTTTCTAGTTTGCAAACTAGCGACTGGTAAGAGTTCTGTTGTAAATATTCAAGAATAGAATAGAATTTTCAATTTCAATTTCGGCATACCTATTTAGTATAAATAGTAAATACAAATTCTGGCCGTTCTTCTCCACAGAAGGCGTACACTTGTAGTGAACGGGCCATCTTGCTTTGACGTCGAAAAATGATTTTGTTAAATCTTACTTCGAATAACGACACTTTTATCTTTTTTATCTGTGCAATTTATCCTTTAAATGCATAAGTTATCAAATTTGATAACTTCCTGAAATTTTATTTATTAATAGGTATTAATTTTTTTTTTCTGTTTTTATTAGCTATATGGTGATCTTCTTGAGTACCAAAAAAAATTCGAACATTTTTATTTTAATTTTTCAATTTTTTCTTATTTTTATTTACGGCAGGTAGAGTTTGCCGCTAAAACGAAGTCAGAAATCGAATTCAGAATTTAAACAATTTAAAAAAATAAATAACTTACAAATGTCCTATTGATATCAAATAAACTGTATTGAGAAGGGAATAAAAGAGGGTGGCTGCCTATTGGGCTAGTAAAATTTAAATGTTTATCATCGACTCGCGAAGAAGAAGAAGAAGACAGTATTTTTTAGAATATATATATTATTTTTACCTTTTTCATTTTTCTGGACCAAAAACAATTATTAAATAATACCAATTATTATTTTAAAAAATCATGCATTTAAGGGTTATAAAGTTGTCGTAAGGCATACGAATACCAATCTATGTATTTCTCGTGGGTGTCAGTGTCGTAGCGACTTAGGGGTTTGGATTTAGTGCCATATAGACGATAGGTTGACACTAGGAGCCTACCCTTATCCGTAGCATCATCATCATCATCATCGTGTGGGTTGTAACGGTCGACAACCGACCTCACAAACCCTGGTGTCAGAGGGCCGCCAAAGGCCACTGACCTGGCTCGTGTAACGACTAGATAGTAGCCGGGACCAACGGCTTAACGTGCCTTCCAAAGCACGGAATCATCTTTCTTTTCGGACAATCAGGTGATTCAGCCTGCAATGTCCTAACCAAACTGGGGAAGGTCTCACAAAGAGATTTTTGCTTGACAATGTCGCCACCGGGAATCGAACCCGGAACCTCCGTAATGGGCGTCGAAATGTCGACCACTCAGCCACGGAGGCTGTTATTCGTAGCTAGAAGCACTAAGAAACGCAAAGATCAGCGTAAATTCATTTAGATGTGTCTGAAACTTGACTCTACAATGTTGCTAAATGTGTGTAATTTTTTACTTGTTTTGCTATTTTCAGCTTATAGGCAATGTCCAAAGGGTCAAGTTAAAGTATGTGATACGAACTGCAACAGAAAATGTATCAATTATCAGTATGGAAACTCCACCTATTGCCCGCACGTCACTTGTGTGACTACAAGTTGTATGTGCGACCCATCACAGGGCTACTTTCTTGACCAAAACACTAATAGATGTGTACAAGGACGAATGTGTTCTGTACCCCAACCTGGTAAACTATATTATAATTTTTCATGAAATTTTCGATCATTTCATGAAATGGTCGCATTTCACACCTAGAAATTTAAACGGTTCATTTTCGTTCAAGGGAGTTTTCAGTCCATTAAACTGAACAACTTTCCAAAAGGAACATGAACTGTAAAATGATAAAAATAATGGGCGGTTTCATTTTTTTTTTAACTTTGGTTCTCACTAGATGGCTGTTTTATTTGGCCATAGTGCCCCAGCACTAGGCCGGGAAAACGCTAGGATGAAGAAGAAGGAGAAGAAGAAGTGTGTTTTAATTTAGTTGTCAAATTGATGTTTTTTGTTCATGGCTCTGGGTTCAGATGATGTAATGTTGCCGCGACACAAAATTTAAAGTCCCTTTACAAGTAAACTGACACGTGACATAAGCTATTCAAAAATAATATTTTTTATTACATTTACTATTTAACTTTATTAATTATATAATGACTAGCGGCCCGCCCTAGCTTCGCGCGGGTAGATCAACGTCAAAAACAAAAATCCTATTCTTTACATTATGGTCTCTTTAATTTACATACTACCTACTCAAATCAAATTAAAAACTACCTTACCCTACACCTACCCTACACCTACCCTACACCTACCCTACACCTACCCTACACCTACCCTACACCTACCCTACACCTACCCTTCACCTACCCTACACCTACCCTACACCTACCATACACCCTGTTAGGTATAGCAATACCTTGTTATTTGAAAACGCTGGCATGTGATAAATGCACACTGGCAGCTTTATCTTGTTCTAGAATTGTATTTTCAAACGTTTTCGAAACATATCGGTTTTGAAAGGCTTTTTGACTCAGTCTAATTAGAGCAGCCCTTGAGAGACATGATCTCACATAGTACAAAAATAGATCATAAATAAATGTAAATTATATCTCCCTAAATAATTGTTTCTCTTTTGTACACAACCTCACCACTACCATACACCCACCCTACACCTACCCTTCACCTACCATACACCTACCATACACCCACCCTACACCATTGTAGAAATTTTTTTTGTTCTATCATCAATAGTTTCCGCTGCGTGTGCGATGAAAGAAATTTTTAAAGCAAATTATTTTAAACCTTGGTTCACGTTACTGAAGTTTTAGCAAGGATCCCTATTTTTTTCTAGTAATAAATATAGCCTATGTTACTCAGGGATAATTTAGCATTCTTATGGTGAAAGAATTTTTAAAATCGGTTCAGTAGTTTTTGAGTTTATTCGTTACAAATATACAAAAATACAAATCTTTCCTCTTTATTATATTAGTATAGATAGTATAGATTAAATACAAAAGAAGCTATTTCAGTGTGGGTTTTTTACCCTATTGTTCAAGTTTTGCAAAAGTGGAACGCAGCGCCACATAGCAGGCTTTTGTAGAACTAAAAGGAAAACCCCCATATTGACCCGTTCGTATGAAACCGCGCGGCTATGGGCGATGCATTTTTTTTTTCATTTGTCAGCCATTTTTTTTTGGGAAAATTTGTTCATTTTAATGGTATGACTGAACACTCATTTTAGCGAAAATCTTATTTTTTTATTAAGAGCAAAGAGCTACGATACTCGTAGGTCCACTAGTCACAGTAGTATCTGAATTATCTTGCCCGGTCCCTTCTTCATCATCATCAACAGCTCATATACGTCCTCACCGAGGGGCTCGAGCCTACCCTAAATTACGGAGATTAGGCCTTAGTCGACTACGCTAGCCCAGTGCGGGTTGGTAGACAGCACACAACCATTGAATTTCTTCGCAGAAGTGTGCAGGTTTCACGAAGTTTTCCTTCACCGTAAGAGCGTTGAATAAACGTACATATGAATTCGAAATTCGAAAACACATTGGTACGTGGTGGGGATCGAACCCGCGTCTCCTTGACGGGAGGCAGCAGCCTTAGCCACTAGACCACCGACGCTCTCATAAATCATCCCTTCTTATAAAATCATCAATCATCAAGAGCGTAGAAATACGTACATAATGAATTCGAAATTCAAAAACACATCGGTACGTAATGGGGATCACCCGGGACGCGACAACGCTACATTACGAGATATTGGTGATCGTGTTTGTATTACATCTAACACAATTCCAATTTTTTTTCAGGTGCACCAAACCAAAGATGTCCGTATGGTCAAACGCTAGGGTGCGGTAACAACTGCGGTAGGACGTGCTACGACTATTTTAAACCTTCACCACATTCTGCATGCCCCAGGGATGCCTGCAACCCAAAAGCTCTGAGCTGCCAGTGTGATCGTGATAAGGGCTTTTATTACAGCTTTTATAGAAGACAATGCGTACCATACACAGAATGTTTACGTGAAAGGAGAACGCATTGTTCCACCTGTGGTCATCAGGGAAAATGAAGCGTCATTTCGTTTTTATTTTCTTCTCTTATTTTATAAAATCAACCCTTCTTATTTTTATGTTTTAAACATAGTTTTAAAGCGTGGCTAAAACTAATAAAATTTAAAAGGTTATGCATTATGTCTCCTTGCTTAGAATCGGGATTGAAATATAGTAATTCAGAATAAAATCTTAATGGACTTTTATTACTTACCAAGTAGGTAGTCGATGACCACATAAATATCAGCTAAAAGTAGCGGACCGACCTTAAAAACCTGGTTTTAGAATTATTAAGTCGCAAAAAGCCTTTGCACGGAGAACTGACGGGCGCTTCGGCAGGAAAGCTCTCGAATGGCGACCACGCACCGAAAGACGCATCGCGGGTAGATGACGTCACAAGGTGGACCGACGATCTGGTGAAGGTCGCGGGAGGTTGTGGAGATCCTTGGAGGATTGTCCAGCAATAGACGTCTTTCGGCTGAGATGATAATGATGATAAAAAAGCCTCTGACATAACTGAAACGGTGAAAATTAAATTAGTGTGTACATTTTCAACCCTCATAACCCTGTCATTTTGAAAAAATCCAAAATCTGACTCGTCAAACAACATCTATTAATTTATCAAACGTGCTCACAAAATTTCACGAAAATCGGTTGAGAAACGTAACCTGTAGATGAGCACAAACAGGGCGCATTCCGAATCAGACTTTCAGCGCTGTCAGCGATCAGAAAATAAAATAAAAAAACTAATATAAAAACGAAAACGAATATTCAACCTACTCTCTATGTACCGTGTTTACCGCAAATAAATAATTTCATTTAATTTAATTTCATTTCATTTAAAAATAAAATGTATGGCTGACAGTGATTTGGAACGCGATTACGGGTACTTTAATCGATTTCAGCGCGTCTTCAGGGACAGATCGACAGATAGACATACAAAAAGCAATTCAAAGCTGAAACGGAGAAGCTTAGCTCGCGCTCGCTCGGTCAATAAACCCAATATTTTTTGAACAGGAAAAGATTTTTTTAGATGACGATGGAAATAAATTATATCAGAGGGTCATCTCATGATCGTTTATGTGTGTGTTTAAATTAACATGTTTTTTTTTGTGTTGGAATATAATATAAATGTGTATTAAGTTCGTAATTTGTGTGTTTTTTTAGTTTTATTTCGTTATAAAAAGCCTTATACAGCGATCGCGTACATTTATAAAACAAATTACGTGTTTTTAATTAAATAAATCTAGATAATAAATTAAATCTAATGTACAACATACAGCCGATGTAGCAGTGTGACCCAGTTCATAAAAGGGCTACCCCATATCTTCCCGTGGTGGAGTGTCGACATGAGTCTACTGTTTACCTAGGTGAATCACCAAACCATAAATAAAATGCAAAGAATATCACTTCTTTGTACTAGTGGCACAAAAATATAGTACCAGAATCAAAGATTTCTGACGCGCGTCACAAGGAAGCGATCGTCTTTTATTTCCTCTGAGACCAGAATGGCCACTCACCTCCTCCCGCCAATCGGCGTTACCTCGTCCCGCCCCGCAGTTTGACATTCGAGGGGGCGAGCGAGGGGGTACTGGATTAAAGGCCGTGCATCGCTTACGCGCACAGTCACTTAGAAAACTTTTATATAGTGAGTAAAATAAAACAATATTGGGGAGGGGGAATATACAAAAACCTTGGTGTTTCAATAATATGTTTATGTGATAACTAGGTAGCTGTTCAGCGAATAATTTACACATCAATAATTTAGGTGTGTTTACTGACACCTAGTCGTAATGTCTAGTCATGCCAGTAATATATAAATTCCGACAAGTGTTAACCCTATATGGTTCACTCACACACACGCGTGTGTAAAAAGGAATGCCATCAAAAACATAACTTGTAAAAAAACCAAGTCTCGCACGCAACTTAGTCTACCGTAAAAAGTTGTGAGATCCATGTAATACCAAGTCGGTTAATTTATTCAGTCCCTACTTAAGAGTCCTTCTGTCTTAATTTATTACGTAATTAGCTCACCTAACAACATCTTATAGTGACCAGATCAATATTAAAAATATCTTATGTTTTAAATAAATACATAGATTGACCTGGCAATCGCATGAAAACACAATGTATCTCACAAGTAATACATTATTATATTAAATTTGATTGTTTAGTGCAATTGCCAAGTCAATCTATGTATTTATCGCATGAAAACATAATGTATCTCACAATTAATACATTATTATATTAAATTTGATTGTTTAGTGCGATTGCCAAGTCAATCTATGTATTTATTTAAAACATAAGAGATTTTTAATATTGATCTGGTCACTATAAGATGTTGTTAGGTGAGCTAATTACGTAATAACTTAAGACAGAAGGACTCTTAAGTAGGGACTGAATAAATTAACCGACTTGGTATTACATGGATCTCACAACTTTTTACGGTAGACTAAGTTGCGTGCGAGACTTGGTTTTTTTACAAGTTATGTTTTTGATGGCATCTCATTTCTTTTTGTAGATCGCATGAAAACACAATGTAAAAATGCACACCCACGCTCCACCGACCCTACACCTAACCTACACCTAACCTACACCTAACCTACACCTACCCTATACCTACCCTATACCTACCCTACACCTATCCAACACCTATCCAACACCTACCCTACACCTACCCTGCACCTCTTATTCAATTATATTTCATTATACAGGTACACTGATTCATTTACTGCAAATGTAATTTTGTAATCCTATATAATGTCCCAAGATTTATATGGGATTACAAAGTTATCTAGCAAATGATGTATCTAGAAAACTGGGCCGAAATTGCAAAATGTTTTAGTTTTTCCTTGGTTTATACACTAAACACTAATTCCATTCTAAATTTGAAGCTTCTATGTCTGCTAGAAGTGCCTTAGAGTTTTGATGATCGGTCAGTCAGTCAGTGAGTGACAAAATTAAGAAACTTTGACTAGTTATAATTCATAAACTACTGGTTCAAATTGATTGAAATTTTAAATATACCGTATTTATACAATGCCTGCTTGGTTACTGAAAACTCAGGCTTCTAGTTTTATCCACAACGAAGTTATAGGGGGGTCGAAAATGGCCTGAACTGCTTCGAGAAAAGTATGGTACGGCCGTGCCGCTTTTTTGCTCGACTTGGCGGGGGCACTGCCGTGCCCCCAGATAGGCATTTAAAATGCGACGGCTGTATGAAGTGTCCGGGGTGTACTAGTGGCTCTGTGAGCTGTAGACCTCACAAGGTTAAAATAATCGGAATGGCTGAAATAATTGTTTTTTTTTTTTTACGTTTTCAACCCTCATATTATTATATCCGCCAATTTTCGAAAAACTGAATCGTCAAATAAAATCAATAATATAATTATCGAACTTGCTCATAATATTACACGGGAATCAGTTGAGATTTATTGTAGAGAACAGCCGGACATCCGCCGGACATACGAAAACATTTTTGCCCAACCTGAAACGGAGCGCTCGCACGGTCAATCAAATTTTAGGGTTTTCTATTTTTAATCGGAACCCTCAACGCAGACACGGAACTGGCACTTATCTACATTATAATGAGATGTCAGCGCAAGTAAAAAATATAGTAGTCGGTACTTAAGTAAAAAAATTACCTGACTAAGTACTAAAGTACTTTCCGAAGGTTTTATAAATAAATAAGTGGAATCTTCTGTCTGGTGCAGGAAACACAACAAAATCATTCGTATACCTTCGTACACGTTTTTAAGTATTTAAAACCCAACATGTATTAAAAATCATAATGTAGTATACATTTTTCACATTAAAAAATAAATAATTTTCAAATACTAATAAATAATAAAAAGAAAAATATATTACAGTTACTGATTTTAATTAATATCTAACAAAATGTTGCTGATTTGCTTATTGGCCGTCGTGGTTTTGGTTTGGGCGTTCGGGAATCGCTGGAAAAATAGGAAGTTGATAAAGTTGTCTCAGCAGTTGAAGAGCGATACTCCGTGCTGGCCTCTAGTGGGACATGCGTACAAATTCGTCGGGAATGGAGAGGGTAAGTAAAACCCTACTGTTGTGTTAAAAGTAGCGATAACAGATGTTTTACGTAGAGTAGGTAGGAAAAAAAATTGGATGGCGTTTTGTTTCTGACTAATGAACAAAATTTTTATTATAATGTTCTATTTTACGACACGGGTTACGGGTTTGATTCCCATCACGTACCAGTGTGTTTTCTTTGACTTTGACTTTGCACACTCCTGCGAAGAAATTAAAAGGTTGTGTGTGAAGTCGAACAACCCGCACTGGGCCAGCGTGGTCGGGCAAGGCCTAATCGCCCTAATTCAGAGTAGGCTCGAGCCCCTCGGTGGGGACGTATGTGAGCGGTTGATGATGAACAAAATTTGTATTATAACGTTCAATTTCACGGGTCAGTAGGTATATTATGGAACTACACACTCGCAATATGAAAACCGCACTTCCCTCCTGCTACTATATGAATAAAGGCACTCTCTGAGCAGTATCCAGCTGTATGTGCTGGCTACTGTACTATTACTTCTGATCGTAACTTTCTGCGTATTGGGATAGAATGCATTTGTTACTTAACTTAACATCCGTGATAAAAAAAAAAACATTTGAATGTGCACTAAATCTAATCAACTCTTTTCAGTTACAAAAATAAAATACAAAAACAAAACAAAAAACGAGGTGAAATGTTCACAACTCTAATGGACCCAGATAGAAATCATACCCGCTGGCGGGGACGCGGATCTAATCGTACGATTAATTCAGTAAGGCCCAGTAAGGGTCATTCTTCTCCGATGCGTTTTTCGCCCTGGCAACGCTCTGAGCCGAGGTCCGTGCCCGTCTGAGGGCGCCCCCAGATACGATGTCATAGATTTCTAAGGGGTACGAGCCTTCCGCTCCCCCACAAGTCCACCCGCTATATTTTAGGCTAAAATTAATTTAAAATAATATCATTGGTTCATCTGAATTCATCACCTCCTTTCATTGGTCATTCATAAGAACGAAAAGGATAGCTGAATTTTAAAATTAGAATTACAATGATTAGTTCATATTTTTTCCGGATCTTTTTTATAAGTTAGTGTCGTTTGTATAATTATGCTTTCATGGTATCCTTTATCCCTAACATGGAAAATATTCGTTTGGCTGGGAGCAACTGTTTTTTTTAGATCACATGAGAACCTTTACCGAACATTTTGGGCGGGAAGCAATGAAACACGGAGGACGCACTTCCTTTTGGATGGGTCACATGTTATTCGTAGGTAAGCGTTGTTTTGATATTATAGGGTTCTATTTTTAAATTAGGTACAGCAGATTTTCCACAAACCCTTTTTCGTTTGCAGTGATAGCTGATGCTGCCGATGCGGACTTCATATTGAAGAACTATTTGGAAAAAGGATTTGTTATGAATTTCATACGAGATGTTATTGGAAATGGGAACATAGTAGCCCCAGGTAACAATAATACCCAATTTTTACCAATTACCTGCAGAAAATTACAGAACGATATGGTGGTCCGGGCAGCGCCGCCGGGCAGCGACCGCCGAGATCCGAAGGCTACCTTTAGGTTCGAATCCTGGTGAGAACATATGATTGATACATTTTCTGTTGCAGTAAATATCACATATTTGACCCTTTGAACATTGCCTTTTAGCTGAAAATTTTAAAACAGGTCAAAAATTACACACATTTAGCAACAATGTAGAGTCAAGTTTCGGACACATCTAAATGAATTTACGCTGATCTTTGCATTTCTTAGTGCTTCTAGCTACGAATAACAGCCTCCGTGGCTGAGTGGTCGAGATTTCGCAGCTCATTACGGAGGTTCCGGGTTCGATTCCCGGTGGGAAGGACAAAAAAAACAAACTGTCAAGCAAAAATCTCTTTGTGAGACTTATCCCAGTTTGGTTAGGACTTTGCAGGCTGAATCACCTGATAAAGAGAAAGATGATTCCGTGCTTCGGAAGGCACGTAAAGCCGTTGGTCCCGTGGTTTTTGGCGGCTCAATAACACTGACACTAGAGTTTGTGAGGTTGGTTGTCAACCTTACAACCCACACGATGAAGAAGAAGAAGAACAAATGACTAAGAGACTGTCTCCAGTTTGATTAGGACATTGCAGGCTAATCATCGATATGTTAAGTAACAAACCACTTGAACGCAGCGCATTACAAAAGCCTGGTGTAGTTATTGAGCCGAAGAAGGCCTCTGACATGGCTTACCACTACTTTCTTTTATAATTTGGATAATAGATTAAACCGAATTCAGCAGCGCTTCAAATTTGTTTTTTTTTTTCTTTTGAAGTGCCAATTTGGCGTCCCCGCCGCAAAATATTAGTACGAACGTTAAAAAATCTGGACACTTTTGAAAAGATATTTGTAAAGTACAGCAGCATCATGGCGGACCAGTTAGAGTCCACAGTAGGAACCGGACCATTCCCAATCTGGAAATACTTCAGCACATACACTATGGATTCAATATGCGGTGGGTAGTTCAGGTTGGCGGAGCTATCTTTATCTATTTTTTATTTGTAAATCTGTCTATTTGACTTCCATGACCGATCTACTATACCGATTTTGATGAGTGCTGCTAAATTAGTTTGACATCCAAAGACGGAGATGGGCCACGAAATTTAACTCGTTCACGTTGCGAGACAACTCATTCCTTGAAGGTGAACAACTTTCCCCGAGGAACATAAATTGTAGCCTGGAATTTCGGGAGTCAGATCAACAAAACAGCAACATAGCTAGAGGGTTAGCGACATCTAACATTTCTGATTAAAACTAATTCAAAACACCTGATTCTATAGACAGAGGCGATCAATACTATCTAGCTACATTAAATCAAGCAAGTTTAGACAGATGGTACTACTAAACAAAATAAAAGGTACTGTCTGTGTTGCCAGACGAAAAAAAAACTGAATCTTAAATTAAATACTAAATCTATCAGCGGACCGTGTGGTTTTATATGAAGGAAGAGATAATTTTATGTTGTCCATCAGCCTATGTTCCTTAGTTTAATTGACTGAGCTCTCTCGTTAATAAACGGGTTAAATTTCACGGTATATAAACTTCCCTGCATGAGCACACTCCAGCAATGCAGAGCCTACTGGATAGAAGCGTAGAAATATAGACCTTCAAATAAACGATACAAAATTTTCTAGAGTCGAGTCTGGGTGAAGATGTAGAAAAGGCTCAAAAGAAGGAAGTTACCACAGCAATGGAAAGTGGATTCAAGCTTGCTGCCGAACGAATGGTCACTCCGTGGCAGTACAATTCCACACTTTTTAAAATGTTCCCGTCCTACTACACTGCTGAAAATCTCAAGAGATTTTGTGACAAATTCTTTGGTGAGGTAATGTAATATACACAACATTTGTGTATTCTGGTTCTGGTTGGTAGTGTAGTGTAGTGTATAGAGTTAATTTCGAATGAAAAGACAAGTTAAGACCACAGAACAGAAAAATCATAAAAACAAATAAACTTTTTTTTAAACAAAATGAAATTTACGGAAACAGGTTTGACACCATCCTGGAAGTACTACTTCATAAAGGACTTGTTCCTGTTTTGTTCTTGTCTTCATGAGTACGACATATATTTTATCCCTACTCATTTTAAACCTTCTTAAATTATAAACTAAGGATATGTATATGTAATTTAAACTAAGAATATGTATTGTTAATGTGAGAAAATTATTAAGATAAAAACAAAAATGTCTTTATTCGAAGTTATTCTACAAAATATTTTTTTCGATGACAAATGTATACAAAGGAGAATGGGGTTTACTGCGCAATTGACTTCCTTTTTTTCAGAAAATAGCAGCAAAACGGAAAGAATTACAGAAAGAAACAATAAAAAATAAGATCGATGAAGAAAAAGGTAAAATCAACAGTTTGATGATATTTTTTCTGAAAACCTACGCATAAACTTAAATCTAGTAGCGTGGTATACACAACCAGAAATCCAGGGAACACACTATACCCCCTAACGAGATACTCTAGAAAGAGATAGCATTTCATCTGATCTGAGGTTGCATGTCTCGCCATAAACATTTAAGGATGTAAGTACAAAGTTCTTTATTGTATATAGGTATACCTTAATTTCAGATAACAAGTCAAAGAATTTCAAATCATTCATGGAGCTTTTGATGGAATCCACTTTTGGTGATAGACAGTATACCGATAAAGAAGTCCAAGAAGAAATTCTAGTTCTCTTCATGGCTGGGTCTGATACTACAGCAATAGGTTCAGGTTTTGCTACTCTCATGCTGGCCAAGCACCCTGATATACAAGAGAAGGTGTATGAAGAGTAAGTACAAATTGTGAATAATTTCCCAAACCCAACACACGTGAGATTGTTAAACACACCAAATAACACATTAACTATCTATCTGTGTAAGATGATATTATTCCACATAAAAAGAACCACATTTATATAACAAAGATCAACAGATTATGTTACATTGTCATCAGGTTGAAAGATGTGTTCGGGGACTCTACTAGACGTGTTACTACAGAAGATTTGACGAAACTAAAGTTTCTGGATGCAGTCATTAAGGAGACCTTGAGGCTGTACTCCCCTGTACCACTCATTGCGAGACATTCTGATCGTGATCTTACATTACGTATGTACCATCTTACATTACATATTGCAAACCAGAAAATCTATTTTCGGCTATATTTATTTTTCGGTTTTCATTGTCGGAATTTTCATTGTTATGCTCGGAGTGAGCAAACACGCTCACCACACCACTGTCTAAAACTAAAACCACACTTAGGCAGCAAAAAGGGTTGGTTTGTAAAATTAATTATACAGTTTTTGCAAAAATGTGTTAACCTAATTATGTCGAATTAGGTAGGTACGCCTATTTTTAATACTTCGACAATATGCAGTCGAATCGAATCATTAGTTTCGTGCGTGTTACTTTTTTGTGATACAATAAACTTGTCTAAAAACTAGTTGTCTTTGTTGCTTTATTGAATAAATTATATGGGGAAACTTCTTCAGTTCACCTTTAAGGGGAATTTTGACGACGACATCGGCCAATGGCAAGATGTCGCCGCTTTTATGTTACAAGAAGGTGGCGGCGCACAGTGGTGGACGTTGTATGGCGCGGCGGAAATAATTGTTTTATAGAAAGGGAATGTTATAAATGTTGGATATTAGTTCATAAAATAATAAGAAAGCATATTTTTCATAATGTTTTAGTTATATTATAGTATCGTAAAAATCAGAAAAGCAGTAAATGAAAGAAAACTAAAAAATAAATAACAAAATAAATTAAATCATTAATTTTTGTGCATTTTTTAAGACATATACAATAATGAATATATATATACAAAGAAAGCATACAAATACATACACAGTAATGAACAGGAATAAAAATCATTAAATTAAGTTTGAGGATCATTCTTCATTTCCTCCATGCAGCAAAGCTTTTACATCTTCATGCAAGGGCAAATGCTTTGGGCTACGCATAGCCCTTAAACTATTTGTGTACGGATCTGAAGAAGCCAAAAGCATGTGAAAAACATCTTCGTTCGTCAATTCACGTGAGCATTTTCGAGAATGGTTTAATCTGTATCGACGGTAGTCCTTGTTGCGCGCCTCTTGGGCTTCCTCAGATAACATTCCCACTGGCAATGCAGCAGCTGAAATTATATGACTGCCGTGCATTAGAACCTTATGCACTGTATTTGGCATATAGTACCAGTCATATAACCCAACATACAGTCTTGTAGTCTCTTCACAATACTTCCCGAACTTTTCTGAGTCAACTGAAGCCCCGGAGTTGATTGTCTGCAATATTATAGAAAATCGATGAATCAACCTTTCATCGACTCCTGTAATTTCCGCCACTATATCCACATTATCAAAAAACCTCCTTGACGTGTTTCCATCATTCGACGAGCCCATTCCTTGCTTAACGAAGTCCACCTTAATTCCCAATCTTTTGAAAAGCTCGTCTTGTATTTTTTTCTTCTCCTCTTCTTTAAGTGGCAGCGTGTTGGCATTGGTTCTCCAGCTTTTAAACGATTTATTATAGGCAATATGCAAAATACATTCCATAAATTTCAGTCTTGCATGTAACGGACTAAGGCCTACTTTAAAAGCGTCCGTATTTACTTCTTTTGTTTTTAAATGTTCCAGCTTATTCATTTCAGTCGGCTTCGCCTTGCATATATAGCACACTGCATTAGAAGAAGTATCTGTGATTGTTTGTGCAATTTTACCATCGATCATGGTTAAATGAAGTTCATGAGTCACTCTAAAAATCCTGTTGTTCATGGAAATCGTTGTTTGATTTAGATTAGCTATTTCACTTTCCATTCTTGAGATCTCGTTTTTACTGACATCCGTTGTTTCTTTCATGAACTGAAACTGTACTGGTCTGCAATACCTGGTTGAAGAAGGAGTTTCATTTTTCCAATACACCAAAGAATTATTTATTTTGTTGTTAAGACGGAGCGGAACTAATGTTGTTAGAAATATGTTGGTATCTGTAGCACCATCTTCGACAAATGACTGTTTGTATTCAGTGTGGCCCGATGAGCCATCGCAACCCCATTTTGATAAAAGTGTTACTTCCTCACTCATACTTGCCAATTCATCGTCAGTTTTTGTTTTATATATCCTCTTTACAGTATGATCTAATAATTCTTGAAGACCTACGTAAGCGTAGCTTTCTGTTGCATCTATATGAGGAGGATAGCAATCTTTCTTTGCATTTAAGACATTATGATAAGCTGGAAAAATATCACATCCAATTTCCTTTGCAGTTTTTCTAAGAATTTCATATTGATGCCTTGTAATGATGCATCTAACATTAATGCCCACGCTTTCTCCGCACTAAATGCTTCACATCTTGTTGATTGATCGCTTATTCTCTTAGCTGCTGCAGCAATTAATTCAGGTTGGACAGTTTCGCATAGCTTTTTAACTTTATACCTTTTGGCTCGGTCACAACATTCATCGATAGGTTTTTCTGGTCTTCCACTGTGAGATCGTTTTGATGATCCTGCTGCAATATCTTCATTAAGAACCGTAAACTTTACTGACAGCCATTTTTCATTTTTAGCAAAAAAGAACTTCTTATTCCGAGCTGCTTCATTCCACTTTTTTGTAAATTTGGGAAAAAAGGTTTTGATCAAATGTTCACTTATTTTCACTAACATGATCTCCGATAAATCAGTATGATTGCTTTTAATAACTTCAACGCACTTATTGACATCGCGACCCCTTGCGATAGCAATTTCGGCTAATTTGTCGTTAGAAATAGTAAAATTCGCCATTTTAGTGTAAAATTTGTTATCACTGTACCGGTTATGAACAAGTAATGAAAAATAAAACAAAAGTTTATCCCTTTTATAGCCATTACTATTTTTTTTAGGTAATTTACCCTCATTAAAAAAATTAATTCTTAATGTAGGCAATATGAAGCTCATTTACTAATAGGACTACAAAAACAAGGTTAGCAGATATTAGCAGCTGTTAGTGATTTTTTAATTATCTATAGGAATGTACCTATCACGTAAACTACATAAGACACCGCCGGAAAGCGCCGCAAGCTAGATATGGTCGATTGAAATAAGAAATTATGTAAAAAAAAAATGCTTTGTTCTCTAACGATACTACATTAATACTAAGTACTTTCCTCAAATTATAAATTTAGTTTTAGATGCTCTAATGTATGTAGTATTACCAGTAATTTTTTTTTTTTTTTAAATACACTGGTTATCTAGTGTAACTAAGCAAAAAAAGTCATATTTTTCAAGAAATAAATAACGTTTCTTTAAAGTCTGACTTTAGCCTTTAATTTAACCAATAACACAATAATAAAAAAAAAAAAAAAATATATAGCATTGTTTGTTGAAGACTGTAGTATTTATTAATGATACAAAATCTGCCTAAAGTTGAACTCTGAAAAAAGGACTTTTTTCCGCCGATCCATCACTGTGCGGCGTACTATCGCCGCGGTGTCGATAATAACTGAAAAAATTACTGATAATAAATTGTTATTTATTGTATTATTATTAAAAAAACATTTAATTTCTTTTAGCATCAGGAGTTACTATACCATCTAATTGTCTCTTGATGATTAACCTTTGGGCATTGCATAGAAACCCCAAATATTGGGGTCCAGATGCCGAACAGTTCAGACCTGAAAGATGGCTAGATGTCAACTTCAGTTTCAAACATCCAGCACAGTACATGCCTTTTAGTTATGGATCAAGGAATTGTGCTGGTAAGAAATAAATTGGCATTTTTATACGCAAAATGAACGTATTTAACTATTTTTGTGGTAATTGTAAGAAATAGAAAAAATGTTTTTAATATACCTATTTATTTTGTTTTTTATTCCAGGTTACAAATTCGCAATATCTTCGATGAAGACAGTATTATCCACTATGCTTCGTCGCTATCGGATCATGCCCGACACCGGGGTGACAACAGATGGCGTGCACAAACCACTTCGACTACAATTCGCCATAACAATGAAGGACTCTGATAATTTTATTGTATCACTAGAGAAAAGAATGCAATGATTACTTTAACTGTTCTTCTTATTGAAATAGCACGGATGGCAAAATAGTCACGAACATTTTTTATTATAGTAATTGAATGTTAATTGGAAGTCTTTACGGAAAGTGATTATTATATAACTTACCTGTATATACATTTTGAAGTGCAGTAATGCCTTATTTAGATTATTGCAACAACATTTCATAATGACTGCGACATGTGTTACGTATTGCTTGAGTTAGCAAGTTAGTTATTTTTTTATTATTTTATATCAATTTTGTGTCACTCTATATTCGGACATTGGACAATATTATAGACATGTCCCAACTAAACTATTCAAGCCTCGTTTTACTTCATCACCCTACCAACCCTGCTCCTGATATGTTATGGCGACCCTGCCAGGATATTTTCTATTGTTTCCCGCTGCTAGGCTTTCTATCGGCGATCATCACGATCACAGATTTCTAAACACCTGCCTCTGAGAAACCCTTCTAAATGCTTCTTCAGACTTGTCTAAATATAGAGTCTGATTTCCCGGTAACTTTAGGCCAGTGTCTATACTTCCGGTACTCAGTAAAATTTTTGAAAGGATAATACTTAATCAAATGTTGTCTCATTTTAATTGGAACCATCTACTCCATAATCAACAGTTCGGATTTACTAAGGGGCGTTCGACCACCGACGCTGCAGTTGCTCTCCTACATCACGTGTACGGCTTGGGAGGAGTCGCAGGATGCTATTGGGGTGTTCTGTGACCTATCTAAAGCTTTCGACTGCGTCGATCACGAGACGCTGCTAATGAAGCTGGAACATTATGGAGTTAGAGACGGAGCCCTAAATTTGATCAGTTCCTATCTAGAAAATAGAATTCAAAGAGTTCAAATAAACAGCACGAAGTCACTGGGATCTAAAGTCAAAATCGGCGTGCCACAGGGCTCAATTCTTGGACCGTTCCTATTCTTAGTATATATAAATGACCTGCCTTTTATGGTACAAAACCGATCTAGGATAGTGTTATTTGCTGATGATACTTCTCTAATTTTCAAAGCTAGCAGACATAATCAAGATATTGACGAAGTAAATGACGCTCTTTCCCAGATCCATGATTGGTTTACGACAAATCATTTAATGTTGAATCCCAAGAAAACAAAATGTATAAAATTTTCATTGCCTAATGTAAGGAACAACAACTTAGCTATTGTCTTGAATAACGAAAATTTGCAATATGTAAATGAAACAGTTTTCTTGGGGATCACTATCGACGCAAGGTTACAATGGGACCCTCATTTAAATGCGTTATCCGCAAGGCTCAGCTCGGCGGCATACGCAGTCAGAAAGATTCGTCAACTGACTGACGTTGCTACTGCCAGACTTGTATATTTCAGCTATTTTCACAGCATTATGTCCTACGGAATTTTATTGTGGGGTCAAGCTGCTAACATAAATAACATCTTTGTGTTACAGAAGAGGGCGATACGTTCCATATATGAATTGCGTGGTCGCGATTCCCTAAGGGAATTGTTTAAAGAAATTGATATCCTCACAGTATCCTCACAGTACATATTTGAAAACATCTTGTATGTCCGGAAGAACACAACGCTATTTCCTAAGAATTCTGATATACATAATATAAATACTAGAAATAAAAATAAAATAGCGCACCCAAAGTTTAGACTGTGTACAGTTAATAATTCATTTATGGGGAACTGTATTCGCTTCTATAATAAAATACCAGATGATATTGTAAATCTGTCCGATAGCCAATTTAAAGCTAAAATTAAAACTATTTTATGTTCTAAGGCCTATTATACGATAAATGATTACTTAGATGATAAAAACGTCTGGTCAACTGTTGTTCCAAATCAACGGAGTAGATTGTAATTATGACTCATGTATGATGTACTCTTTATATATTTAAAAGAAAAGTACAAAAGATACAATTCCTGTGGAGTTTCTTCTGGCCGTTCTTCTCCACAGAGGGCGTACACTGGTAGTGAACGTGCCATCCATGATAGCTTTGACGTCGAAAAATGATTTGTAAAAATCTTAATTCGAATAAAAAATTTTGACTTTGACTTTGACTTTATACATTGCTGTGTTTGAATTGCACTTAGGACCGTGAATTAGTACCGTACAAGCAATGACCTAAATAAGCACTCTTTTTTACTTTGTCTAAAGCGGCTGTAAGGGGCACCATCAGAGACAAAGCTTCGCGAAAAAATATAGAACTGAGCAAAATGTCATGTTTCCCTTACGAAAGCGAATAAATCGCATCTGGGGTACGTGCAGTGAGCATTATATGCTCATAATTGCCCAGATGGTTCCCATTTAAGTACAAATCCTTCATCTTCATCTTATTTTAAAATAGAAAATTATCTATTAAACAAAACACGATTGTCAAATTCTATGAACTCAACGATTTTTAAATGCAAAACTTTTTGTTCTCATCATTATTTTTTTATTGTCAATCAATCAATCAGCATATTGCAGTCCACTGCTAGACGTAGGCCTCCCCAAAGGCACGCCAAAGCGCACGATCACTCGTTTTCCTCATCCAGCCACCACCAGCGACCTTCCTCTAGTATGGTCATCAGTCCATCTGGCAGGGGGGCGTTACACACTACGTTTGCCAAGACGCGGACTCCATTCGAGAACCCGTCAGGTCAGGTCAACCCATCGCTGGCTGGATGTTATGGATTTAATTGTTTTTTTAAGAAAATGAAGGCGGACTAAATTAAATTTCATATTTATTTCGATAGATCTAACACTGATCTAATTACTTATAAAGTCAGTTTTCCCGTATCGCTAGGTAAAGATACAGGACATCGCTGGCTGACTGTTATTGATGACTTTGATTTTTAAGAAAATAAAGGCTGACCTAATTAAATGTTATATTTATTTCGATAGACCTAATTCTGATCTAATTACCTATAAAGTTAGTTTTCCCGTAGTACATGGTCACTCGCTGGGTAAAGATACATGACAAACAAGATACAGCTAGTGTCACTCGGGCTGGTGTAAGGATTCTAACGATACCTCACACATCCAAATCTGTTCAGGTTTTTAGAAGTTATGGTGGTACAAAGAAACTCAAATACATACATACATACATGAACCCTGAACACATTACACTCCTTTTTTTTGGCAGTCGTGTAAAGAGGACGATAAAGTTTAAGAAAACAATCTGCATGCTCTTGAGGTTTATTAGGTACATTCTTCAGTGTATTGAATACTGCCGGCGAATCTCCCGATCATAAAAACTGTCCTTTAGAGTAGAATTTTAACACGCATTTATTACCTTCACCTGCATGTCTGTTTGTATGTATAGGTATGTATGTAACCGACTCCTTTGGACTTGATTTTGGCCCACTTTAAACGAACAGATTTAATTAAAACGTTGTATACTTATCAAGAACCGGTGACAAAGCAATAATTTGAAAAAAATAAATAATAAAAAGGCAAAATTTAAAAAAAGCAAGGAAGCACAAAACTTTAACCAGGCACTTCACATTCAGAGTAAACTGAAAAAAATAATAATTATAAATTACAATTAACTTCTTTAGTTTATTTTGAAAATCGGTTAAGTCTGTGGTATCTCAGTGACATATTTAAGCAATTTATAAAAAAAAACTGAAATCTTCAATAGAAACCTATATAATAGAACCCCTCTTCTTTCACTTAGCCGGTTCTTTTTTAATCCTGATGTGGATTTTACATTGTTGCATTGTCACAAAATTTATCCACGTTTTTCTCGTCAGTAAAAAGTATAACATAAATACTCGGGGCATAAATACCTACCTAATCGCTTTTATCACGGACAAAGTAGAGTGCTCTAGTTACTATCTTGATTTATGTGATTATTGTGTTACAAATCAGATCTTCTGATAAATAGGCGGAGTTAAAACCAACAAGACAGCTCAGAACTCAGAAGTTTGTGATAATAATAAACTATACCCTCAAAAGGGTGTATAAATACCTGATACTGATGATTGTATCTGTGATTGAGCCTTCAAGATTTTAAATTGCATACAAGTAAATGATGAAAAATACTTTTTTATGGTCGAGTGTCGCCTTAATTCAGGATAGGTTCAATTCAGGATAAGCTTTCAGCCCTTTGGTGAGGAGTATATTATTATTTACAATTTGTTGGACCAAAGTAGTTATGAGAATTTAGAATAACAGAGGATCGAGTGGTGTTGTTTGGACAACGGATGTAAGTCGAATAAAGAATAGAATCAGACAGACATGTTATAAAAGTAACATAGCAACCGAACTCTTAATATAGCAGTTACGCATGCGCCCTCCAACACACCCCCTCAAACAACCACTCTTACGCAGAGTCACACATACCAAACACATACACACTTATACACTCACATTAACATTAATTAGACAACTGCTAAAAAAAAAATATACCAACTTCAAAATTGAACCACGTTTTCAATACAATAAAGAAATGCATCTATAATATCTTTTCATTTTCTAGTGTCCATTTGGCGTCTTCGCCGCAAGATATTAAACCAAGTGTTATGCCAAAACAATTTGCAGACATATAAAGAAATATTTGTGAAGTACAGTAGGATCATGGTGCAACAATTAGAATCAAGATTGGGAACAGGATCATTCGCAATCGGGAAATACTTAAACATGTGCACTATGGATATTATGTGCGGTGAGTTTCACAGACATAGCTTAAGGGTGCGTTTCCACTGAGGCGGAAAGAAATGGAGTGGAGGTGAGATGTTTTCTTTTATTCTTTCAGCTTAAAAACACATGAAAAATAACTCAAAAAACACACTACACACACACAAAAACACACTTAAACACTGAGAAAAGAATCTTTTTATTATGATGACCATTATAATACCTATATCATAAAGTAAAAACCAATATTAGAAAATAAGTTATTTACAATTCGAAATCACAATAATCGAACCACACCTCCTGGACTAGAGGCAGCCACCGACGACAATTTTTTTCTTTCTTCCTAGGAGAGTAATTTCACGCATGCGAAACGATCGATCTCCCGTCAGCACGAACTGGGAACCCTCACATTGTGTTCTGAAGCGGTACGGATCACTCGTCTACCGCTTCAGACAATAATGTAGAAAAGACTTGTGTTATTTCATATAATTATATTAACTGAAATAAACAAAATTTTTGCTTATTCAGTTATGGCTTCTAAACGCATCTCTTTACCTTTGCCTATAACGACTTCCGGATATAAAGACGAAATTACAGTGGTCCCTTCATCGTCGTTATAACCGAAATCCACTAATAATATGTCGATCGTTATGGTCCCATTTCTCTTTTTGATTTATAAAACCCTGAAAAATACATGAAATCTTTTTGCTAGAGTTGAGCTTAGGCGAAGAGTTGGAAAAGACCGAAACGGATAAATTTATCGAATATATAAAAAGTGGCTGCAATATTATTTCAAAACGCACGGTTAGTCCGTGGCAGTATAGTTCCACTCTCTTCAAGCTGTTCCCGGCCTATCACATGGCTGAAGAAATCAAAAGGTTCTGTGATGAATACGTTGGCAAGGTAATATTTAAACTTTTATAATTGTTAACATATTCTTTTATTTTGAGCATTGTCGTTATTATTGACTAAGCACATATTTCAAAAATATCAACAAAACGAAGAGAATTACGAGAAACAACTATAATAAATGGAAATGGAAACGATTTAGCACAAGGTAAAATCATACAAATAAAAAACGCGAACAGATAAATCTAGAATTGTTGTTAGGGCCCCAAGGAAGATAAGTAGCTACTGACGAGGATTGTGTGATTAATAAATTCATACTCTAGATAGAGATTGATAATACGCTTTGTGAAACTAAAAATAAAATGAATAGAAAAGAACTGAACCGAATGAATATGAAATATAATAATTTAATTTGAAATTATTTTGCATGTCCGAATTTCAGAAAGTAATCCAAAGAGATTTAAACCATTCATAGAGCTTTTGATAGAAGCTACTACTGGTGATAAACAGTACACGGATAAAGAAGTTCAAGAAGAAATTCTAGTACTTTTCATGGCTGGTTCTGATACGACAGCAGCAACTTCAGGGTTTGCCACTGTCATGCTAGCCAGGCATCCAGATGTACAAGAGAAGTTATACGAAGAGTGAGTATCATAAATGTATAAATGTTTCGCCAAAACTCCCCTATTTTTTAAATTTTAGACTATGAGAATATATCCAAGTAAGCAGTACTTGCGTCTTTTCGAGATCGAATCGAGATGAAATATATTTGTCTATGCCTTCGATGTGAAGTGTATAACTAAGTACACTGATTTACCTAAATAGTATATTGACTGCAACATGTTGTTATTGCCTGCAGCATAAATATAGAATTGTTAAGTTAGCACTAATTTAGTATTAAGTATATTTGTATTAAACACTCACTTCATGTTCGGAGGTCGAGTAATAAACATGTCTACCTAACCTACGTGTATCATTCCATCAAGCAACCCCTAGTCTCCGTCATGATGTTGTAAATGACTCCACGCCTGCAGGATCATAAATATAAGTTTTTCCTTAAAGTTTATTTCTCTATATTATGATAAACAGATAATATTATGTTAAATTGTCATCAGGCTGAAAGAGGTATTCGGCAACTCTACCAGGTCTGTTACTACAGAAGATGAATCAAAACTGATTTTTTGGATGCAGTCATAAAGGAGACGTTGAGACTCTACTCCCCAGTACCGGTTATCTTCAGGCACTCTGATCGTGATCTCTCATTACGTGTGTATCATCTCCTCTTCTTTAATTAAGTTTTTTAAGTACCACCCTCTGCGACTGACATGCCCAAATTTTCACAATTCTACTGACGTGCAAGTACATCAGACACCGACAGCTAATATTTTTTTAGTTTCGTATTATATACCTTCTGCAACTAAATATGTTTACGTATTAGGATGTAAGTTGTTGTAAAAAAATAATAAATATACAAAATTAAAAAGACCTGTAAATTTAAACAATTTTTACTGACACAAATCAGTCCTCCGAATCTTATACGTATAGAAAATTAAAAAATATAATTAGGTCCTTACATATGAAATTGGCGTTTTGTCGTACTGGCCACTTTGATCACAAATTTCTCCTATTTGGTTAGGAATTCGAAATTCAAATTTATACAGCTATTTCCACATGTAGTTGTGTTTCGTAAACCGTCATTCATTTGTTTTTTTACTTATCTTTTTTCTGTTTGCATCGCTCGATTTACAAAATGGAAAATTTGAAATATCGCGTTATTTACGAGTACGAGTTCCACCGTGGCACCAGTGCTGCGGAAACGGCTCGAAGGGTTAATGATGTGTGTGGCGGTTGTGTCGCAAAAGAAAACACAGTGCGTTTTTGGTTCCAACGTTTTCGTTCTGAAAATTTCGACCTGCAAAACAAGCCCCGTGGACGGCCGGAGACCCAAGTTGATAATGAAGCATTGAAGGCTATTGTGGAAGCGGATCCATCGCAAACCACGTCCGAGTTAGCTGCAGGCTTCGGTGTTAGTGATAAAACTGTTTTAATCCACTTGAAGCAAATTGGGAAGATTAAAAAACTTGAAAGGTGGGTTCCTCACGAATTGAGTGAAGCAAACCGGCAAACGCGCGTCAACTGCTGCGTTACATTACTTGACCGGCACAATAACGAAGGGATTTTAAATCGAATCATTACCTGTGATGAAAAGTGGATTCTCTACGATAATCGGAAGCGCTCATCGCAATGGCTGGACCCTGGCAAGCCAGCCAAAGCCTGCTCCAAGCGAAAATTGACCAATAAAAAGTTACTTGTAAGCGTTTGGTGGACTAGCGCCGGTGTCGTTCATTACAGTTTTCTCAAATCTGGCCAGACGATTACGGCAGATGACTATTGTCAGCAATTGCAAACCATGATGGAAAAGCTAGCTGGTAAACAACCGAGGCTGGTCAATCGCTCTACGCCACTGCTGCTTCACGACAACGCTAGACCACACACTGCACAACAGACGGCTAGCAAATTAGAAGAGCTTCAATTGGAATGTCTAAGGCATCCACCGTACTCCCCGGACCTTGCTCCAACAGATTACCATTTTTTTCGAAATTTGGATAACTTCTTGCAAGGGAAAAAATTCAACTCAGATGGGGCAGTCCAAATCGCCTTCAAAGATTTTATTGATTCCCGTCCGAATGGTTTTTTTAGTAAAGGGATCAATGAACTACCTATGAGATGGCAAAAGTGCATAGATTACAATGGCTCATACTTTGATTAAATAAATATACTATATAAAAATTTTTCGACTTTTTGTTCCTCCCATACAAAACGCCAATTTCATATGTAAGGACCTAATATTTACCAAAGTTAACACTAATTTTAACCAGTCTAAGAAAAATTAGATTCATCCATAGCTTAATTAAAACTTACATAACTATTAAATCACAACTTTTTTTGACAGTTTTCACAAAGTCGTTTAGAACACTGAAGGCAAATTAGTTTCGAACGCTCCTGGCACACTAATGCACACTTGAGCGCGCGATAGGAAGGTACTGAGAGAGCGGGATGCAATATTAAAAAAATAACGACGCTACGCATGTTTTTTCTATTTGTGGTGTCTGTCAGACTACCACGTCAGTCGCAGAGGGGAACCTGTTTTAAATTTGATTGAGAATAATAGTCACTATTAAGTCTGTACTATATTCTGCTAAATTGTATGCAATTTGTTGACAGACTTTCTTATTAAATCTAGCTCTACAAAACGATCTTCGAATGTTCCAAATATCAAAATTCAAATAATAATGTGTTACAAAATGGTCTTTCTCATATCACTTTTAGCTTCAGGGGCCCGATCGCACTAATTTCTTATGTCAAAGTTGAAATCATTGGGTCCCAAATTTTGTATCGGCGACAAAACGCGGAAAAGATATCGTAAATTGCGTATTTAATTCACGACTAGAAAACATTCTGCTTAGAGAACATCAGTGTATTACGTTTTATATTTTGCATATGTGTGTGTGTACGGAATCGTTTGAAGGATTCGTCAATCTTTCATTCAATTTTGATTGAAATTTCCAGAATAAGACTCCAATTTCTGTCAAAAACTGAAATTACTACATTTCTGCATTTCAATTAAATGCAGAAATGACACGAAGAATTTCACAAGGTCATTCATTTGTTTGAATATAACAAAAGTCGTAAAGCTTTCGCCAAAGAAAATACCAAAACGGCACATATCTCTTTGTATTAGAGTATCTTTTCATTTTTTGATAAATATTCGGTGTTTTAGTAGGGTTGTCAGTAGAAATATATAGAAATAAAGTTTAATTATTTAACGCTTTTATTTCCAACACGCGTTTTAGATCAGCTTTCTGGTTAATTGTTTATTGTCTAAAAATAGTCATAATAATAATAAAAAAATATTTGCTCTCCCAAAATAGTTAACTTGCTAAAAACTTAATCTAATACAGCCTATTGCGATGTGAGAGCCTGGTGTCCGTACTAGGAAAACCTGTAAGACAGATCATTAGGCTCCCGCCCCAGGAATATCATTTTTGTAGTCTCCAGATTGTAAAAAGGTAGCCAGGTAAGAAGAAGGTAGCCATATATATAACTTCCATGCTGATTTCGGCTACGGCGACTGCTTTTCTAAATGTGACTTTTACTAGTAAAAGGAAGAAGAAGGTAGCCATGTAAAGTACCCAACTACATAGTATAAAAAATAACCAAGCAAGGGCTCATTGGATGTGTCATGACAAATTGGACTGTCTTAGGAGTCTTAGATGGTGTCCAGGGTCTGATGATGAAGCTGAAAGGTGGTCATAGGAATTTCTTTACTTAACACAACCTTGACGTATTTGTGCTCGATTTGCCTCGACTGATACTATGAATAAACTTAGATGGTGTCTAGAGACCGATGTAGCATGTAGCAGCTGGAAAGCGCCTATAGGAACTTTTCAATTCATAAACATAACGTCGACTTGTATCAAAAATTATAGCCTGGGTCTGACGGTAAAGCCAAAAAGTGGCTATAGTTAGGAACTCCAACTCATTTAAAACACATAGGTCGTTTTATATACAAGAAAAACCTAGGCTGGTAGGATACTTTTTAAACAAACTGTTTGGATCAACTGACAATCACAAATAAAAATTGTAGGACCACCCATAGATATAATATGTAAAAAAAAAATAGTCTCCATGACTACCAATAAAAACAGGCCAAGTACGAATCGGACCAGCTTATTGAAGGTTACTTGTCGGACACTTAATAAAAATATAATATTTGTAATTGCTAATAGATGAGTGGCGCCATTTATAATAATTATATTGCACTATACTATCAAATGTTTTTTTTTTAAGATGATGATGATAGTATCTTTAGATCTTACTTGTAAAAATAATTTAATAGTTTAAACAACCACAATAAACGAATAAACTTTTTAATATTTTTATTGTTAGCGTTAAAACAAAAACATGTATAACACAAATTCTAAAATATTTATTTTTTATAACAAGTACAAAAATATAGTATAATTATGTAGTATAGTTTTGTGGCAGGAAGGATTGTGGGGGTGGGGTCAAAGCTTATTTTTAAAAATGCTTATTTTGCCATTTTATGCCATGAAACTCTACAAAATGGAGTTGATGCATGAATTTACTGACCATCATCGGTTTTTTTATAAGCAATCACAACAAACTTGACCTAGGAGTTCAAATACATCCAAGTTCTTTTTTCCTTCTAGTCCGCGCCCACTTGGTCTAAATTGGATCACATGACGCGGCTCCCTAATTAGAAAATCAGATTGAAAAATAGTTGATACGAAACCCTAAAACGAAATAATATTTTATAATTGATTTATTTGATTATTTTTTGATTGTTTTTTTTAAATCATGTATAAATATTAGTCAATCAATCAATCAGTCTATAAGAGTCCACTGCTGGACGTAGGCCTCCCCAAGGGCACGCCAAAGTGCACGATCACCCGCTTTCCTCATCCAGCCACCACAAGCGACCTTCCTCAGGTCATCAGTCCACCTGGCAGGGGGGCGTCCCACACACGTTTCCCGAGACGCGGTCTCCATTCGAGAACCCGTCTGCTCCAACGCTCATCGGTTCTGCGACAGACGTGGCCAGCCCACTGCCACTTCAGTTTGCTACACTTCTGGATGATATCAACTACCTTGGTCCTCTAAATATTAGAAAAAGTTAGTTAAAAACGTTTCTGGCGCAATATAATTTACTTCAAAGAGCCGATGCAGTTGATAAGTCGCATGCGCGACACGAGAACTTGCAGACAAGAAAAATTCACTGGGCTTTTGAGCTGGACGATAATCAATTTATAAAGAGATACAGATTATCAAAACCAGGCTGCGATGATCTTCCAAGTATGTAAGCAATGCGTTCATTTGCTCCAATGTTACTGTGCTGCGACTATTACCATCTTCCATTGTATTGTGTTATTTTTTTCTTAGTTTTACTCGTGTACGTTTTTTTGCAATGAGTTTTTAAATTTAGTTTTAACAAAGATTATTGACGCGCATCGTAGCGTAGCATTCATGGCATGATCGTGACATTTTGCTTATGCGTGTTTCTTATGTAGAAAAGAGTTCCTTTTCATAATAAGTATATCAATATTAAGTAAAGGTCTCCTCACACTGTATTTTCTCCGGTTACAAAAACAATGAGGCGTTTTCGTGGAGATGTATTTAAAAGTGTACAAAGATAGTGCTGACGATTTTTAGACCAATAGTCATTAATAATATGGCAAGTAAAGAGTTCATTTGTATTGCGAGTTTTTTTTTAAGTATATAAATTCATGCCTTGGATTTTGCTAATTTCAACGTACTTCATGCTACGGTTAGACAAAAAAAACAAGAAAATCTCAAGCAAAAGAGAATTAACAGTAGGTACTCAAAATAAATGAGAGTGCAATTCAAAACGAAATAAAATCCCACGGATATTTTCACTTCATCCAGATTGTCATAGCGCCGAAGGATACGGAGAGCCGACCCCACCTAAGTGGGATAGTGGTGAAAACAAAGAAGAATAGCTCAGTGAAATATCGACGAAATCTGTAAACGCCTTTTACTTTAATGCTTTTCTTAGCATATTTTGGAAAACCGCATAAATATTTTTGACCCTTGGAGTATAGTGGCGTTCGTCCTCATGCCAGTTCATGGTATGCGTAAAGCAGTCTACGCCAACACCACTTTTCAAAGGCATCGACTCTGCTGCTATCACGGCTATACAAACTTTTATAAAAATAATTAGAATAATATTCGAACGTCAAAAATTGAGAGGGGTTTGGTTCAAGATTTGGTTCAAAATTCAGTTACAAGATTAAAGCGAGCAAACCATGATGCAGATACACTTGCTTCACGGAAGAAGCATTCGAAATATTGCAAGTTAAATATGTTAAGTTTGTAAAATAAAAAATACTGTAGTCTAAAAATCTAGTCGGGGATGGAAACAATATTAAAATAATAAAATGTTAATGTCTTAGTTAGGCGTTTTTAAAGTGCCGTCGTTGTGTGTCTGATTAGACCTTAAATATTACTTCATTGAATGAACGAAATGAACTATTGCATCTTTAGTCTATGAAAATCGAATTTTATTTACGATATCGGAATCATTGTTTTATGTTCGGAATGGATTTTGTTTGTCTTTGTCGCAATAATACAAGACAAGCAGGACAGAGAAAATGGTTACGTATTCCTGTTTCCAGAATAAGGATCCCGTTGAAATGATTTCAATCAAGCGTGAAATAGACGTGACAAGGTCGCGATACATTGAAGTTCCTAACCATTTTAATTTCATGACTACGTATAAAAACATCAGTGAATCTTGTCCATTTTCGCCGTATAGCCTAATAAAGCCATTTGACATTCTGAAATTTAGCAAAATCAGGGCCCAGGTGACTTTAGACATAAATCTCTTACCACACATAATCAACACAGAGGGCTTCGTGAAGATACTGATGATGCTAAAAGAAATTCCATAAAACCTATATAATACGTATATTGCTTAAATTTAATTTATTCCTACCAAGATTTAGATTATTTCTTTTCTTATAGCATCAGGAGTTACTATACCAGCTAATTGTCTCTTGATGAACCTTTGGGCTTTGCATAGAAACCCCAAATATTGGGGTACAGATGCCGAACAGTTCAGACCTGAAAGATGGTTAGATGTCAACTTCAATTTGAAACATCCAGCACAGTACATACCTTTCAGTAGCGGAACAAGAAATTGTGTCGGTAAGTAGATAGATATATTAATTTAATGCCATTTAGATTGCCCAAGGCATAAAAACAAGGAATACATGGTTTTACACATTTATTTGATTAAACTTTGTTGTTATTCTTCTTCTTCTTCATAATTTCATATTGGCACTATAAAAAGTTTTACTACATTTTATTTAATTTACAACTTATTTTTCGACCACTTATCATATGCCACCATCCAATAGACGACGATAGAGCCGGAAGGTATGTTTCGTATTTGGGCTCATTGAATTTGTCTTGACAAGAACTATTAGTTCTAAATAATATCTAGGATGAAACCGGAAGGTGGTTACAGCATCTCAGCAAGTGTAGATAACACAACATAACCACATGAAGATTGGAGTTGTTTATTTATGTACCTATATATATTTTTAACTGTACCTATAATTATTTCCAGGATACAAATTTGCCATATACTCAATGAGGGTGCTGTTGGCTACATTGCTGCGTCGCTATCGGATCATGCCCGACACGGGATTGACAACAGATGGCGTGCACAAACCGCTTCGATTCACATTCGCCATAACAATGAAAGATCCCGATAATTTTATCGTATCACCGGAGAAAAGAGTTTAACTATAATATTTATTATTTTGGTGTATGATTCAAATAGTACGGTAAAATGGTTACAAATACTTTTCTTTATTAATAATAAATTTATTGTAATAATAACTAAGAGTGAATTAGTTTTTTTATGAACAAGAAATTCGAAAACACAACAGAGCGTTCGACCTTGCCAGCGTTTCTTGCCGATATATCTATCATAGGCCAATCATAAAATCAGGCAGATCGATATTATGTTATATGTGACGATTAGACCAACCATGTTTAGCTATAAATAGTTTTATAGGATAGGAATACCATGTCTACATGATTCTGCACTGTTTGTTGAATTTACTATATATCATTGGTTCCTAATTGTTGATTGTAAACTTACGAATTAATCCCTATACACATTATAACCAAATAATTAAGCAGTGATAGCCTAGTCGGTAGAAGGTTTGTCTTTCATTCTAAAGGTCCTGGGTTCGAAATTGAAATTAAAATTCACGTACCTACAGATCTTTTATAAGCAGATTATCACTTGCTCGGTATTTCAGGATGTTTGGAAGGAGGCTAACAGCCGATAAGTTACTTACACTTTAATAATTAATAAAATGCAATTAGAATTAGACCATAAAATATTTTCTTATTATGATTTTTACCATACTCAGAAATACATTTCTATTTTCGTTGAAGTTTTCCAAGCATTTTTTGCAAGGGACTTGTTTTTTATAGAACATTATAAGCAAAATGATATTTTTTTACTTTTGTTACAAATAACAAAGTAATTTTAACCGCACAATAAAAAGTAGATCGTTTAAAACGACTGGCCAAAATCGTGTCAAACACGCTTTTAGTAGTCCGTTGACTTGATTTATAAAATTAGTGTGATTGATTAACTAAAAAATTATTAAAATTATAGGGTATGATGAAAGGAGCATTTAAATAAAAGTAGTATAAACAGTATTTAAATAATAATTAAGTTTATTCGGTTATTATATAAAATAGCACATGCTCACATACGCAAAGTCAGAATAACACTCGCGAGCTTTTGACTGCCTTGACCACGATTTGCTGCTGGAGAAGTTGAAAGTTGAAGAGTTGGAGGCCTTTCGCATGATACGTGTTTGTCTGATAGGGAGCAGATGTTGGTTACGGAGGGCAAAGATGGGGAAATAGAATCCTCCGCAGTAAAGGTCGTGCAACGTGGTGTGCCTCAAGGTTCATTACTGAGCCCTATTTTCTTTGCAATCTTTACGGCAGACCTACCAGCATGTTTGGCTTGAAATACAATCATACTACTCATTTGACAGCAAAGACAAGCGAAAAGCCAAAGCAAAAACAAATATGGATCTTGACAGCGTCTTCTTATGGTCAGAAAGAAATTCACTTACCCTTAACCCCAGTAAATCTCAAATGTTGGTGCTAGGTACGAGATCCCAAATAAATAAAGTGCTGGAATATGGTGACAAAATAAAAACACGACAATTTTCCGTAAATTGCATGTCATCATCATCATCCATCAGGCCGCAATTTCTTATCTTAAATAAACTAGAGACAGTCACACAAAGTTATTTTAGTTTTACAGTGGAAATTAGAACCCAAACCCTTTAGATTAGAATAAAAGCAGAACCTCTATCACTTGGCCACTGCGGTACCTGCGACATAATTAGAATAATGAAATTAAGGAAAGAATAGGTTGAAGAAAACAATGAATATTATTATTCACAATTTGTATAATTTCTTAGTTCGATTAGTACTCTGAAGTCGTTAGCATCCTTCATCATCAGTTCAAAGGAAAGGTGTGGCTTGTCATTTACTGGAAAGATGCGGTACTGCCTCAAAAGTGTGGTTAGAGTTACTTTGATTGCCAGCATGGCGAAGCGACTACCTGAAAATAATAAAATTTTAATAAAAAGAATTTGTTCTTAATTTCGAGATATTTACGGATTCTGTCTGACATGTTATCTCATTTACAAACTACGAAAACAATTTGTTACAAGAGCCAAATCAGAGGCACAAATTACAATACAGCAGCGGCGCTCAAAAGTCCTAGGCGACTCAATCACTCTTACATCACAGTTATATGGTCGCTTGTCAGTTTTACAGTTAGAAAATGAAGAATTTTATAATACCTGGACATCCCCTAGGTCCGTAACTAAAAGGCATGTACTGTGCTGGATGTTTAAACGGCGTGTCCAGGAACCTTTCAGGTCGAAACACCTCGGCGTCTTCACCCCAATACTTATGGTTGCGGTGGAGAGCCCAGATGTTTATGAGGATTCCACAGCCAGCTGGCAATATCAATCCAGAAGCTGTAACCATCAGAAAAATGAAACATCGATTTGGTTATGTTAGGTTGGAATGCTTGCTACGTACAATAAACAAAAAAACTTGCTACTACAAAGAACAATATATTTTGTAATAGTTTTAGCAGTCTGAACATTGTTTTCACAACTTTAAAGTCTTTCAAAACACATTCCTGGAGGACTTTATTTTTCAACTTTACCAACTCGACGGATTCGACAAGCGTGTAGGCTTATTGTATTCATCGTGATTTCTACTACGCTACGCAACGTCATGAGGCTCGACGTAACGACCCGGTAGACACATGGAGCATAATTTTAGAAAATTATTATAGGTATTCTGTCGAGTTGGTCGAGTTGGCCGGACAGTGTGTAGAGTTCCTTATAAAATTAAGCCTCTAAGGTTTCTTGTTCACAAATCTCTGATTTACTTTGAAATACAAATGCATTACTTACGTAATACAACTTCATTCGTAACTTTTCTTAAAATAACAGGGGCTGAAGGGTACAACCTCATTGCTTCTTTAATGGCAATATCCATATGCTCAAGTTTTTTTAGACTATCTGCCGTTAATTCTTCAGCTGAATCACCAAATACCTCTATTAACCTAAAAAGATTAGTTTTTTAACTTAGAGCAGTTAGTCAGACGCAGAAAATGTCCTCTTTGCAAAGGCCTCCTTCGTGAATCTTCTGCTTGTCTCGCATCGTTTATCTGATGGAATCTTACCAAAATTGATTATAAATGTTACCAGATTATCAGCCCATATACGTCCCTACCAAGTAGTTTAAGCTTACGCTAAAAGAGGGTGATGAGCAACGGAAGTTAATTGAATTGTATCTGCTGGGTATATTTGAATATCATTTTGTAAAATAGTTTGAGGTTTGAATGCCAAAGAAATGTTTCCACTTTAATGGAGCCATGGCATTCACAAACATCAAATTGTGGAATTGTCATTTAGTATAAAGATTTAAGTATTTTTTTCTTAACTCACATAATATCTTACCATATAAATGTTTAGTTATGAATTTGTTTATAAATTATTTATGTTCTTGAAATGAGTCAGCACCATCATAGTCACGCCTTGAAATTATGAGTAACTTTATCTTTCTCACCCACTCCGTAAACAATTGTACATTTCCATCAGGCGCTCATAAACTGGTGCGGGGACTATCCTTACTTACTCTTGGTAAACTTTTTCCTGCACATCTTGGTGTTTGGCCAAAGCAAGGAGGACGAAGGCAGCTCCTGCAGCGGACGTGTCAGTACCAGCGATGGTGAGGGTCAATGTTTCCTCTCGCAGCTCCCTGTCATTGTAAGGTCCATTTTCTTCGGCTGACGACTCTATCAGCAACTCTAGGAATGGTTTCAGGCCGTCTGCTCCCAAAATAGAAAATATTGTTATATTTTGTCAACTCCTAAGAGTAACAACTTTTTTTAATCACGAGAATAAAATTTGTTATAGCTTAGTGAATTTCAAAACTTAGTTTTGATAAAAAATAGATAGCTTTTCCATTTTTATATTTCCAAGAGTTTTTTCCAATTACTGCGTTTTTATTTGCGTACTCTAAACTTTTACGAAATAGAATACAATTTTTTGCATTTTTTAAGCATTTTTCAAGTATTTTTCAAGTTGAATGTCTTCAAACATGAGTGAACAGGAAATTCTGACCATCTTCTACACCAAAAATATATATTTATGAGTGGTAAAAATACCAGTTTCTGGCATTCAATCATGGAGACAAACCTCTTACCGATTAAGTTAACCTTTTAATTTATTGTGCGATAGGGTAATGATACGATACTGATATTGATAATGATACGATAATGATACTTACTGTTTTTATTCTTAGCGACATGAATATCGTTTAGCTTTTTTTGTATGATCTGAAATTGAAGATAGCATCGTTAATAATCTGTTTACCTCGCTTCAATTTCAAATAAATCACCATCGTGAAGTTACATTAGGTACGAGAAGTGCGTTCAAATCAATTAAACACTACAAAAAAATACCTCATCAACAAAGTCGTATAAGACCTTTCGCGTTCTTCTCACTTTTTGGTACTGGGGCAGTAATTTGAATATCATGTCGCTATGCAACCAGGGTTGGCACAATCGAGCGGCAATTATTCTTGATGCTTCATTGAAGTTAATCAAGAACGGGTGCTTAGGGTTCTTTTGGATATGCATTTGAATTCCAAAGACAGCTTCTGTGAAAGCAAAGCATCTATCAAATAACCACTATTATAAAAAAAAAACAAAAACCCGACTGCATGAAAAATTTAAAACTTTTGACGCCAAAAATAGGCCATCTTGTTTTTTTTTAATATTGATGTACTCAGTGTCACTCTCACCAGTAAGATGAATCTAACGATACCTCTTTAGCTAAAATCCATCAAGCCGTTTAGGCTGTAGAGCGTGCCAAAGAAATATACATACATACATACACTCGAAAAACATAACCCTCCTTCTAAAGCAGTCGGGTAAATACCAGTAGCAGTTTTTTGCTATTTTAATTTCCTAGTGACAGATATAATATAATAATACGATATTAATAAAAAGTGCTCTGAAAAGGTTTCAAGCTTTACTTGCGCACTTTCTATGCAACGGGTGTCAAAGAATTTAGGCTACTTGCCACACACCTCATGTCTTTGAAGTGAATAACGAGTGTTTGCGAAATTATCCAGCTATTAGTATCAGTTGTAGTTTTTGACATTATTGTGACAGCTCGTTTGTTACCAACCTAGGATCATATTTCCTTATTCCTAGTTACCAATGATTAATAGAGTGACAGTTGAGGGTGTGTCTTGTTGGAAAAAATAAACGGCAACGCTTACGTTTTCAGTAAGCAGCGATCATAGGGTTCATGCCATTATGCTATAGAGCCACGAAACTGACTAACGCACATTAGGTTCTTACCACATACGGTATCCATGTTATTTGAAGCCAGATTGTTCCAAATGGGGAAGGGGCCTTTCCCCACGTTTTTCCTCAACTGTTCCGCCATGATGTGACTCTGTCTGGAGAATATCTTCACGAATTCCTTCAGATTCTTAAATACGAACGTTGGCATCAAAATCCTGCGGCGTGTTCGCCACACCGACACTGGAAATAAAGTTATTTATTGTTCATCAACACATACCATGTTACGTATAAAAAACAATTTACGGCAATCCCAACAGCTATTTGGTACTAAGTCGTTTTTAGCACTTTTGCTATCTGTAACTAGAATGACTACCATTTATTTGTGAAGACATTTGAGTTGAAGAACAAAAGTATACTCTCTTTTTTCTATTGTAAGTATAATAAATAAATCCACCAGAGATGTGTGTGGAAAATGAGCGGTGTGCTAGGTGAAAATAACTAATAGCATCACTTAATTTTCCTAGTCTCGCTCATCTCAGCTCTGGTGGAATAGGGCTTAGCGAAGCGAATTTTTTCTTCATACATACAAAACTGTCAAAATGAGCGATAAATGTTAGCGAGTGATGCGTTGCGAGGAATGAGTTCGAGAAATGTGTGAAAGTGACGCGTTTGACAAGTCCGGATATTTGAGTCTGCTACGCATCCTCGCATCGCTCATCTTCCTAACACATCTCTGGGGAAGACGCCCACACATTTTGACAGCTCCGCCACACACACGGGTCATTTTCCTAGCACATCTCTGGTGGATTTGCCTTACGAGGAGCAATAATTAGACCATCGCCGATGATACATTTGAGTAATTTCATCACGTAGTCTTTGTCCAGACATTCTTTCAATACCACATCAGCTGCAACTGCGTCTGATATTACTGAAAAAAAAATGTGTGTTAGTTGTTACAATAAAATTATTCTATGTCTATGATTTTTTTGAGGCAACAAGGTCCATAGAAATAATAATAAAATACTATAAAAAAAACATTCATACTAAAAGCTAAAACTAAGTTACGGCTGTGGTTCATCAACATCAACGGCCCGTTACAGTCCACTGCTGGACTATGAGCCTCCTCCACTTAAGTGTTTGGTTTTGCCATAATCTCCACGCTTGGCAGGCGGGTTGGAGATCGCAGATTAAAAGGTTACTGTATCAGAGAGCGCTGCTGCCCGTTCCCTGTTCAATGTGTAGTCCCTATGTCGCCTCTTACGACACCCACGGGGAGAGTAGGGGTTGGTGACAAATGTATTCTACTCTGCCGTCACCACCCGCGACTTAGGTACTAATTATGATGACAAAAAAAAAACAAATATTCTAAAGCTGACAATTCTTTAATATAGGTATAGTAGATATTTATACGTCTGCTGATTGTTGTTGGTAACAAATGTATTCTACTCTGCCGTCACCACACGGCTAAAATTAAGACTTATTTGATTCCAATTATCTTGATGAATAATCTTACCAACATAAGGCATCGGTCCGAACCATGCTGCAGCCACCCCACCAGATTTGGTTGCCTCGAGACCAACGTACTGTAGAGCTTTCATACGAGCTGCAATAGTAAGGGAATCGTATATGAGACCGTCATCATCATCAACAGCTCATATATGTCCCCACCGAGGGGCTCGAGCCTACCCCGTATTAGGGCCTTAGTCAACCACGCTGGCGTAGTGCGGGTTGGTCGACTTTACACAAAAGCTTTGAATTTCTTCGCAGGGGTGTGCAGGTTTCATCACGATGCTTTCCTTCACCGCAGGAGCGTCGATTAAACGTACGAATTTGAAATTCGTAAACACATTGGTGGCGATCGAACCTGCGTCTCCCGAACAGAAGACAGCAGCCCTGGCTATAGCCACTATACCACCGACGCTCCGATTGCCTGGAAGAACTCTCTACCGTGGCGATATGACTGCTATCTTTTACACCGTGTGTTTTCTGTCGCTACTATCATTATTAGCTACAGTTGTACTGTCTTAACAATTTATCAAAATTGTGTTTTAATAATTACTGCTTTCTATATGTATCTATCTATAGTATTGTACTAAGTCAGGCACCGGTTTACTGGAGGAGATTGTTGCCTAGCATTAAGGCCGCGTATTAACTCGACTGTTGTTTTGCGTGTTCCTTGTTATGCAGAAGAAAAAACTAATTGGAATAAAAATACTTACTTTGATTATTACCAATAAAATGGTAAGCCACTCCAAGAATCGGCACAGAAGAAATATTGCTATTGCCAATATCTTTCATCAATTTACGAAATTGTTTAGTATTACGATGAAACATCACACAATAAATTAAAATAATCACTAGAAAAACATATAATAAAACCATATTGGATAGTTTAAGATATGTAGAAATAGAATTGTCCAGTGAACAAGTGTGTGGTATTTTGTGATCGTTATCCGACTACGTCTACAATAAGAGTTTCATTTCTTATAAGTGCTTTTACTCTTAGTACAGTCCATTACATAGTAAGTTTACTTTTCTTTTAAAAGCTGACAACTTTGTTTTTTTTTTCGATTTGTGTAATGTTTCCACAGAGAGTTCAGTGCATAACCTGAACAACATTCCCTGAGGAACCAGGCTCATAGGCGATATCTTCATCATCATCATCATCGTATGGGTCGACCTTACAGGTCGATAACCGACCTCACAAACCCTGGTGTGTCAGTGTTATAGAGCCGCCAAAGGCCACTGACTTGGCTCGTGTAACGACTAGATAGTAGCCGGGAACAACGGCATAACGTGCCTTCCGAAGCACGGAATCATCTTTCTTTTTGGACAATCGAGTGATTCAGCCTGCAATGTCCTACAAAGTCTCACAAAGGATTTTTTCCACTAGGAATCGAACCTGAAACCTCCGTATGGGCGTCGAAATTTCGACAAACAAACAATCGGTTACATTTATTGTAATTGTCGATCGAAGGCACGAGCAACGTTCTGTCGCCCAGATAACACCACCTGTATATTTAATATGGACTCATGCCTTCGTATAAATGTCGTTTAAAAAAATTATTTATTTAACCTATGCATACAGTGAACTGACGTGCGGTGGCGTGCCTATAATACAATAATTTAAGCATTACCATGATCGGAAATTATGATTGGTTGTTTATTTATGACAAAGTAAGACGAGAACCAGTCGATTATCTTATTACGAGTACTTTTAGTAAGAAACTCCTGACTATAAATATATGGACGGATTATATAAATATTGTTTTCTCGGAAATGCACCAGACTCGTCTCAGTCAGGGGAAAAAACACTAAGTAGGTATTATACATGAAAAAATGCGACCTGTAGTGATGACAGCCGGATATCCGCCGGACAACTGCGCATGCGAAAACACTAATTGCCCAAGCTGAAACGGAGATGCTGCGCTCGCGCTTCAGATAAGTTGTACGTTTAAAAAAATGCGTAAAGATTTAATTGGTGTAATTATAATTTATGACCTCTAACTTTAAAAAGACAATATGATTCTATGCTTTGATAACTGAACCGATGGTTCTGGATAATTTTTATGGAAAAGATCGGTGTATGTTGCACGTTTTTGGCCAAGCATTTGAGATTTTCAGCTTGTCGTTATGTGTCTTTTAGGAGGAATATAGCTTTATTTTCTAATTAAAATGTTAAGGCTTCTATAAAGAATAGGAAAGGTAAAAGAAAACAATGAGATTATTTTATTATTGATCAAACACTTGTATTAGTTTCACATGATTTTATTTTTTTATATAAATCCAACCGGTTTCTCTTTACAGCATCTTCAGGTGTTAAAATTATATTTATGAAGAAAACAAAATATAAAATTTCGCCGTGCAATATCACAACCAGATTATTTTTCACACTTAGTGCAATTTCTTAGTTCGATTTGTACTCTGAAGTCGTTAGCATCCTTCATCATCAGGTCGAACGAAACGCGCGGCTCGTCATCAACTGGTAACACGCGATATTGCCTTAAGAGTGTGGCTAGAGCTGCTTTCATGGACAGCATGGCGTATCGGCTACCTGAAAAAAGAACAGGTTTGGTTAATGCGTTCATCATCATTATCAGCCTGTAATTACTCACTGCAGGGCATAAGCCTCTTCTTTTTCGTGCCAACCTTTGAGATCCTGTGCGAAACTCAGCCAAGTCTTTCCAGCGAGCCACTCGATATCGTCAACCTACCTACTTATAGATCTCGATGTCGGATCGTCTTTTCCCCTGCCTTGGCTACCATTCTATTAGGGACTTACTCCACCTGCCATGTGATTAAGAAATCTAGCCACATGACCTACCCACTGCCACTTGAGTTCTACGATCCGCTTACCAAAGTTTTTTCATGATGAAGAAGAGGCTGTAAGAGGGTGTAATTATTTTATTATCTATTATTAGGCTTTCAGTATCTTAAAAGATCAAGAGCAAGGTTTAATAAATTATTCTTGTTCTATCGTTTTACTTTCTGGAGATAGAATCTTAAAAAAATGCAACTGGACGAACCTAGCAAAGCGTACCATTTGAGTTTTGTGCAATTTGTGCGGATCATGCAGATCCAGCTGGATTGCTAGATGCTGAATCCAGCAATTGCAATCTCCATGTGCAACTCCTAGTCGATACAAAGTCCCCGTAGTGAGCACCTATGTTTCGGCACCATACGTCATAGTATGTAGGACCCACTGATTGTAGAGTTTATGTTACGGACGGCGGAGATCACAACGCAACACGGGGGGAGCTCACCAGCACCGAGTCGACGACTTCGACCACCCACCAAGAAAAATCTTAAGCTCCCTTCCAAATGACCTAGCAAAATGGATGGGCGACCACACTTGAGAGACGAACACATTAGAATGAGACGGACAGAGCACGATTCCTATTGGACGCGGGAGTTTGGGTTCTCGTGTGAACCGGCACTAGATGCGGACAGTAAAAGCGATGATAAGCACGGCCAAATCCAAGGAAAATTGTCAGTTCGCTCCAAGCTCTCTCCGGATCAAGAAGTCTCCAAGTGGTCAGCCAGATGGGCAAAGTACAGTGAAAGTACCAACGGTCAGTAAGCCAGATGGCACAGAAAGTACCATATGACCGCAGTTCAACGACCCCAGTCAAGTACTCAGTGGTCGGAAGGTACCATATGACCACAGTACAACGACCCCAGTTGCACTTAATAGTTAGCCAGATGGCAAATTTTAGTTACTAGTATAAGTCTAGATTTAAATAGCCAGCGGGCTATTTTATTGTGCGCGAATGGGCAATCAGTGTTTTAGGCCAGTGAGATTAAGACTGACCCGTGTCAGCCGGGGCCTGTAAATTCAGTGGGTCAGTACGTCGGCCGCTAAATATCTAATTGCATTAGATATTCGTGTAGTATTTTAGGCTTTACATATAAGCAGTAGTATTACATAAGTGAAGTGAAACTGTAAGTATTTAAAAATTCCTTAATTTGTAAAATCAGATTTTAACGTAGACATTTTATTTGTTCGGACTTACAATTCATTTCACTTTTGTTTGGTAATTTTCGTTTCAAGAATCCTTTTATAACAAGTGGTAATATTTCGAAATTTTTATTTTAATTTTCCGTTTTTGGAAATTTTACGTAAATAAAAATACAGGGTGTATAAAAGGATTTCAAGAAATAAAGTGTCAAATTAATAGGAAAATATTCTGTGATAGTCCTGTGGTTCATTGGAGTTCGTATTAACTAATTTCAAAAGGAAACAGAATATTTTCTCAAGTTAAGCGACTTGTAAAATTTTCGAGATTTCAAAATTGTAGGAAATATCAACTTGCTAAATTTGCTTAAAATTAACTTAGAAAATTTTTGATAATATTTCACTTTGAAATATTTTTTGGACTCTGACAAATTCTGGTTGATATTTTCACTTTGAAACATTTTGATGGTATCATAGACTCTGACGATTTTGGGTAATATTTTCACGTTGAAAATTCCAATCGTAGTAACTTCTTTGGAAAGATTGTTTGGTATTATTGTAACCAAATTGTAGATTTGTTTTATTTTAAAATTTTGTTTGATATTATTACTTTGAAAACATCTTACTCATTTTTTAACTTTGTCTCGTAAACATTTTCCAACTTAGAAAAATATTTGTCGAACTTACCCTGTGTTTTATTATCAGTTGGTCATAGTAAATTTATTTCTTTGTAAATGACAAATATGTTTCTAAATCCCGTTGATTTGTATATATGATACCATTTGTAGTTTGTAAGTTCTCACTGTGTAGCGGCGCCTTGGGAAAGCGTCGCGCTTTATATAATTGTGTTTTCGTGTAACTTGTTTTATATAATTGTGTTTTCGTGTAACTTGCTTTATATAATTGTGTTTTCGTATAACTTGTGTTTTCTTATTATTTTCTGTCATGCAAGAGGGGCACTTACCTGACCGAATTATATCCTTGTCGAAAAAAAAAATGTGTGTTAGTTTTAAGATTTTAATGAATAAATGATTCTTGTTTGTGTAATAAAAATAAGTGGTTTAATTTGAAGTTTCTGGTAGGATCGGAGCGGTAATGTTTGGTAGAGTCAGCGTAAAACGAACTCGTTGTTAGGTAACTTTAAATTATGAAAGTTTAGTCCGGGAGCTCTAATATAGCAAAGTCGGTAAGTCTTAAGGTCTAGGGCTTTAATGTATTAGAGTGAGGAGTCCCGAAATCATTCGCTAACATAACAATATGGTCCTTCGAGCCGGATCCATTATCCAGAAACTTTAAATAAACTTATTTTGTGTAAGAACTTTTATCTTATAATGATGTCACGCCCGAAGACGAGAAGCCAAACGGACATGGATGAACGCCCCGTCGTTGGGCGCTTCAGCCGGTTACCGGATGAGCGCACAGAAAAGCTCTCCGCTGACCCGGCCGAAGAACTCGCCGAAGACAACACGGTCCGCCCGACACCTGGCGATGAGCAGCCAACTGGCATTGCTTTCAGTCAAGCACCTGCATCGCCGAGCACGGTGAGTGCAGGTCCACAAACCGACCCCGCCGTGGGAGTCGCCAGGACCAGCCTACAGCTACTAGTTGACGATATGACCAGACTAGCCAAGGCTGCTACCCAAGACAAAGAGGGAGCCGCCCTAGCCGAAGAGTCATTCGAGTCGACCGGAGCAAGCTCACGTGCCCACATGCAACGAGCAAAGGCCACAGCAACCAGGCGGATAAATGCTTATCTTGAAGAAAAAGCCAAATTGCGTTCGGCTTCTGATGACTTAGAGCGGATAATAGAAGGAGAGATCGCCGAGCTACAAGAGCTAGGCAGGGAAAATCCAGGAGAGTTCGGTCGTCTGACTGGAGAAACAGACAACCGACGTGTCAAGGAGTGGTTATGGAGCAAGCCACTCCATGATGAACAAGGGAGCGAACTACCCCCAACTACCGACCGGGAGACCTCAACCAGTGCACGGGGGGAGGCCACCTGGAGGAACTTGGGAAAAGCTGGACAGCAAGAAGTTGGGAGCATCTTGCCATGTGAGCTAACAAGAAAGGCCGCGCACGAGGGCAGCCAACCAGAGTTGACGCTGCAAGCGCCGCTGAGAATGGGAGCGGAGGAAAGGGGCAGACGGATTCTGCCTAGGCCGCTTTCATTAGGGAGAGTGGATAAGAGGGTACGAACAAATCCCGGGCCACTTTTCAGAAACGATGATGCCTCTGATGTTTTCTGCGGTGAAGGCCAGCCGCAGACGCAGAGGACGCTTCCAACCGAGGCCGCAACCCTGTCAGATCGGCAAATGCCGATGTTGCGAGAACTGCCTCAACGTGGTGCTGCAGATGAAGGTCGGCCTTGTCAAGATACTACGAGGCCGACACCACACCACGCAGCCGTGGATTGGGTGAATTGGCATCCACGGCACAAGGAGACGGATTCCCGGGCGCCGCGCGGAACGAGAACGCGACGGTCGCCGCGCCGGGATCGATCGCCCAATGAATATTCGCCGCACGAGGGATCTAGGGATGGGACGCCGACGCGAATTTACGCCTCACGTCGGAATCGGAAGCCGTCGCTACGATCAGCGCGCCAATATTCAGAAGAAGAGTCGCCGGTAGGTTCACCAGCGCGGACTTACGCCCCGCGTCTGCTGTCGCCGGAGGATACTCGAGCGAAGGTCGATGTTCGGGCGCCGCACAGATCAGCAACACGACTGTCACCGCGCCGGCATCGGTCACCCCGCCAATATTCGCCGCAGGAAGGATCAAGGGATGGGACGCCGACGCGAATTTACGCCTCACGTCGGAATCGGAAGCCATCACCACGATCAGCGCGACAATATTCGCCAGAGGAGGGGTCACAGCGTGGAACGAGGTCGCGAACCTACAACTCACGTCACTCACCGCCACGCTCTCCATCACCCCAAAGAGAAAGACGGCGATCAAGAAGCAGATCCAGGTCATCGAGGCGCTATGAGAATCGAAGCGTCGAACGATTGACAGATGCGCTGGGTCGAATATTGATAGAACGACCCAGGACGCAATATGCAATGGAGTTGCCTAAATTCAGCGGAGCTGCCGTCGAGTGGCTGCCATTCAAATCGGCAGTAGAAGAGTCGACAGCTAGATACCGCATTCCGCGAATGGAAAATATCGCACGTCTTAGGTCATGCCTACAGGGAGAGGCAAGGAAATTGGTGGAAACACTGTTATTCACCTCAAGGGATCCAGATGTAATTATGAGTACTCTGGAGCAAACTTATGGTCGCCCTGAGATTATTATCCATCGAACTATAAGAGATTTGCAGAGGCTACCGTCGCCAGGCAATGCACCACAAGAATTCAACCACTTCGCAGCTCACTTACAGAATGTTGTGAGTGCTCTTGAGAGCGTCGACAATGGACATTACCTCCACTATCCGATGCTAGTAGAAGCCGTGATGGAGAAGCTGCCGCCGCATATCCAGACCAAATGGGGCGATTTCGCTGAAGATCGACTTGGGACAAGTGAACCACCCATTGTGATGATGAAGCGCTTCCTACTAAAAGAAGGAAGAAAATCGATGCGACACTGCTTCAACACGAAGAACTACAAGGACACTCCTTCTGCACAAGAACACCGGCCCGCTGCGAAGATGGGACAAGGCCGGTTAGCGATGCAACGACCAACGTCACAACGAGCTCCGTTGCAACGCCCACCGGCAAAGGTGTACAGCACGACGAACGAGCAACGACGACGCTGCTTGTGCTGCGGTGGAGACCACGAACCAGTCAGATGCACAAAGTTCAGGAACATGACCATTGCCGAAAGATGGAACTGGGCAAGAAGCCAGAAGGTATGTTTCCGTTGCCTGACTAATTATCATAGGCGTCTCACATGTAAAGCCAAGAAATGTGGAGTGGACGGTTGCACGTTCTCGCACCACGCGTTACTCCACGGCGAACGACCACCGCAGCAATTAGCTCTACCAGCACCACCAGCAAACACAGGAGCAGAAACAGTCGCTTCGGCCACACATGACAGCCGTCAAAAGGTATTGCTAAAAATGTGTCCAGTAACGATTAGGGGCCCTGCCGGAGCAGTGAACACATACGCTCTGATGGACGAAGGATCAACCATCACTCTGATCGATGCAGAACTAGCGCGCGAAGTTGGTGCAGTAGGGAAGTCTGCACCTTTGAACATCTGCTGCGTGGCATCAGCCACGAGCGAGCCAACCAGCCTTCGCGTCCGCCTACACATCCAAGGCGATGACGCGAAGGCACACTACATTGAAGCAAGAACGGTACGCGAGCTAGCAATCCGAGGGCAGAGCGTCGATCCTACCAAATTGAAGCTTAAGCACTTGAAAGGACTGCCACTACTAGACTCCTGTGAAGCAACGCCACCGCGCCTACTGATCGGCGCGGACAATTGGCATCTTATAGTGACCCGCGAGCTGCGAATGGGCCGCCAGAATGAGCCAGCCGCCTCACGCACCTCGCTGGGATGGGTACTGCACGGAACGGTACCAACAACGAGACTTCAGGGCGACGAAGAACGGGTGTTACATATCGTTACACCATCCACAGATCTACACGAAATGTAGAAAGAAGAAAGTAGGAATGGAAGTTCGTCATCTAGAAGAAGCAGAGAAGTTATGGATAAGGAAAGCGCAAAGTGACGCATTTCCAAATGAATTAGCTGCTCTACAAGCCGGGAAGGGCATAGAGAGACAGAGCAGGCTAATCAAGATGGACCCCCTCCTGGAGGACGGGGTACTCAGGGCGCGTGGCCGAATAGGAGCAGCCACGGTGCCATATTCAGTAAAGTCGCCAATACTTCTAGATGGGAAACATCCCTACACTCGCCTACTCGTCAAACGTGAACACGAGAAGGCACTGCACGCAAACAACGAGCGTATAGTCAACAACATTAGAGAGAGGTTCTGGATCACGAGGCTTCGACCGACGGTGCGCGCTGTGGCAATACAATGTCAGATGTGCCGAGTGCGCAAGTCGAAGCCTACCACACCATCCACAGGTGATCTACCAGCGGCCAGGTTGGAGCCGTTTAGCCGCCCCTTCACCCACTGCGGAGCAGACTACTTCGGTCCGATGACCGTAAAGATCGGACGTCGTCGAGAGAAAAGATGGGGAGCCCTGTTCACCTGCTTAACTACCAGAGCGGTGCACTTAGAAGTGGTACCAACGCTTACAACGGACTCAGCAATCCTAGCGCTGAGACGAATGGCTGCCAGGAGGGGATGGCCCAAAACAATGTTCAGCGACAACGGGACCAACTTCAGAGGGGCTGACGCTGAGCTACAGCGAGCTTACGCCGAGTGGGAGCCAGAGTTAAGAGAATACGCATTGACACAGAGAGTCACTTGGAGATTCATTCCGCCAGGAACACCGAACCAGGGAGGCGCTTGGGAGCGCCTAGTACGCTCAGTCAAAACGGCGTTGAAGGCCACCATGACTGAACAGGTGACTACAGACGAAGTGCTCTACACTCTACTGACGGAGGCTGAATATTCAATCAACAGCCGTCCTCTCACCCATGTCCCGGTGGACATTGATGACCCGGAGGCGCTCACTCCCAACCACTTCTTAATAGGGAGTTCGAGCGGCCTCCCCCTCACCGGATCCTGCACTCCAGCGGATCGTCGTGCCTGGCGACAGGCCCAGGCGCTCGCCGATACCTTCTGGCGGCGCTGGGTCTCCGAGTATCTGCCTACACTGGTGCCTCGCGGAGGCATCACTACGGGGAATCAGCTTCGCAAGGGGGATCTAGTCGTCGTCGTGGACCCAAACCTCCCGCGCAATGTATGGCCGCGCGGTGAGGTAGAACGCACCTTCACCGGCCCCGACGGGGTAATTCGCAGTGTGGAGCTGCGCACCAAGGGCGGTCTGCTACATCGCCCAGTAAGAAAACTCGCCGTCCTCCCGATTGGTGATGAGGCTGCGGGCTCTCGCCGGGGGGAGAATGTTACGGACGGCGGAGATCACAACGCAACACGGGGGGAGCTCACCAGCACCGAGTCGACGACTTCGACCACCCACCAAGAAAAATCTTAAGCTCCCTTCCAAATGACCTAGCAAAATGGATGGGCGACCACACTTGAGAGACGAACACATTAGAATGAGACGGACAGAGCACGATTCCTATTGGACGCGGGAGTTTGGGTTCTCGTGTGAACCGGCACTAGATGCGGACAGTAAAAGCGATGATAAGCACGGCCAAATCCAAGGAAAATTGTCAGTTCGCTCCAAGCTCTCTCCGGATCAAGAAGTCTCCAAGTGGTCAGCCAGATGGGCAAAGTACAGTGAAAGTACCAACGGTCAGTAAGCCAGATGGCACAGAAAGTACCATATGACCGCAGTTCAACGACCCCAGTCAAGTACTCAGTGGTCGGAAGGTACCATATGACCACAGTACAACGACCCCAGTTGCACTTAATAGTTAGCCAGATGGCAAATTTTAGTTACTAGTATAAGTCTAGATTTAAATAGCCAGCGGGCTATTTTATTGTGCGCGAATGGGCAATCAGTGTTTTAGGCCAGTGAGATTAAGACTGACCCGTGTCAGCCGGGGCCTGTAAATTCAGTGGGTCAGTACGTCGGCCGCTAAATATCTAATTGCATTAGATATTCGTGTAGTATTTTAGGCTTTACATATAAGCAGTAGTATTACATAAGTGAAGTGAAACTGTAAGTATTTAAAAATTCCTTAATTTGTAAAATCAGATTTTAACGTAGACATTTTATTTGTTCGGACTTACAATTCATTTCACTTTTGTTTGGTAATTTTCGTTTCAAGAATCCTTTTATAACAAGTGGTAATATTTCGAAATTTTTATTTTAATTTTCCGTTTTTGGAAATTTTACGTAAATAAAAATACAGGGTGTATAAAAGGATTTCAAGAAATAAAGTGTCAAATTAATAGGAAAATATTCTGTGATAGTCCTGTGGTTCATTGGAGTTCGTATTAACTAATTTCAAAAGGAAACAGAATATTTTCTCAAGTTAAGCGACTTGTAAAATTTTCGAGATTTCAAAATTGTAGGAAATATCAACTTGCTAAATTTGCTTAAAATTAACTTAGAAAATTTTTGATAATATTTCACTTTGAAATATTTTTTGGACTCTGACAAATTCTGGTTGATATTTTCACTTTGAAACATTTTGATGGTATCATAGACTCTGACGATTTTGGGTAATATTTTCACGTTGAAAATTCCAATCGTAGTAACTTCTTTGGAAAGATTGTTTGGTATTATTGTAACCAAATTGTAGATTTGTTTTATTTTAAAATTTTGTTTGATATTATTACTTTGAAAACATCTTACTCATTTTTTAACTTTGTCTCGTAAACATTTTCCAACTTAGAAAAATATTTGTCGAACTTACCCTGTGTTTTATTATCAGTTGGTCATAGTAAATTTATTTCTTTGTAAATGACAAATATGTTTCTAAATCCCGTTGATTTGTATATATGATACCATTTGTAGTTTGTAAGTTCTCACTGTGTAGCGGCGCCTTGGGAAAGCGTCGCGCTTTATATAATTGTGTTTTCGTGTAACTTGTTTTATATAATTGTGTTTTCGTGTAACTTGCTTTATATAATTGTGTTTTCGTATAACTTGTGTTTTCTTATTATTTTCTGTCATGCAAGAGGGGCACTTACCTGACCGAATTATATCCTTGTCGAAAAAAAAAATGTGTGTTAGTTTTAAGATTTTAATGAATAAATGATTCTTGTTTGTGTAATAAAAATAAGTGGTTTAATTTGAAGTTTCTGGTAGGATCGGAGCGGTAATGTTTGGTAGAGTCAGCGTAAAACGAACTCGTTGTTAGGTAACTTTAAATTATGAAAGTTTAGTCCGGGAGCTCTAATATAGCAAAGTCGGTAAGTCTTAAGGTCTAGGGCTTTAATGTATTAGAGTGAGGAGTCCCGAAATCATTCGCTAACATAACAGTTTAGTTTGAGGCTTTGCGGCATCTTTTCGTCCGCAAGTCAGCTTGCTGAATGCTGCCCTTGTGATCTCAGCTGTACACTCCTAGTGATCTCTGTAGCTTGATGTTTTCTTTCAAAGGATAAACTTTGGCCAAGATACATATTATTATTATAGTGGTCCACGCCTCTAGTTGCTCTCCTCCTACACTGACTGTTGTTTCCGAGAATTCCGAGACGTTGGTCATGATCTTCGATCTTAAGGCCCAGTTTTAAGGAAGCATCAGAAAGGTTTTAGAGCATGCCTTGAAGATCATCTGGATTTTCAGCGAATAGAATGAGGAATAGCAAAACAAAGATTTGACAGGTATTATGTTCCATTTATGTTACCTTCCCATTCCAATGTTTTCACTACATCTTCGAGGGCTGCTGTGAATAATTTAGGTGAAATGGTGCCCTGTCGCACTCCCCTCTGCAAAGGTATTTGACTTGACAGCTAATGAAAACTGACTTGCATAATGACAGTTCTATAGAGCTCTCGGAGGACATCCACATACCGCGGATCGATTTGAAAATGATGGAGAAGCGTTTGGGGTCACATGCGCGCACAGCCCAGTGTTCGACACTGTCAAATGCCTTCTCGTAGTCGACGAAAGCGAAACACAAGGTCCGGTTGTATTTTTGGAATTTCTTTATCAGCTGCTTTACGGTATAGATGTGGTCGATAGTGATATATCCACTCCAGAAGCTCGCTTGTTCGATGAGCTGGTATTCGTCAAGCCAACTGGTGAGACGGTTGCACAGGATTTTGGCAAACAGCTTGTAAAGAGAGGGAAGTCTTATAGGGGGTTACCTATTTGAGATCTACAGTCATAATAGCAACATTTAAAATCCCAATACTTTATAATGTCAACAGCTTATTACATAACAGTTCATAAGATCAACATACAAAATCTCAACATAATTTACATACATTGATATATTTTTATATATTTTTTAATTCTTCTTCACCGTATGCAGCTCCGTCCCTAACGAGGGGATCGAGCCTTCCCTGATCAGGCCTCGGTCTACGCTGGCCTAGTGCGTGATTTTTAACCACTGAACCTCAGTTATTAAAGACGTAACCACGGAGGTTCTTGATGATGGCAAGTAAACTTCTTCCATCATATCTTACTGCGTTTAAGTGACATAAAAAAAACAAGTTTTTAGGTTTATTACTAAATACCAACTATGAATCCCAAAGAATTCGCTGATGACTCTAGCAGAAAAACGCCCACCTTCTAAATGTAATCATACCTACCTGGACATCCCCTTGGTCCATAACTGAACGGCATGTACTGCGCTGGATGATTGAAGGGCGTATCAAGGAATCTTTCTGGTCGGAACACCTCAGCATCTTCACCCCAATACTTTTCGTTGCGGTGGAGCGCCCAGATGTTCATAAGGATTCCACAGCCAGCTGGCAATACCAATCCAGAAGCTGAAATCACCAGACAGAGGAATTGTTTTCTAGCGTAACACACGGGTTGAACATGATAAAATTCTGATCGTGATATTTGATTTTATCTCGAAGGGAAAAATATGTTTTTCCGCAGTTACCTATTTATTATTAATAGTGTTAAACTGTCAAAAATCTGTGTGAAATATTACATACAAATAGGTTCACTAAAATATGGATGTGTCAACGTAAGATTGTGAACGCCGTTAGTTTATAATCTTTCTCGCGATATTGTAAACTTACGGAAAATTGGAACTGAAACCAACCATTTACAATTCTACGTATTATTTCTCGTTAGTTTATAATCTTACGATGTCAAACCGTCAAATTGTAAACAAAGGTGCAGAGTTCATAATCTGTCGGGTTTTATCACCCGTAAAATTGTGAAACGTGTTCCTGATTGGTCGGTTTTGGCAGTAGCTACTGCAGCATTACTGCACCTTTTTGGTATGATTCTTTTTTCTTTTGGCTGGTTTTTTATTTCACTTTTTCAAATTACAAATTTTCTTGGATTGACCTTTTTTTAAATTGTCTATTGTTTCTGAGTGTGTCAGCTTGGATAATTGAAGAGACACAAATTTCTTGCCATTTACGTTTATAAAAACACGTATTTGAATTATTGAAGTAATTATAGAAGAATTATTTGGTTGATATTAGGCGCCCTTTTGGACTAGCCGGGTAAGTCTTGTGATGTCTTCCTTCTGGTTTTTTATCGATGCACTTTTCTCTTTCCTTGTTTTGTTTGGATGGCGATTATTTCTTTGTTGTTCTGACTTTACAGTGTATTTCCGGCTACTGCAAGGACGCCACACACACAAGGATCCCTCCGTGTTTGCGAGAACTTACCGCGATTTCTTTCTGTGGTTCCGGACACGTGAGGCCACCAGGCATTGGACGATCCCGGATTCCTGTGTTGTGTGCGTCCGCACACGTAACAGCTAAGTGCCGCATACCCGCATACCAGCGTTGGAGTCCCCCCTGGCTTACTGCCCATCTGGCAAATTTTTTGTTTGTGATTTTTGTATCTTTTGGTTGTGATTTTTTGTATGCTTTTGTACTACGCGATTTTGCCAAATTTCATTTAGTGTTAAAATTCAATTTCTAAATTCTAAAAAGGCCGTTTAGGTTGCTCTGGCCCTCCCTTTTTTGGTTCCCGTTTGGCTTTTACTCTCCCAGGGAACTCCGCGGTTTTTTATACATTCCTGCATCGACACACTCAACACAACACTAAGTTCACCAATACTTTATCGACGGAGTCCCCTCAGGACCCGACCCTCTGCTTATCCTTTTTTTGATTGATTCTTTGGCAATATCTCTACCCATTTAAATTTTAATTATACTGTTCGGTAAAATTTAACTCACTCTTTCTTTATTCTCTTAAATTACACGTTTCACCTGTGGTTGACAACCACAGGTTAGCTAGCCCTTTTTTTTTAAACGCTACACTACCTACAGAATGACAGCCAAGAATAACCGCGCTGGACACGTCAAACGTTTGACCAATCAGCGTGCGAGGTGCGTTCCGTCGCATGCCAATTTTTAATCAGCTCACAATTTGACGGTTTGACATCGTAAGATTATAAACTAACGAGAAATAATACGTAAAATTGTGAATGGTTGGTTTCAGTTCACAATTTTTCGTAAGTTTATAATATCACGAGTAAGATTATAAACTAACGGCATTCACAATCTTACGCTGATAGATATACAAGTCAAATGTCAAGAGTAAATCATGGTAGGTAAGAAAAGTAAGTAGAAAAGCGACCATGCCCGTAAATAATTAAGGTCTCGATTAGATTGCCACTACCTCAAGTTTTCTTTTCTGTTCCTGTCTCATGTGGGTTTGTGAGGTCGGTTGTTGACCTTACAACCCACACGATGATGATGATGATGTGTACCTATATAGAATATTATAATAATCTTCTCAGACGTTTACTTTCAATTAGAATACAATTAATCTATATGAACCCCTATTTCTCCTGGTCACGATATAACTTGAGAACGGCTTTATCGAATTCATTCATCTTGTTTCAAAATGTTTTCTAATACTACTAAAAAATACGCAGGGTAGGTGTAGGGTAGATGTTGGGAAAAATGGCAGGACAACATCTGCCGGGACAGCTAGTTTGCAATAAAAATAGGTATGTACTTACGTAATTTAACGTCGTGTGTAACTTGCCTCAAAATTACAGGGACAGGAGTGTATAACCTCATTGCTTCTTTGATGGCCAAATCCAAGTACACAAGTTTCTTAAGACTATCTGCCGATAGTTCTTCTGTTGTGTCACCAAAAACATCTAATAACCTGAAAAATATGTAATAAAATAAAATTCCAAACATGCGATAATTTCGTTATTATGACCCTAAGTTGTGCGCACAAAACGGAACATTGCTGCTCCAGTATATCATGAAATCCATTATTGCACTACTTTTGCAATGGAATAATGAACTTAACTGCATCGTTTATCCACTAAATTAGCCAATCATAAGTGATCATTCATGGCCATCTGGTATTAAATCAACCAATCAGGACGCAGAAACCATTGGCTGAAACTAAAAGCATAACCATCTAGTTTTAAACCAGCCAGTCGTAGCTAGCTCGAGCGGTCCAGATATTAAAAACTACGTTTTTCATCTGAGATGGCGATCATTAGACGATTTTAGCTCTGATTTTACCAGCAAACCTGTCATGTGTTTGACTGCAGAAACAGAATTGCGTACAACAAAAGAACATCAATCTTATCGTGTGGTGGATGCTTCAACCCTGACACTGGTAGAATTGTCACGTCAATGACAGAAGATATTTTTGAAAGTCGCGAATTGAGTCACGATAATTTATTTTCGTGAACATTTTGTTTTATTAAAATGGGCTTTATTCGGTAGTTGAAAAAAAAGCAGATTATGAACCACGAGAGAATGAATTTCGAATTACACTCGTACACTCGGTCTAATAAAACTTCACTTTCTGCTCAATGCAAGAATCTACTATTATTTTCTATCAACTTTTTTTACAGCTGTAGAATATTGGAGACTGACGATCGATCAATCTTCAATCTTCACCAGATCATCTTTAACTTGTCTATCTTACAATGCATCTTCAGTTTTTTAGTTTTCATTTTATTTACATAAGTCTAATAGTGATTTCCAACTTTCATCAATCATTTTCCATTTTGACGTACAGACACAATTAACAGGAAAAACTTATTTAGGACTAAAATAATCTTGCAATAGATAACATTCAATACTATCGACATTTTCGAACAACCACATCACTACTACTACTCATCTACTTATCATCATCATACATCGATTGGTTTTGTTACATTATCAGCATCACTGAAGTTTTGGAAGGTAAGGAAGTATGTTGCTGCTAAAGACAAGAAGTGTAGCAAGCTAAAGTGGCAGTGGGATCGATCGTTTGTCGTAGAACCGATGAGAGTTGGAGTAGACGGGTTCTCGAATAGAAACCGCGGAAACGTAGTATGGGACGCCCCCTGCCAGGTGGACTGATGATTTGAGTAAGGTCGCTGGTGGTGGCTGGATGAGGAAAGCGGGTAATCGTGCGCTTTGGCGTGCCCTTGGGGAGGCCTACGTCCAGCAGTGGACTGCAATAGGCTGATTGATTGAAAGATAAAATACTGCACTTACTCTTGGAAAACTTTGTCCTGTACTTCCTGGTATTTGGCCAAAGCAAGAAGAACGAAGGCAGCTCCAGCAGCGGACGTGTCAGTACCAGCTATGGTTAAGGTTAACGTTTCCTCCCGTAGTTCCCTGTCGTTGTAAGGCCCACTCTCTTCAGCCGAAGACTCCATCAGTAGCTCTAGAAATGGTCTTAAGCCGTCTTTACCTAAAACGGTAGAACTTTTTTCAAATTTCGCTACCAATCGATAGCGAGCGATAGATTGATAGCGATTCACACAATCACACTTTAATCTTTAATTTAAGTTCATCGGTCCTTTTCACCTTTTAAAGATTAAAAAGGGGCAGTAGATGGCCATCTCAATATTAGTGATTTAAAACATAGCATTTGAACCAGGTCTATATTAGAAAGCATATTATAAATACTTATATTTCAATGTCGCATATAAATAAATAAATTCTGAGAGACGCTGTAGGTAGGAAGACAAGAAAATAAATCCGCCTTCCCCTTCTAATCTAATGTCGGGGTGCCCCGGACTCCAGTGATCGCTACGCCTCGCACCCGCCCTGACTTTGCATGCATTAGGTGACAAGCTCTTGGCATGCCCACGAGATAACCTAACCCCAAAGGGTATGGCGGAGGGAGCTGAGCTCGCTTCGCTTTAAATCAAAGTTAACCTAGACAATGTAATGAAAATGTAAATTATGAACATGTATTATGCAGATTATGTGTTATGCTATTTGATTATTATTCTAATCAAATATTATGCGCATTTTATTACGCCAAGCCTGTTATGCGGATTTATATAATATTATGAAAATTTATATTATGCCAATTAAGGGACACCCATTTGAACCTTATGGAGACGCGTCGATTGTACACACTTTAGCCCTGAATTAGGGCGATTAGGCCTTAGTCGACCACGCTGGCCCAGTGCGGGTTGGTCAACTTCACACACAATCTTTGAGTTTCTTCGCAGGAGTGTGCAGGTTTCATCACGATGTTTTTCTTCACCGTAAGAGAGTCGAATAAACGTACATACATATGAATTCGAAATTCGAAAACACCAACGTGTTTTCGGTACGAGGTGGGGATTGAAACCGCGTCTCCCGAACGGGAGGCAGCGGTCTTAGCCACTGGACCACCGAAGCTGACTGTATATTTACTGCAATTGCTATTACATTACTTACAATTTTTATCTTCACCGTCCTCAACATCCTTATGTTTTCTTTCAATGATCTGAAACATTATAAGAAAACTATCATTATTAAAGACACACTTAATGACAAATTGACGAGATGCATGTTAGATAGTCATTCGTTACCAATTAAGGATGTATCGGGGTTAATACTAGCAGAGGCAAAAATAATTATTGATTGTATCCACGCAATCAAAACCGGAACTTTATTTAAAAAATACTAAAAATAATAGTCTGACCATCTCAGTTTTATGATTACATCATTTTAAACTTATATAGAGTGCTATTTTTAGAATCATAGCTATAGAATAGCCATGTTGTTTTAATAACTTGGCAGAAAATAAAGGATATAAAATACCTACCTCGTCAACTATATCGTATAAAACCTTTCGATTTCTCATCACTTTTTTGTACTGGGGTAGTAGTTTGAATATCGTGTCGCTGTGGAGCCAGGGTTGGCACAAGCGAGCGGCCATTGTACTTGACACTTCGTTGAAGCTGATCAAGAACGGGTGCTCAGGGTTCTTTTGGACATGCATTTGCACTCCGAAGACAGCTTCTGTAATTTTTATACAAGATGCTCTTATCTGATCAAGTATCATTTTCTCTCTTGAGCAGTATGATGCAGTGGGTTTTAATACGATTTCTCTGAAATAATACAGGATGTGGTGTGAAGGGTAGGTAAGGTTTCCCTTCTCTACACAATTGCTGGTCCTACCAAGCTTCCTACCTACCAAGTTTCTTACAAGGATTTTTTGGTTCGATCCTTTTTAGACCGTCGATCCATTTTATGGAGACACCGTGCCTTCCGGTAAAGAACTACAACAAGGTTGCCGCTCAAAACTTTCGTTAACCAACGACCGTTATCTCTTCTAGCAACACCTCAGCCTCAGCTCCATCAACTGTCTTTGAGGAAATGTATTAGAAATGTAACCCACTAACGAACAGATAGAAGCCACACCATTACGGTGCGGTACCCTCAAAAAGTATCAAAACTATTATTACATACCACACACTGTATCCATATTGTTTGCAGCCAGATGGTTCCAAATGGGAAAAGGGCCTTTCCCTACGTTTTTCCTCAACTGCTCCACCATAACATGACTCTGTTTAGAAAATATCTTCACAAATTGCTTTAGGTTCTTAGAAATGAACGTTGGTACCAAAACCTTGCGACGTCTGCGCCAAACTGATACTGTAAATAAAGTTCATAAATGATTATACCCCTTCTTCAAATTCAGGTCAGCCAATTCTTATATTCTCATCTGGAAGACGTCCACTGCTAAACAAAGGCCGTAGGCCTAATAAAAGGATTTCTACAAGAACCGTTCTGCGCTACCCGTATCCTTTCCTTGATCTTTACTCCGGGGGTTTGCCCATGCTGCGTCTTATAGTAAGATTGCACAGAAAAGTTCCATAGTGGTGACAGCGATCGCTTGTTCTTCTTCTCTTGGACTTGTTTCCCATTATTTAGGTTTGGCCTTCTCTGTCTTCCGTATCCAACACAATTATAATAACATTTTGTTTCTCGAAAAAGCTGAAGGTCTGCAGAAAAAACAAAAGGTTGTGTGTAAATTGTCACCCAATCCTTGTTTTCCCCGCGTAGATTCGAGCCTCTAATTGATTATATGAGATGATGAAAAGAGATTTAAAGATAATACTTATTCCTCTTTCTTCCTTTGGCTATTTTCAATTGAAATATTATTTGCAAGGCCCTTACAAGGAGCAACAATCAGTCCATCGCCGATGACGCATCTGACTAACTTCATCACGTAGTCTTTGTCCAGACATTCTTTCAATACCACATCAGCTGCAACTGCATCTGATATTACTGTAAAATAAAAGATGTCGTCTTTACAAATAATATCGCAATAACTTACTACTTAGCTGCGATTAGAAGAAGAACATAGCCTTGATGATATATATATTCATGCTATACGGATTTAACTATACCCTTAGCTAATTTATAAGCCAGAAAGTGACAGGAAAACATTCTAGTCCCATGGATAAAATCAAATATCAAAGGGAAGTATCAGTTTAATTTGGACAATTGTATGCTGATAACGTGTAGTATGTACGTGTAGTATGTAGGTAAGCGGATAACGAGACTGAGGTGGAGATGGGCGGGGCACTTGGCTAGACGGGACGACGGACGGTGGACCAAAGCAGTCACAGAGTGGTGGCCTAGAGGGGCGACAAGGCCAGTGGGCAGACCACCAGCCCGATGGTCAAACGATATCGTCAAGATGATAGGAACTCACTGGATGAGGCTGGCACAGGACCGTGAGAATTGGCGCTATAGAGAAGAGGCCTATACCCAGCAGTGGGTTGATGTGGGCTGAGTATGATGATGATGATGATGATGAACGTGCTTAGGAAGGCACGTTAAGCAGTGGGTCCCGGCTACTATGTACAGAAGTTAACGTTACACGAGCCATGTCACTGGCCTTAAGACACTACAACACGACACGAGGATTTGTGAGGTCAGTCAGATAGACCTAAAAACCTGAACGACTAGTGGCTCTGTGAGCTGTAGACCTCGCGAGTCTATATCTCTTTATATTTATTTTTTCTCCCAAACATCCCCAGATTTGTCTCAATTTTTTTTTATATTTTTTTTATTGGTTGAGAAATGTGACCTGTAGGGGAAAACAGGCTCAGCGGTACACCTTAACTCCCATGAATTTAAAATTCCAAAAACTGACTCGACAAAAAAAACCTAATTTATCGAACATGCTCACAAAATTTCATGGGAATCGGTTGAGAAACGCGACCTGCAGAGTGGAACAACAAACAGATGGACAGACACATAGACACAAAAGCTATTTTGGCCAAGCTGAAACGGAGGCGCTTCGCTCGCTCAGTCAATGAAGGAAGGAATTTAAAAAAATCTTACCAACATAAGGCAGTGGACCAAACCACCCAGCAGCAACACCGCCTGCATTATTTGCCACGAGTCCAATGTATTGTAGAGCTTTCATGCGAGCTGTAACAGTGAAAGGACTTATTTAAACTTTAAGAGTTTCGACACGTTGGTTTTTTGAGAATAAGTAACTACAGTTACACACATATGTGAATATCTGAAGTCAGAGCGTGTTAAAATGCACAGGTGAATGGTAAAAAATCTATCTGCCCTAAAAAAGAGTGTAATGTGTTCAGGCAGGGTTCGTGTGTGTCGGTAGGTATGTTGTACGTAAGTATGTATGTGAGTTTCTTTATTCCATCATAACTTTTAAATGCCTGAACAAAGAATATAATATGGGGCGGTATAACATTAAAATCCTTACATCAGCCCGAGTGACACTTTCTAAGTATATTTTTTATGGTAGGGTCTAAAGATTTAATTTTTTAAATGATTATTCTGTATGAATATTGGATATTTTTAAATGCGCAGATAAAACAGAAGTTCTTTTTTTTCTGATGTCTAAAATATTATTGTAAGTATTGGTAATGGTCCTGATATGGAATTATACCACACCAGTGTTGACCTTGTGCGATTGCACTATTAAGTTTACCGCTGGAGTTATCAAACATACCAGGCTAAGGTACAAGCTAAAAAAAAACTGGTACTTACTATGATTATTACCAATAAAATGGTAACCCATTCCCAAAATTGGCACCGAAAAAATTTTGGCACTTCCAGCGTCCTTCATCAATTTACGAAATTTTTTAGTATTATAATAAAACACCAGATAGTAAATTAAAATAGTCACCGATAGGACGTACAATAAAATCATACTGATTTGTTTAATATTTAGAACAGTACAGTTAGCAAACAAGTGTGTGCTATAGTAATATCGTATTCCGAATAAACATATATAAGGATTTTATTCTCATACTCTCTTGGTATCTCGGACCAACCACCCACGGTACGGTCGACAATACAGTAAGTTACACTTTTAAATTAATAACGGTGTTGACAGTACATATGTCGTCCATATCGTAGAATTGACCACATCATGAAAATTTTGATCATTTGTCCATTGGCCACATCATGATGTGCCTTGGCCAGATCGATGATAAGTACCTAATCGTTTGTCGATATGTTCAACTAAAAACGCAGCTACTTCATGAAATAAATGGTCAAGATAAATTTTGATCATATCGTAAACTTATTACATATTTCATGGACGCCCTATTTTCACGATATGACCAATCGTGGACGACAAAATCGTGAAATGCTCACGATTTAATGATTTGGTCAAATTTAGTTGCCCACATCATGAAATGTGACCATTTCATGAAATGATCGAAAATTTCATGATGTGGTCAATGTGACCATTGACCAGATCATTAAATCGTGAGCATTTCACGATTTTGTCGTCCACGATTGGTCATATCGTGAAAATAGGGCGTCCATGAAATATTTAATAAGAATTTAAATTATGTTTGGTACTTATTGTTCTCTAAGTCCGACAGACACTTTCAGAGTACTTTTTCATCATAAAGTCTTTTGTTTTCCTCATTTTAATAACGAATTACTCACTTTTACACTGCGAGAAATAACACGGCCGCCATGTTGGTACATGAATAAAGCGCTTCCAGCTCTATCGGCAATTAATGTAATAATTTTAAGATATTATTATGATCAAATAATCTTGACCATTTCATGAAGTAGCTGCGTTTTTAGTTGAACATATCGACAAACGATTTCTTATCATTAATCTGGCCAAGGCACATCATGATGTGGCCAATGAACAGTGAAAATTTCATGAAATGTGACCATTTTTTTTTATATATTATTTAAGCAGGCAAACGAGCGGACGAGCCACAGTGGTGGTAAGTGGTCATCGTCGCCCATGGACATTCGCAACACCAGGGGGGTTGCCAACGCGTTGTCAGCCTTTGAGAGCCCTGCATACTCGCCCCTTGAAGAACCCCATATCAAAGCACAAAGGAAACACCTCAGGGGGGAGCTTATTCCACATCCTGCAGGTACGCGAGAGGAAAGATCGCGACGCCCGTACATTTTTGGGATGCCAAGCATCCAAGACGTGAGGATGAGCCCCTGCCCTGTGGCGGGAGGTGCGGTGATAAAAGCGTGACGGTGGAACTAAGTCAAACAGCTCATCAGAACACTCCCCATTGTACAGACGGTAGAACACACACAGAGAGCCAACATCTCTCCGGAGACTGAGGGTGTCCATTTCATGAAATGATCGAAAATTTCATGATGTGGTCAATTCTACGATATGGCCACGACAGATACACTACACAGTCGAATTCATAAGTCCATCCATAGCACGTGCGTCTATTTGCGTCTATACTTTGAAATATTTTTTGATGATATTATGAAGGATGCCCTATGAGGAGTGTAAAAGAAACAACCGGCTCCGAGGAGAGAACTAATACAACTGATTTATTGATATAATTACCAGCGTATACAGATCAATACAAGATAAATATATAACCTATACCACTTACACTACAATTTCCCCGGAAGGACAAAATAAAATAGAATTACAATTTTATTTTATTTTTATCATTGTTTACATGGAGTAAATACTAACCCTTATGTATTAAAGAGTTTATTTTACGTTAATATTTTTATTATATCATTAGAATGTACTTAGTTGATTATTATTAAAAATGTATATAAATGTAAACTGTTGTATTAAAAAAATATATAAAATGACATGGATTGGAAAAGAAAAAAAAATTACACATTGAAAGGTTTTGTTCTATTCTTGTGTATAATTTCTTCTTTTCCTTTCCGTAATATCTTTAAGTTACAACCTAAATCATCTAAAACTAAATATGGACCATTATATATTTCATCCATCTTATTACCTACCTCATTACGTAGGTACTAGTAAATAATCATCTCTATGGTAAGTTACTGAATTTACCTAATTGTCATATATATTTTTACGATTTGTTTACTAATCTGCAAGTTATTCTGAGCATCTTTATGTGCTAACTGAAGTCTATAGACCTTTTCCGTTTGCGACCGTTCGATACTAAATTATTTGATGATTGGCTATGCGAAATGAAAGTAATTTTCAGACATGTCTTTTACTAGATTGGTGTTACAGACGGGTAGGCTGTCCATCTGCTTTTCCTTTGCCCACAATCATAGATCTAATAATTAGTTCCTATTGTCACCGCCTGTGCCGACAGCGCAGACGGCGCGACGCCATGTTTTTTTTGTATTCCTGTGACGCGACGCGCGACGACGACGGCGCGAAAGTCTTTACTTTGTAAAACGTGAAAAATAGTGTAATAAGTGTTTGTCCTTACTTTAAATACCTACATGATATTGAACCTTCTTCTGTTGTGCATTAATTCTTGACATCAGTGTCGTCTTACTGCCCCATCCCCCACAATTGGTGTACGTTGTCATGGTGTTGATTGTATCACACGCAGGTTTTTTTGCATTCTTATTTTGGTGTCCAAAACCGGTACTATACTCGGTCGGGTATTAAACTTGCCCTTTTTATTTTTTTCCTATTTTGGTAAACAAAACCGTTATTTGTACGGTAATCAGTCTGACTCACAACTATTTTCGTATAGTTAATTACTATAATACGAAATGAACTAGTGGCTCTGTGAGCTGTAGACCTCGCGAGTATTTTTTTTTAAATGGCTGATTTATGATTTTTTTACATTTTCAACTTTAATAGCTCCGTCATTTTATAAAATTTTCAAAAACTGACTCGACAAATAAATTGGTATATTTATCGAATCTGCTCATAAAATTTCACGAGAATCAATTGAGAAACGTGACCTGTAGATGAGAACAAACAGATGGACCGATGGACATCAGTCATATCATCAACAGCACATATACACCGAATTAGGGCGATAGGCCTTAGTCGACCACGCTGACCCAGTGCGGGTTGGTCGACTCTACACACACACAACCTTTGAATTTCTTCGCAGGAGTGTGCAGGTTTCATCACGATGTTTCCCTTCACCGTAAGAGCGTCGAATAAACTTACATAATGATATGAATTTGAAATTCGAAAACACATTGGTACGTGGTGGGGATCGAACCCGCGTCTCCCGGACGGGAGGCAGCGGCCCTAACCACTACACCACCGACGACGCTCTGAAATTATGCTAGAACAAAATTATATACTTAGCTAAGTGAGGAGGATTTAGTATTCTACTTATCATGTGGGTCGTAAGTAAGGTCGACGAACGACCTCACCAACCCTGATTGACCCGCCAAAGACATCTGACACGCACGGCTCATCTAACGATGGTGAAGTATCTAAAGTATCTAAACAAACATGTCGTGTTTGCGTGACCCTGTACGATGGCCTGTTTACAATAAAATTGTACTAACAAAGTAAAGTTGATTATTTATTTATCATTAATTATAGAGCAAAGTTCACAATATTATTTATTTAATCACGTAAACATAGAAACTTTGTAAACTTGCGGGTGGGGGGTGAGTGACCCGCTGCCGCCGCCGGCCTCTCTGAAGAAGCCTCGTCACGGACCAAGTAGGTCCGTGAGCCTCGTACAGGATCGAAACGTTGGAAGACAAAGTTTCCATCTTTACGTGAGTATGTTTGTTCATAACAGCGCCATCTCTGACCTTTACTTTGTAGTATTGTATTAAAAAGATAGTAACGCCATCTAACTAAAACCGTCCTTACTATAACCTGATTGAGTATCCTTTGTCAATCAATAGAACTACGAGTTCAGGTCTTATGTCAGAGGTAGCGCTGTTTCTAAGTTGCCTTTCTTTTTATAACGACGCAATAATATATCACACGAATATGGGATCATCGCCTTTTATTTCCCGAAAATTCACCATAAGCTTCAATACGAAATATACAGTTTCCGTTTTAAATAAATAATAATGTATATAAATCACGTATTGTTCAAGAATAAAAAGTTCACAATTACCTATGTAGAGATTATCAAATTAGGTAATTTTAATGTTCTTTGTGAAGGAAAGATGTTTTCCAACAGTTTTATTAGGTGTCAAAAGAGGTGTTTTACCTAATGCGTGACTTCGTAAAGAAAACGCCTGATGAAGGGGTTGTTTTTGCTAGACAATGGGCAGATTCGCGCATCTAAGCATCTCAAGGCGCTATGTGTGGCCCATGTATGGCAACTCGCCACTATGCGCTATCATAGTATTCTAGTAAGCTAGTATTCTGGTGTAGGGCCGAGCGGCTGATATTGATACAATCTTCATTTTGCAGAGGAGAGCTATTAGAGCAATCTATCAACTTCGCTGTCGAGACTTACTTTGAGGGAACTTATCTTGACGGTTCCATGCCAATACATTTTTGCTAATATTATGTAAGTAAACAATATTTTATTTAAAAAAGAAAAGTACAAAAGATACGAGTTCTCGCGATATTGTAAACTTACGGAAAATTGGAACTGAAACCAACCATTTACAATTCTACGTATTATTTCTCGTTAGTTTATAATCTTACGATGTCAAACCGTCAAATTGTAAACAAAGGTGCAGAGTTCATAATCTGTTGGGTTTTATCACCCGTAAAATTGTGAAACGTGTTCCTGATTGGTCGGTTTTGGCAGTAGCTACCTACAGAATGACAGCCAAAAATAACCGCGCTGGACACGTCAAACGTTTAACCAATCAGCGTGCGAGGTGCGTTCCGTCGCATGCCAATTATGAATCAGCTCACAATTTGACGGTCATAGATTATAAACTAACGAGAAATAATGCGTAAAATTGTGAATGGTTGGTTTCAATTCACAATTTTCCGTAAGTTTATAATATCACGAGTAAGATTTTAAACTAACGGCGTTCACAATCTTACGCTGATAGATATACAAGTCAAATGTCAAGAGTAAATCATTGTAACCCCACAACCCTAATGTAAAATAAAACTATGTCTAACAACGTGTGTCTGTTGAATGGCATAGAAAAAATCGAAATAAGGCTGAATAAAAATCATGGCGCGGAGCCGAAAATTTTATGTTTCCTAAAAAGCGAATTATTTATATGTGGCTGAGAGCAGACGATGCCAACGAACGAGCAATAGCTATCCCTGTGCATGGGAACTCCGAATACAAGGTTTAAAACCGTATTTGGACATTTTTCACTTCCGTTATACGTTCTTGTATTGAACTTTTTCGAATAACTCAAAAACTAAAAGAGATAGCGCCAAACTAAGAGCATACGTGTGATGCCGAGACCGACTTACATCTATATTGTGAGTTTCAGCAAAATTGGGGAACTTTGTTGGAAAATCCGTGTTGACCCTACGCGTACCGTCGATGCGACTCTCCAATATATGTATGGGGAAGGCAGCCGTCGGCCAGTGATGGTCGGAGGCGACAAGTATTAATGATAAAAATCATAATATGTTAAAGTTTGGATATTGACTGAAAAGTTCAATATAGGTTTGGAAAATATGAAAATATTTGCTATAACCAAAGTTACAGGCGCTGCTAAAAACTTCCCCTGTTCGTCTCTTACGCCGCCTAGCTTGAGACGACGGCATCCTGAGAGGCAAAGGGGCCACCCTTAAACCTTTATTGACTAATCCAAACTAACCAGTGTGGTCTGCACATCCTGGTAGAATATATTATGGTGGCTGAGTGGATGATGCTAGATAGCAGATACAGACGCCGGCTGGAGCCTATACCTCTAGAGTTACTTAACAGAGGACAAGCATACGTAGACCATCGGCCGCAACGCATTATGGATCTGGAACCTCTCACGAATCCGCGTTGTCTCCAATGCTGATGATCGAGCAGGGAGGAATTGATAGCTAGGAATTACATAGATGTTGTACAGAGACACTTTGTTTAATTTCGTAGTTAGAATGCCCAAGAAAAACGAACTCACTGTAATCTTCTAAAAGAGCTTGGGTTACTCACACAAAGTAGTACGATTCCGCTACTAGATGATCATTGGCCAATTTTAATTATTATAGAGATCAAGTGTGCAGTTACAATTTGGTGCCGTGACCAGGATTTCAGGACCGTAACAAGAACAGTGGCCTTAAGCCACAATTTGTTGCTAGTGAAATGGAAAGAAGATTACAGTGTGGTTGTTGAAAATACCCGTAGAGATTTGTAGAACAATTGGATTGTAGTAGAAAAATACTTATGTGCGTTTCTTTTGTTACAGAGTCTTGGCTGCAACAGAAATAAAGAATAATTAAACAGTGCATATAAACAATATTGACAAAGGCAAAAAAGTGTTAAAAGAACAATTAAGTGAATAGGATTTGGTGCATGACAATGGGCAGTAGATCCGATTATGAGGAGTGCCGCGAGGAGAGGGAAGAAGAGAGAATGCAAGAACCTCCTCGCAAGAAGGCCAAAAAGGCCAATAAACAAAAGAGAAAGGAGAGAATGGTGGTTGAGCCAACGGAGGACGTTGGCTCTAACAGTAGGGAGTTTATGCTCTTGTACAAACTCATGACAAAGACAACTAGAACTCTCACAGATAAGATAGAGGAGTTAGAGAAGGAAATGTCGCGAACAGCGACAGCGCACAAGGCGCTTGAGGTGGAAGTTCAGAAAGGAACGGGGGGTGAGGCCAGTAGTGGCACCCTATCTCCATTAGGAAACAAGAAGGAAGAAAAGAAAATTGTCTATAGCATTACCAATCTCAATTCTGAGAAACCAAAGTTCTCAGGAATTGGTAACAAAGATAAGTACGGGAAAATAGTGCACCCGGTTACATTCCTAGAAGATCTGACCGCGTATTTGCGGAAGATTCCTGCCCAAGGAAGAGAACTAGATATAGTTCAGGAATGTCTGATGGACCAAGCAAGGGATTGGTCGCGTATATACATGAGTCGTTGGCATTCTTTTGATGATTTTAAATCAGATTTTTTGGACACATATTGGAGTGAAGTGGAACAGAACAGAGTCCGTAGAGACATAGTCTCCAATAAGTGGGATAGAGGGAAATATCCCACGATGTTAAGTCATTTCCTAGGCTTAGCAGGCCAGGTAAACTTATTGACATTTACAATCCCCGAAAGACAGTTGGTGGCTGATATAATGCGCCACTATCCCAAAGAAGTGCAACAACTATGGGCGCTGTCCAGAGAGGACTCTATACTGGCAGCGTCAGAATTTCTAAGGAATATGGATATGATCAATCAGTCAGAAGGGGAATCAGCCAAAATAGTGAGTCAGTCGATGAACTCCCATCCGGGAGGGAGACAGGACCCTAAACAATACAAGAGGAGATTCGAGAACTGGGTTCGACCGAGAGGAGGGGCGCCACGCGACCGAGGCGGAGTGCAAGCAACGAAACCATTCGTCGCGACCAGTTCAGCAGCAGTCGTGGAGGTGGAGACTCCGAAGGAGAAGCCCAGTTTAAACTAGAAAGTACTATTTGTCCAACCCCCGGGCAGGTAGTCAATGTTATCAGAGACGGGGGGCTGACCGATTTGGACTCGACTTCGGTCGGTTATAAAATCATGTCAAAACAAGGTTGGAAGACAGGCCAACCTTTAGGAAAAACCTTTAAAGGAATCTTAAAACCGATCATAGCACGAGGCCAGAGAGGGAGGGCCGGAATCGGATATCATACTGGCGAAGATGAAATTATATCAGAGCTGATTACAGCCCGATTTGATTTGCTATCAATGGAAAAGGTCGTGGAAGCACATGCCACAACAATGACCAGTACGGTCTTTAATGATGACCAAAGAAATAAAGAACTTATGGAAGGGCTGCGGCCTGATATAATTGTGATCTGTGAAGGACTTAGAATCATGGCTTTGTTAGATACGGGGTCAGAGATTACATGCATCTCAGAGGACTTATATGTGGAATTAAAATCGAAAAATGAGAAAGTCCCCGTGGTACCAGTCAAAGGGTTCCAAGTAAAGGGGGCTGTCGGTCAAAGATCGTCAAAAATAACTATACAGGTTCATCTTAAAGTTGAACTGACGAAGGGGTTTGACATGGAAATACCCTTTTTAGTGGTGCCAGGTCTTACAAGACCCATGATTCTGGGTTTTGATTTTATGTGCCAATATCAAATCCGAATCTTATTAGATAAAGCCGTTGGAATGTATGTCAGACGTGGCGTGGAGCCAGTATTTGTACCGTTTGCACATTATAAAGAGAGTCTAGAAACGAAAAAGCTAAATTCATTAAATTCTAATTCGATTAAAGGTGATTGTTTTGAAAGCGCGAATTTGGACCGAACTGAGATCAAAACTGGAGCAGACATAGGGTCGGAAGGGATGGAGAAATTGACAGCTTTGCTGGACAAGTTTAACACGCTTTTTTCGGCAAAGTTGGGTCGAGCAAATTGTTATGAACATAAGATTGTTATGCAACATGGGACACCGATTGTTAAACAATCGTATCCTATACCATACGCTTACAAAGCGAAATTGGAAGAGAAGTTAAATGAGATGGAAGAAATGGGGATAATCTCAAGACGATCAACGCCATACTCTAGTCCGTTGACGTTTACACTGAAAAAGGATGGTTCAGTGCGCGTTTTATTAGATGCGAGAGGGATAAACCAGTACATGGTACCCGAAACAGAAAAACCACCAATGCAATTGGATGTGTTGAACTCGTTTCACGGAGCGAAGTTTATTACTACCATTGATTTGAACAATGCGTATTTTCAGATACCAATAAACGAACAAGGGAAGCAATATACTGGCTTTACATTTAATGGGAAAAGCTATGTATACAATGTTTTACCGATGGGCTTAAGAACGTCAGTTGGAAGTTTCTCTAGAGCCATGGATGTGATACTGGGTCCTGAAGTTAGAGAGTTTTGTGTCAATTATCTTGATGACTTAGCTGTTATAACGACAGGGACTTTAGATACACATCTTGAGCACGTTGAAACAGTCCTACAGAAGTTGTTGAAAGCTGGACTTACTTGTAATTTACGGAAATGTCAATTCATTTGTAAGGAGGTAAAGATGTTGGGGTTCATTATTTCAACCGATGGGATAAGGACTGATCCTGACAAGATACGTGCGATACGCGAATTTCCAATTCCAAAGAAGGTAAAACAAGTTCGGGCGTTCCTTGGCTTATGCAACTTCTATAGACGGTTTATTCCGGATTATAATCGAAGTATAATGCCCCTCTGCGAGGTATTAAAAAAGGGACGCAGCTGGATATGGGGAGATGTTGAACATCAAGCATTTGAAGATCTGAAAAGGAGATTCATTAATACAATAATGTTACATCATCCAGACTTTTCCAAACCTTATTATATCCAAACGGATTGTTCAGGAATAGGTTTAGCTGGAGTGTTGTTTCAGAAAGATGACCAAGGAAGCCCAAGGATCCTGGGATTTAACAGCAAAGCTTTAAGAGGAGCCGAACTTAATTGGACCACCACGGAACAGGAGTTCTTCGCAGTTATTAGCACAGTCAAGAAGTTCGAGACTTATCTCAGAGGGGCGAAATTTTGTGTACTAACTGACCACAAAGCACTCTTGTTCGTGCAGAATATGAAGTTATATAACAGCCGTATAACAAGATGGATATTATACCTTGAACAGTTTGATTATACTGTTGAGCATGTGGCGGGGCGATTGAACACAGCAGCAGATGTGCTCTCTCGATATTTGCCTAGTAGTGAGTTCATACAGGAAAAAAAAGCTGTATGCCCAGAGATAGCCTATCTGGGAACAAAACCTAATCGAGGTTTGAACGAACAAATCAAGCAACTAGATCGAATGCAAGAGGAAGATGAGTTTTGTGGCAAAAAGATCGAATTGACACAACAAGGCAAAAAGTCCAGATATTTTATAAAAGAAAGTAAATTGTATATCCAGTTTGGAGAAAGAGAGGTGATAGTGTTGCCGGAAATTATGAGAGAGGAGTTGATCAAACAAGTGCATCTAGAAATGGGTCACCAGGGAGCCTATAAGGTTATCAAGTACATTAAGGACAGGTTCTTTTGGCCCAATTTGGCAAGGCAAGTTAAGAAGCAAGTTAGAGGATGTCATATTTGTCAGTTAGCAAAATGCAACAATTTCAAATATGTGGGACCATGTAAATCAATAGTTACACAGAATATTGGGGACTTGGTAATGGCAGATTTGTATGGACCACTACCTTCAGGGGTGTTTGGTTTTCAGTACATTCTGGTTGTCCAGGATTCCTTCAGTAAATTTGTGAAACTATTTCCGCTAAGAAAAGCAACGGCGAAAGCTTGTATCACCAAAATGTTGCAGTTTACGGAGATAATTGTACCCAAAGTAATCATGACTGATAATGGAAGGCAATTTAACTGTAAACTTTGGAAAGAAACATTAAATGGAATAGGTGTAAAGACCGTCTACACCACGATAAGAAATCCTCGACCAAACACAACTGAAAGGGTGAACAAAGAACTGGGACGGATGTTTCGAACATACTGTCATGAAAAGCATTCTAGTTGGGCCACTAGATTACCTGAAATTGAAGTACTATATAACAATACTAGACACGATAGCACTGGGTTTACGCCGTGTGAGATCTTGTATGGAAGATCGATCAACTTCTCATTTGACGAAGATCTGCAAGCCCAAAACTCAGCCTTAGATGTGGGAGAGATAAGAAATGAAGTTCGAATGAATTTGGAAAAGCAAAGCAAATATCGGAGAGAGAAGTTCGATAGGAGCCACAAGTTGATGCAATATCATATTGGAGACCTAGTCAAAATTCGGCGGCTAAATATTTCTAACAAGTTGCAAAAACACATAAGCAAATTTGATTTGTTATACGAAGGACCTTATCGGGTTGCTTCCGTCCCCTTCGACAATGTGTATGTTCTGGAGGATCTAGAATCGGGTCGAATTCGAGGGAAGTATAATGCTATACATTTATCCAAATATTATAAATAAAAATATTTGTCTTAACTAATTATTGTGAATTGGAAATGATGAAAATCAAACTAATTATTGTGAATTGGAAATGATGAAAATCAAACTAATTATTGTGAATTGGAAATAATGAAAATCAAATTGATTATTGTGAATGTTTAAAGTTGTTGTTGCAAATGATTGTAAATATTTACTTTTTAATGCCTGATTATTGTGAATTAAAATTGTGCTATAAGAAACTTGAATAAGTACAAGTGCACTGAGTAGTGTTATGCTAAATGTTAACGTGGTTAACATACACGATCCCTGTGATTAATAAATATTTAAATTGAAATGTCAGAATTATAAAGAAAGGCGACATGCAACGTCTTTATTGTATCAATTTACTTGGGAGTTTTGGGTTACAAAACCCCCAAGTACATTGAAACAATGGAATATGTATAACATATTCAAATTTGTATTTAGTAGGTAAGTGAATTGTAAAGATTAAACACTGAACTCAAGGTTGGTAAATCAGTGTCTAATCTAAGAGAAAAATTGTTTATAATAATAAAACAAGAAAAAAAAAAAAAAAAAAAAACTGTTGAATAAAAGGATAGCCGTTGGCGACAGGGAGTGGCACAATCAAATCGATTGTGGAAGATCGAATTTAGTACAAGTTGAAATAAGACTAAATTCGAGTAGCATATTAAGTAAGACAAAGGTGGGACTTATGTCCGCGTCTCACCAGGTCATTAGCTTGGACTAATGAAGATTGTGAAACAATCGAAGTGTTTGTTGGGGAAGGAGGCGGCCACTTAGGGAAGAGTAGGAAATCAGAATTAATAGGTTAGAATTTAGGATAGGGACGTAGAGTTAGGTACTGTAATGTTTTGTATTATTAGTAGATAATTGTGTTTGTTAGGAAAAGGAATAGAATTTATGTCATTTAGGGATTATTAGTGTTATAGTATCAGTAGTTAGGTAGTCAAATAAATTTTATTCCATTTAGGGATTTTAAGAGTTAGATTTAGTATAGGTAGGGAAAAATCACGAAGGCATAAAAAGAGAACTATAAGTACCCTGCAAAGGGGAAACAGAAATAGTTCTCTATTTTTTTGAGCTGAAAATAAATAGTGTCATTGTACTATAATAATAAACAATGGAAAAGCGAAATATTTGATGATGAAGATTGGGAGAAGGAAGACCGGAAACGGTCTTCAACATTTATTGTAACAATGTCGACTTATTTAGCGATGTCTCAGGGGCCTCTACGGCTTCGGATGTATATCACAAAAAGCTAAATTCAGAAGTCGTTTAAAAGCTGGGTGTCGAGCGTACTGACGATTGTATCGTTTACGTTTTCGATGCTCTAGCGAATTGCGCGTCAACTACAAGGTTAGTGGCGGTTTGTCATTTTAATGTGGAACTCATCTAATTCCGGGCGGAATCGTTTTTGTCTTGTTGATGGTAAACAAATGTTTTCAGTGAGTTCGACAAACTCGCAGGGTTAATTGGCTTAACACTTGGGTCGTTGCAATGGAAGAGAAGTAGTTGCAAGCAAGTGAATGATGCACATTGTGCACATTAACGAAGAACTTTTAAGTAAGTCTTCGAAAACTGATGAGGGGATCAGTAAGAAGAGATGGTTATTGTTCCACAGTACCTCGAGCGAGGGAAATAATAGATGGATCAATATTGATGAAGAGAGATGGTTATTGAACTACAGTACCTCGAGTGAGGGAAATAATAGTTAGTTCAAGTTGTAAAACACACAATCCTATTGAATGAAATTTATTGAACCTAAGGGTTAAAAGGTAAACCTATGTAGAACAACGTGTGTCTGTTGTATGGCATAGAAAAGGTTGATTGGAAGTTTTAGATGAAGGGAATTTTAGCTATTTAAAATTTTTCTTCATAAATTCCGTCAAATTTTGGGGGCTGGATGTAACCCCACAACCCTAATGTAAAATAAAACTATGTCTAACAACGTGTGTCTGTTGAATGGCATAGAAAAAATCGAAATAAGGCTGAATAAAAATCATGGCGCGGAGCCGAAAATTTTATGTTTCCTAAAAAGCGAATTATTTATATGTGGCTGAGAGCAGACGATGCCAACGAACGAGCAATAGCTATCCCTGTGCATGGGAACTCCGAATACAAGGTTTAAAACCGTATTTGGACATTTTTCACTTCCGTTATACGTTCTTGTATTGAACTTTTTCGAATAACTCAAAAACTAAAAGAGATAGCGCCAAACTAAGAGCATACGTGTGATGCCGAGACCGACTTACATCTATATTGTGAGTTTCAGCAAAATTGGGGAACTTTGTTGGAAAATCCGTGTTGACCCTACGCGTACCGTCGATGCGACTCTCCAATATATGTATGGGGAAGGCAGCCGTCGGCCAGTGATGGTCGGAGGCGACAAGTATTAATGATAAAAATCATAATATGTTAAAGTTTGGATATTGACTGAAAAGTTCAATATAGGTTTGGAAAATATGAAAATATTTGCTATAACCAAAGTTACAGGCGCTGCTAAAAACTTCCCCTGTTCGTCTCTTACGCCGCCTAGCTTGAGACGACGGCATCCTGAGAGGCAAAGGGGCCACCCTTAAACCTTTATTGACTAATCCAAACTAACCAGTGTGGTCTGCACATCCTGGTAGAATATATTATGGTGGCTGAGTGGATGATGCTAGATAGCAGATACAGACGCCGGCTGGAGCCTATACCTCTAGAGTTACTTAACAGAGGACAAGCATACGTAGACCATCGGCCGCAACGCATTATGGATCTGGAACCTCTCACGAATCCGCGTTGTCTCCAATGCCGCTGTCCTAATAAGAACCACCTCACGTGTCGCCCAAGCACGCAGAATGGGGAGAGGAAATGGCAAAGGCCCATCCGCAATGTATTCTAACTATTAACGAGGGCCATGACTAGGGAAGAGGATTCGCGACCCTTTACCCCGGACATGGGCACTCAAAACCATGTCTGACGCTTGAAGATGTGGTATACCCGTCATTAGCTGATGTTGACACTGCATGCCCAGCTCTGAACCGCTGATTGATCGAGACGCATAGAGCAACTTGAATACATCTTCGCCGATGGGACTTGTCCACATCTGTGCGCTGTGGACCTCAAGATGCTTAGTATCGATGAAGGTCTTTCAAGTATTACCCCCGGTAGTGGCATCGGCAAAGGCTAATGACTCCTCTGAGACGCAAGTCTGCGGAGCGACTTTCTGTGAAGTTTTCTGCTCTGGACGTGAAGCTGCTCGAGTTATGCTCTAATTAATGTATAATCACAAAGCAGAATAAGACCCGAATATCGTAAAGCGATATCAGTGCATATGATTGTAAATGCATCTGCTAAATGGGCTTTGGTGAATGAATCTATGACCACATGCTGCTGTGGCTTAGATCACGCTAGACAAGGGATAGTTATGCAAGCCCAAAAGAGTAGTGTCCCAAAAGGACCGGGTGCATATAGCACCGTTCCCTTCAGAGAAATATTGTTGCACTCAGCGAAGGGAACATGGAGCATACTCGAACCAGTGGATCAGTTCGGCAGGAGATGAGCAGAGAGTTGGGAGTTATTTAATATGTTTAAATAAGTATTTAAATGTATATATAAGGGGTTATATTCCCTTCACTCCCATCGAACGCAATACGTCGGACACTTCGGTGGAAGACCAGGATTAGCCTCCTAAAAGGTTACCACAGCGGCTCAGCCGTATCGGGAACGCTACGGCTAGTATCGATTGGACGTAGTCCACTAGCTTCGGCTTACCACGAGAAGCTTATGCTTTCAACGAAGAGACTTTGGTCTCCAACCAACGCTTAAGGCGCACCGGTCGGACCAGAGTCCGCTGTAGACAATCCTTCGGGATTGTCTATTTTTTTAACCTTTTCCTACACCTCTGTGGTGAGGGGAGGTCAGGAGCGTTCTGGAGGACAGAATGGGCAGTGTCTCACAGAGAGCGCGTTGGCGGGGCGTTTATTCTCGCTCGCCTCGTAAATGCTTTAACAGTTGGTTTGCTGTAAAGGTGTGAGCGTATCGGGTCTTTGCTTCTGAACTGTTGTCTTGCTCGGGATCTGGGGTCTAGCAATCAACTAGCTGAAGGAACTAAAACTAGTTCCTTCGTCAGGGCTGGATCTTGCTGGATCTTGCTGGATCTCTTGTGGGATGGTAGTATGGAAGACACAGAGAGATTATGTAACTGTATTTTTCAATACGGTTGACATAGCTTAAGGAAAAGGTTGCCCAGGGCGAGGGCAAGAGTGGCCGTCTCTGAGCAGTATCATTAGAGAGACTTGGAGCACGGCTATTCTGTTGAGGAAGAGAGACTCAACGAAAGTTCTTATGAGAACTAGAAGCTCATAATGAGCTAGAGCTTCCAAGGAAGCTCAGGTCGATAAAAGACCAAAACCTGGGGCGATACGCTATGTAGGAAATACATTGTTCATTCAATGATATTTCCTACTTTTTATAACTTCCCTGATGATCGAGCAGGGAGGAATTGATAGCTAGGAATTACATAGATGTTGTACAGAGACACTTTGTTTAATTTCGTAGTTAGAATGCCCAAGAAAAACGAACTCACTGTAATCTTCTAAAAGAGCTTGGGTTACTCACACAAAGTAGTACGATTCCGCTACTAGATGATCATTGGCCAATTTTAATTATTATAGAGATCAAGTGTGCAGTTACATCATGGTAGGTAAGAAAAGAAAGTAGAAAAGCGACCATGCCCGTAAATAATTAAGGTCTCGAATAGATTGCCACTACATCAAGTTTTATTTTCTGTTCCTGTCTCATGTGGGTTTGTGAGGTCGGTTGTTGACCTTACAACCCACACGATGATGATGATGATGTGCACCTTTATAGAATATTATAATAATCTTCTCAGACGTTTACTTTCAATTAGAATACAATTAATCTAAGTATATTATATAAAAATGAACCCCTATTTCTCCTGGTCACGATATAACTTGAGAACGGCTTTATCGATTTCATTCATCTTGTTTCAAAATGTTTTCTAATACTTCGTAGAAAATAAAAATACGCAGGATAGGTGTAGGGTAGATGTTGGGAAAAATGGCAGGACAACATCTGCCGGGACAGCTGGTTTGCAATAAAAATAGGTAGGTACTTACGTAATTTAACGTCGTGTGTAACTTGCCTCAAAATTACAGGGACAGGAGTGTATAACCTCATTGCTTCTTTGATGGCCAAATCCAAGTACACAAGTTTCTTAAGACTATCTGCCGATAGTTCTTCTGTTGTGTCACCAAAAACATCTAATAACCTGAAAAATATGTAATAAAATAAAATTCCAAACATGCGATAATTTCGTTATTATGACCCTAAGTTGTGCGCACAAAACGGAACATTGCTGCTCCAGTATATCATGAAATCCATTATTGCACTACTTTTGCAATGGAATAATGAACTTAACTGCATCGTTTATCCACTAAATTAGCCAATCACAAGTGATCATACATGGCCATCTGGTATTAAATCAACCAATCAGGACGCTGAAACCATTGGCTGAAACTAAAAGTATAACCATCTAGTTTTTAACCAGCCAGTCGTAGCTAGCTCGAGCGGTCCAGATATTAAAAACTACGTTTTTCATTTGAGATGGCGATCATTAGACGATTTTAGCTCTGATTTTACCAGCAAACCTGTCATGTGTTTGACTGCAGAAACAGAATTGCGTACAACAAAAGAACATCAATCTTATCGTGTGGTGGATGCTTCAGCCCTGACACTGGTAGAATTGTCACGTCAATGACAGAAGATATTTTTGAAAGTCGCGAATTGAGTCACGATAATTTATTTTCGTGAACATTTTGTTTTATTAAAATGGGCTTTATTCGGTAGTTGAAAGAAAAGCAGATTATGAACCACGAGAGAATGAATTTCGAATTGCACTCGTACACTCGGTCTAATAAAACTTCACTTTCTGCTCAATGCAACAATCTTCTATTATTTTCTATCAACTTTTTTTACAGCTGTAGAATATTGGAGACTGACGATCGATCAATCTTCAATCTTCACCAGATCATCTTTAACTTGTCTATCTTACAATGCATCTTCAGTTTTTTAGTTTTCATTTTATTTACATAAGTCTAATAGTGATTTCCAACTTTCATCAATCATTTTCCATTTTGACGTACAGACACAATTAACAGGAAAAACTTATTTAGGACTAAAATAATCTTGCAATAGATAACATTCAATACTATCGACATTTTCGAACAACCACATCACTTCTACTACTCATCTACTTATCATCATCATACATCGATTGGTTTTGTTACATTATCAGCATCACTGAAGTTTTGGAAGGTAAGGAAGTATGTTGCTGCTAAAGACAAGAAGTGTAGCAAGCTAAAGTGGCAGTGGGATCGATCGTTTGTCGTAGAACCGATGAGAGTTGGAGTAGACGGGTTCTCGAATAGAAACCGCGGAAACGTAGTATGGGACGCCCCCTGCCAGGTGGACTGATGATTTGAGTAAGGTCGCTGGTGGTGGCTGGATGAGGAAAGCGGGTAATCGTGCGCTTTGGCGTGCCCTTGGGGAGGCCTACGTCCAGCAGTGGACTGCAATAGGCTGATTGATTGAAAGATAAAATACTGCACTTACTCTTGGAAAACTTTGTCCTGTACTTCCTGGTATTTGGCCAAAGCAAGAAGAACGAAGGCAGCTCCAGCAGCGGACGTGTCAGTACCAGCTATGGTTAAGGTTAACGTTTCCTCCCGTAGTTCCCTGTCGTTGTAAGGCCCACTCTCTTCAGCCGAAGACTCCATCAGTAGCTCTAGAAATGGTCTTAAGCCGTCTTTACCTAAAACGGTAGAACTTTTTTCAAATTTCGCTACCAATCGATAGCGAGCGATAGATTGATAGCGATTCACACAATCACACTTTAATCTTTAATTTAAGTTCATCGGTCCTTTTCACCTTTTAAAGATTAAAAAGGGGCAGTAGATGGCCATCTCAATATTAGTGATTTAAAACATAGCATTTGAACCAGGTCTATATTAGAAAGCATATTATAAATACTTATATTTCAATGTCGCATATAAATAAATAAATTCTGAGAGACGCTGTAGGTAGGAAGACAAGAAAATAAATCCGCCTTCCCCTTCTAATCTAATGTCGGGGTGCCCCGGACTCCAGTGATCGCTACGCCTCGCACCCGCCCTGACTTTGCATGCATTAGGTGACAAGCTCTTGGCATGCCCACGAGATAACCTAACCCCAAAGGGTATGGCGGAGGGAGCTGAGCTCGCTTCGCTTTAAATCAAAGTTAACCTAGACAATGTAATGAAAATGTAAATTATGAACATGTATTATGCAGATTATGTGTTATGCTATTTGATTATTATTCTAATCAAATATTATGCGCATTTTATTACGCCAAGCCTGTTATGCGGATTTATATAATATTATGAAAATTTATATTATGCCAATTAAGGGACACCCATTTGAACCTTATGGAGACGCGTCGATTGTACACACTTTAGCCCTGAATTAGGGCGATTAGGCCTTAGTCGACCACGCTGGCCCAGTGCGGGTTGGTCAACTTCACACACAATCTTTGAGTTTCTTCGCAGGAGTGTGCAGGTTTCATCACGATGTTTTTCTTCACCGTAAGAGAGTCGAATAAACGTACATACATATGAATTCGAAATTCGAAAACACCAACGTGTTTTCGGTACGAGGTGGGGATTGAAACCGCGTCTCCCGAACGGGAGGCAGCGGTCTTAGCCACTGGACCACCGAAGCTGACTGTATATTTACTGCAATTGCTATTACATTACTTACAATTTTTATCTTCACCGTCCTCAACATCCTTATGTTTTCTTTCAATGATCTGAAACATTATAAGAAAACTATCATTATTAAAGACACACTTAATGACAAATTGACGAGATGCATGTTAGATAGTCATTCGTTACCAATTAAGGATGTATCGGGGTTAATACTAGCAGAGGCAAAAATAATTATTGATTGTATCCACGCAATCAAAACCGGAACTTTATTTAAAAAATACTAAAAATAATAGTCTGACCATCTCAGTTTTATGATTACATCATTTTAAACTTATATAGAGTGCTATTTTTAGAATCATAGCTATAGAATAGCCATGTTGTTTTAATAACTTGGCAGAAAATAAAGGATATAAAATACCTACCTCGTCAACTATATCGTATAAAACCTTTCGATTTCTCATCACTTTTTTGTACTGGGGTAGTAGTTTGAATATCGTGTCGCTGTGGAGCCAGGGTTGGCACAAGCGAGCGGCCATTGTACTTGACACTTCGTTGAAGCTGATCAAGAACGGGTGCTCAGGGTTCTTTTGGACATGCATTTGCACTCCGAAGACAGCTTCTGTAATTTTTATACAAGATGCTCTTATCTGATCAAGTATCATTTTCTCTCTTGAGCAGTATGATGCAGTGGGTTTTAATACGATTTCTCTGAAATAATACAGGATGTGGTGTGAAGGGTAGGTAAGGTTTCCCTTCTCTACACAATTGCTGGTCCTACCAAGCTTCCTACCTACCAAGTTTCTTACAAGGATTTTTTGGTTCGATCCTTTTTAGACCGTCGATCCATTTTATGGAGACACCGTGCCTTCCGGTAAAGAACTACAACAAGGTTGCCGCTCAAAACTTTCGTTAACCAACGACCGTTATCTCTTCTAGCAACACCTCAGCCTCAGCTCCATCAACTGTCTTTGAGGAAATGTATTAGAAATGTAACCCACTAACGAACAGATAGAAGCCACACCATTACGGTGCGGTACCCTCAAAAAGTATCAAAAATATTATTACATACCACACACTGTATCCATATTGTTTGCAGCCAGATGGTTCCAAATGGGAAAAGGGCCTTTCCCTACGTTTTTCCTCAACTGCTCCACCATAACATGACTCTGTTTAGAAAATATCTTCACAAATTGCTTTAGGTTCTTAGAAATGAACGTTGGTACCAAAACCTTGCGACGTCTGCGCCAAACTGATACTGTAAATAAAGTTCATAAATGATTATACCCCTTCTTCAAATTCAGGTCAGCCAATTCTTATATTCTCATCTGGAAGACGTCCACTGCTAAACAAAGGCCGTAGGCCTAATAAAAGGATTTCTACAAGAACCGTTCTGCGCTACCCGTATCCTTTCCTTGATCTTTACTCCGGGGGTTTGCCCATGCTGCGTCTTATAGTAAGATTGCACAGAAAAGTTCCATAGTGGTGACAGCGATCGCTTGTTCTTCTTCTCTTGGACTTGTTTCCCATTATTTAGGTTTGGCCTTCTCTGTCTTCCGTATCCAACACAATTATAATAACATTTTGTTTCTCGAAAAAGCTGAAGGTCTGCAGAAAAAACAAAAGGTTGTGTGTAAATTGTCACCCAATCCTTGTCGACCCCGCGTAGATTCGAGCCTCTAATTGATTATATGAGATGATGAAAAGAGATTTAAAGATAATACTTATTCCTCTTTCTTCCTTTGGCTATTTTCAATTGAAATATTATTTGCAAGGCCCTTACAAGGAGCAACAATCAGTCCATCGCCGATGACGCATCTGACTAACTTCATCACGTAGTCTTTGTCCAGACATTCTTTCAATACCACATCAGCTGCAACTGCATCTGATATTACTGTAAAATAAAAGATGTCGTCTTTACAAATAATATCGCAATAACTTACTACTTAGCTGCGATTAGAAGAAGAACATAGCCTTGATGATATATATATTCATGCTATACGGATTTAACTATACCCTTAGCTAATTTATAAGCCAGAAAGTGACAGGAAAACATTCTAGTCCCATGGATAAAATCAAATATCAAAGCGAAGTATCAGTTTAATTTGGACAATTGTATGCTGATAACGTGTAGTATGTACGTGTAGTATGTAGGTAAGCGGATAACGAGACGAGGTGGAGATGGGCGGGGCACTTGGCTAGACGGGACGACGGACGGTGGACCAAAGCAGTCACAGAGTGGTGGCCTAGAGGGGCGACAAGGCCAGTGGGCAGACCACCAGCCCGATGGTCAGACGATATCGTCAAGATGACAGGATCTCACTGGATGAGGCTGGCACAGGACCGTGAGAATTGGCGCTATAGAGAAGAGGCCTATACCCAGCAGTGGGTTGATGTGGGCTGAGTATGATGATGATGATGATGAACGTGCTTAGGAAGGCACGTTAAGCAGTGGGTCCCGGCTACTATGTACAGAAGTTAACGTTACACGAGCCATGTCACTGGCCTTAAGACACTACAACACGACACGAGGATTTGTGAGGTCAGTCAGATAGACCTAAAAACCTGAACGACTAGTGGCTCTGTGAGCTGTAGACCTCGCGAGTCTATATCTCTTTATATTTATTTTTTCTCCCAAACATGCCCAGATTTGTCTCAATTTTTTTTTTATTTTTTTTTATTGGTTGAGAAATGTGACCTGTAGGGGAAAACAGCCTCAGCGGTACACCTTAACTCCCATGAATTTAAAATTCCAAAAACTGACTCGACAAAAAAAAACTACTAATTTATCGAACCTGCTCACAAAATTTCATGGGAATCGGTAGAGTGGAAAAAACAGACAGATGGACAGACAGATAGACACAAAAGCTATTTTGGCCAAGCTGAAACGGAGGCGCTTCGCTCGCTCCGCTCGCTCCGCTCGCTCGGTCAATGAAGGAAGGAATTTAAAAAAATCTTACCAACATAAAGCAGTGGACCAAACCACCCAGCAACAACACCGCCTGCATTATTTGCCACGAGTCCAATGTATTGTAGAGCTTTCATGCGAGCTGTAACAGTGAAAGGACTTATTTAAACTTTAAGAGTTTCGACACGTTGGTTTTTTGAGAATAAGTAACTACAGTTACACACACATGTGAATATCCGAAGTCAGAGCGTGTTAAAATGCACAGGTAAATAGTAAAAAATCTATCTGCCCTAAAAAAGAGTGTAATGTGTTCAGGCAGGGTTCGTGTGTGTAGGTAGGTATGTTGTACGTAAGTATGTATGTGAGTTTATTTATTCCATCATAACTTTTAAATGCCTGAACAAAGAATATAATATAGGGCGGTATAACAATAAAATCCTTACATCAGCCCGAGTGACACTTTCTATATTTTTAACCCCCGACGCAAAAGAGGGGTGTTATGGTCTGTGTATCTGTGTATCTGTCTGTGGTATCGTAGCTCCTAAGCGGATGAAGCGATTATCGTTTAGTTTTTTTTGTAACATAGATAATTTTACCCCGAGTGTTCTTAGCCATGTTTCATGAAAATCTCTTCAGCCGTTTGAAGATCATCAGCTCTTTTCTAGTTGATGAGGGGATCTAACGAACTTTCTTATCTCCGATCGATTCGAAATTTGGTACCTTGTTACTTCAATCATATTGAAAGTATATGGTAAGGTAACCATGACCTGATCAGCCGTTTGAAGATCATCAGCTCTATAATAGTTTATGAGGGGATCTGACTTACTTCCATATGTCCTTTCGATTCAAAGTAAAAATACTCTCCAATTTTCTTTTAGATATAACTGTACTCATATATCATAATTTATTTGTTATAAAGTTTAAAAATTATGAAATAAAAATAAATTAAAAATTTAAAAACCCCCGAAGCAAAAAAGCAAAACATTAAAAAGTAAAAAATAATACCTATTGTTGAGCCATCAAATTCGATAAAGTAACACCTATATATTTTAATTTTATTAGAGAAATTGATGGATGGCACGATTTGGTTTGCTCGTTGAAATGACGCTATAATGTCACGTCGGGGTACCGCTAAGTTTAAAAAAAAATATCGTATGAAAACAAGTTGGTCGGATATGCTAACAAATTAATAGATAGTCAATCAAATGAAGCGTCTGACTTAAGCGGTACACCGACGCGACAGTATAGCGTCATTTCAACGAGCAAACCAAATCGTGCCATCCATCAATTTCTCTAATACAATTAAAATATATAGGTGTTACTTTATCGAATTTGATGGCTCAACAATAGGTATTATTTTTTACTTTTTAATGTTTTGCTTTTTTGCTTCGGGAGTTTTTAAATTTTTAATTTATTTTTATTTTTGGTAGGGTCTAAAGATTTAATTTTTTAATTGATTATTCTGTATGAATATTGGATATTTTTAAATGCGCAGATAAAACAAAAGTTATTTTTAACCGACTTCAAAAAAGGAGGAGGTTCTCAATTCGTCTGTATTTTTTTTTTTTTTTTATGTATGTTATTAGATATCTCCGCCAATTGCTAACCGATTTTAATAATTCTTTTTTCATTCGATTGGATTTACTCTCGAGGTGGTCCCATATTAATTTCGTCAAGATCTGATGGTGAAACATGAGGTAAAACTTGGAAATTCCTCAACAATGTAGCATTCGCGTCGTTATTTGTCTATTCTTTTAGTCATATCTCAGTCAGTTTTCAACCGATTTTGATGATTCTTTTTTCATTCGATAGAACGTGCTTTAGGGATAGATCCATACCATACCAATTTTGTTAAAATCTGATGATGGAATAAGAGATAAAAGTGGAAACTCCTCAACCAGTGATAGCAACATGCATCGCGCGCGATACCGTTTGTGGTGGAATGTTGCTAGGCAACGAAATAAATTTGTTTTGTCAGTTTGCTGAAAATCTACGTTTCCCTTGTTCCATTTATTCGATTTTATCACATTATTGGCGACCGTGGCAGGGCAAGAACCTGTAATCTTCGGATATTGTATTGGAAATCACAAATAATTTAGCTTCTATGACCGAGTGGTCGAGTGTTTTAATCTTTTTACGGAGGTTTCGGGTTCGATTCCCGGTGAAGACACTCTTAAACGAAAATGTCCTTGTGAGACTTTCTCCAGTTTAGTGTGGACATTGCTGCCTGAATCACCTGATTGTCTGAAAAGAAAGATTATTCCGTGCTTCGGAAGGCACGTTAAGCCGTGTGTCTCGGCTCTAATATCTACAGAAGGCGTCGTTACTCGAGCTAAGTCAGTGGGTTTTGACAAGGGCCCAGTACTATATTAATTGTGTGACCAGGGTGTGTGAGGTTGGTTGTCGACCTTATAATCCACAATATGAAGAAAAAGAAGAAGCCAGCTTACGTTCACTATCTGTAATCAGCTAACGATAGACTTTCAAGATACCATCTCAAACCTGAAACTCCTTACGAATAGCCCAGGTATCGGGGTAAACTGTAAGCTTATTAAGAGGGAAGAATCGTGCTCGTCCATACAAAAAGAGAAAACGTTTTTCCACTTCTATATATATTTTTCAATCTCCATGATTTTTTAGTATGTTATTGACACAATGAAAGACTAGGTTTATAGTTTTAGCTTTTTTCAAAATTCGTAATAGATTCAAACTTATATAGGCATCTCAAGTAACGTAATTTTTTTTATTAAAACTGTGTCAAAGTGATTTGTTGAAATTTAGTAATTGGAAACCGTTTTCTCCCGAAGTGGGAATTTCATCAAGAAAAGTATCTATTGTCGGCGAGCTGCAACGCTCTCGCTCTCTCTCTCTCCTGGGGGTATGAGCGCACGAGCGATAGCAAATGTTTTCCTAAATACCTATTTCGTTAGGATCGCGAAGCTATTCTTTCCTCTTAGAATTGTCAGTTTAGTGGCCAGCTGGACTACCAAATGACCTCTTACTTCGTTGCCTCTTACCCAGTTTAACTTATGTTATTTTAGAAACTATTATATAAACAACTAAACGCGGTTGCAAAGCACGAAAGACGCAGTCTAAACTAAGCAAATACCAAAAATATAATATCTTTGTACTGAAACTGTTAAATAACAAAACCTAGCTTTGGATAATGAAGAAAAATAATAGAAAATGTGTCGCGGTTAGGATTAATTACTTACATAAAATATATTGAATAAAACACTGAAAATCATAAAATAAAAATAATTTTAACAAAAAAATAGAAACCTCCTTCAAATTGCCTTATATGGTTATCTCCACTAAAAAGTAACAAATAAAATAACATTCCAGATGGAACATGAAAAAAAATATTGCCAATATCCTCAATTAAATAGATAGGTAGTGTATTAAGTAAATATTTAGAATTTTGTACTTCCTTTTGGAGTCGGTGCCAGCCAAAAAATCGTCAATTAGTCGTGGGCAACTGTTTTAAGTCGTCGTCGTCGTTAAGTCAGTACATATTTCTATATGACTATCAATAAAAATTTTTGATAGTCTATAGCGTCCACTACACTACTCGCGAAGTTGATCGAAGTAAGCTGAGGACGAGAGTATAGAGAGGCACTTCGTGCAACTTCGGGCTTCACTTTTACACCAATTTGACACTTCGTGAGACTTCGTCGAAGAACTTCGGACGAGAGTGTAGTGGGCGCTTATGATATAAATGTTTTGTTGTGCTGCGCGGGATGCAATGCCGCACCCGACCAAACGCAGGGATAACGACAGGAGCGACTACCAAGAAAGTCCGGGTAGGTTTCATTCGATAAATAATTAATACTCGTAGTTTCGTCATCTTCAATTTTTGGCTGGCACCGACTCCAAAAGGAAGTACAAAATTCTAAATATTTACTTAATACACTACCTATCTATTTAATTGAGGATATTGGCAATATTTTTTTTCATGTTCCATCTGGAATGTTATTTTATTAGTTACTTTTTAGTGGAGATAACCATATAAGGCAATTTGAAGGAGGTTTCTATTTTTTTGTTAAAATTATTTTTTTTCTGATGTCTAAAATATTATTGTAAGTATTGGTAATGGTCCTGATATGGAATTATACCACACCAGTGTTGACCTTGTGCGATTGCACTATTGAGTTTACCGCTGGAGTTATCAAACATACTAGGCTAAGGTACAAGCTAAAAAAAACTGGTACTTACTATGATTATTACCAATAAAATGGTAACCCATTCCCAAAATTGGTACAGAAAAAATTTTGGCACTTCCAGCGTCCTTCATCAATTTACGAAATTTTTTAGTATTATAGTAAAACACCAGATAATAAATTAAAATAGTCACCGATAGGACGTACAATAAAATCATACTGATTTGTTTAATATTTAGAACAGTTAAGTTAGCAAACAAGTGTGTGCTATAGTAATATCGTATTCCGAATAAACATACGAGGGCTGATTGATAAGTTTCCGAAACGACAAAGAAAAACTTTAAAAATCTATTTAAAGTAAATTTATTTCTCAACGTAGTTTCCTTCTACCTCGATGCATTTAGTCCAGCGCTTCTCCAATGCCGTTACACCAGTTTGATAAAATGTTTTCTCCAACCCCTCAAAATACTCGTCCACGGCAACAATTACTTCTTCATTTGATGAAAATAGAGATTTTTTGGCCAGAGGGCCACCTAACCATTTCTTCAGGTTTGGGAATAAGTGGAAGTCACACGGGGCCAGATCCGGGGAATAGGGTGGATGCGGTAGCAATTCGAACCGCAATTCATGGAGTTTGGCGACTGCAATCATTGACGTGTGTGCAGGTGCGTTGTCATGGTGGAACAAAACTTTCTTCTTGGCCAAATGTGGTCGTTTTTTCTGGATTTCCTCACTTTATTTTTGCAGCAAGCTTGCGTAGTACTCTCCATTTATTGTTTTTCCTTTTTGCAGATAATCCACTAAAATAATCCTTCGAGCATCCCAAAAAACAGTCGCCATCACTTTGCCGGCCGACAAAACCGTTTTTGCTTTCTTCGGCGCAGGTCTTCCGCTCTCAGTCCACTGCTTAGATTGTTCTTTTGTCTCGGGAGTATAATGATGTATCCAGGTTTCATCGACTGTTACATAACGCCGCGAAAACTCGTTAGGATCTCGGTTAAACAGCGCCAAACACTCCGATGAATCGTCCACTCGACGTTGCTTTTGGTCAACAGTGAGCAAACGCGGCACCCATCGCGCGCAAAGCTTTTTCATTCCCAAATGTTGGTGCAAAATATTAAAAACGCGTTCAGATGAAATGCTCACCATCTCTGCTATCTCTCGCAACTTCAAGCGCCGATCATTCAATACAATTTTGTGAATTTTTTTGATCATGTCCGGATTCGTGACTTCATTTGGACGGCCAGACCTGTGGGCGTCTTCGCAGCTCTGTCTTCCACGTTTAAAATCAGTTACCCAGGTGTGAATTGTACTCAATGCAGGAGCAGAATTACCTAAAACACTGTCTAGCTTGGTTTTAATCTGGGTTGCTGTTTTCTGTTTTAAAACGTAAAACTTTATCACCGCACGAATTTCGTTTCTTTCCATTGTTAAGAAAATTTACGACAGAGAAAGTTCTACGTCCTATCAAACAAATTCCACCAGTTCGATTAAATTCAAATTTGGCGTTCTATTTTCAAAAAGATGCCAAAATATAATGTAACATTTTTTTTTTGCGTATAATTTTTTTAAGTTCGTCGTTTCGGCCAGTTATCAATCAGCCCAAGTATATAATTTTATTCTCATATTCTCTTGGTATCTCGGACCAACCACCCACGGTACGGTCGACAATACAGTAAGTTACACTTTTAAATTAATAACGGTGTTGACAGTACATAAATCAACGGCCCGTTGACTGTACAAGTACATATGTCGTGGCCATATCGTAGAATTGACCACATCATGAAAATTTCGATCATTTGTCCATTGGCCAGATCAATGATAAGAAATCGTTTGTCGATATTTTATACTAAAAACGCAGCTACTTCATGAAATAATCAAGATTAATTTTGATCATATCGTAAAATTATTACATTTATTGCCGATAGAGGCGCTGGAAGCACTTTGTTTATGTACCAACATGGCGGCCGTGTTATTTCTCGGAGTGAAAAAGTAAATAATTCGTTATCGACCTACAGCAACAAGAATGTTATGTAATATAGTATACATTCCCAGGGAAGAGGCTGATATCCCACAACACAGGGAATCCTAGTGTGGGTATCAGTGCGCAACCTGGCTTATTGTCACTTTAATTGCCAATAAAGATTTTTGTATTTTGTATTTTTTTTGTATTATTAAAATGACGACGAAAAAAAGAGTTATGATGAAAAAGTACTCTGAAAATGTCTGTCGGACTTAGAGAACAATAAGTACCAAACATAATTTAGATTCTTATTAAATATTTCATGGACGCCCTATTTTCACGATATGACCAATCGTGTACGACAAAATCGTGAAATGCTCACGATTTAATGATCTGGTCAAATTTAGTTGCCCACATCTGATCATTAGATGTGGTTAATTCTACGATATGGCCACGACACATACATACTTAAAATATTTTACAACGATCGAAAAAATTATCATCATCGTCCATGCAATTTGAGGAGACTTCTTCAGCAAATAAATTCTATGGTTTTGTGTAAAGTTGATGAACCTGCACTGCGGTAGGGATACACTACACAGTCGAATTCATAAGTCTATCCATAGCACGTGCGTCTATTTGCGTCTATACTTTGAAATATTTTTTGATGATATAACCCTATTTGTATTTTTTATTCTTGTGGATACAGTCCCGTACCTACACTTCATCTATAACTGCAAAGACCGAAAAGAAAATACTTTTAGAAAATTCGTTATTTCGAAGTATACACACACGTGATATGGATGCACTTATGAACCTGTACTTGTATACCTCCATGAGCTGTTGATGCACTTATGAACCTGTACTTGTGTACCTCCATGAGCTGTTGATGCCATGTTTTTTAGACATCCCCATACTGTGTCCATGCCCATACTAACCCATCTAACTTTTCGGTTCAGAGTTCATACTGTTTGGATATAAAAACAACCACTTAGACCACTTGCGATTTAGACGAGTTGTTTCTATAGGCCTTTTCCGTTTGCGACCGTTCGATACTAAATCATTTGATGATTGGCTATGCGAAATGAAAGTCATTTTCAGACATATCTTTTACTAGATTGGTGTTACAGACGGGTAGGCTGTCCACCTGCTTTTCCTTTGCCCACAATCATAGATCTAATAATTAGTTCCTATTGTCACCGCCTGCGCCGACAGCGCAGTCGTGTAATAAGTGTTTGTCCTTACTTTAAATACCTACATGATATTGAACCTTCTTCTGTTGTGCATTAATTCTTGACATCAGTGTCGTCTTACTGCCCCATCCCCCACAATTGGTGTACGTTGTCTTGGTGTTGATTGTATTTGTATCACACGCAGGTTTTTTTGCATTCTTATTTTGGTGTCCAAAACCGGTACCATACTCGGTCGGGTAATTAAACTTGGCCCTTTTATTTTTTTTTCTTATTTTGGTAAACAAAACCGTTATTTGTTCCGGTAATCAGTCTGACTCACAACTATTTTCGTATACTTAGTTAATTACTAAGTATAATACGAAATATTTTTTACGAAATAAACTAGTGGCTCTATGAGCTGTAGGTCTCGCGAGTATTTATTTTTTGAAATGGCTGATTTATGATTTTTTTACATTTTCAACCGTCATAGCTCCGTCATTTTTTAAAATTTCCAAAAACTGACTCGACAAAAAAATTGGTACATTTATCGAACCTGCTCATAAAATTTCACGAGAATCAATTGAGAAACGTGACCTGTAGATGAGAACAAACAGATGGACAGATGGACATCAGTCATTCATCAACAGCTCATATACGTCTCCACCGAAGGGCTCGAGCCTACCCTGAATTAGGGCGATAGGCCTTAGTCGACCACGCTGACTCAGTGCGGGTTTTATTTTATTTTATTTTATTAAATGACGAGCACAACAGTCAACAATCAAAGCATGACAAAAGAGGTAAGTTCATAGATTAATTCCAGATTGCTAACCAATCACGTGCACGTACAGCTAGGTAATCTCAACTGTACTGTTTACAATAATATTATATAACATACAAGGATACATAACAATATTTGTGCTAAGTTTATTCAATTCAAAATAAGACTTGATAAAAACGATGAGTTATTTATTTTAAGGTTTCCAATAATGACTTTTTGAATGTTACGCCTTTATCGCAGAATATATCTAGTTGTCTATTTGCTTTAACAAGCTCATTATAAAGGCGGCACAATCGAGCTAGTGGGTTATAAAATGAGGTTTTATTTTTGTAAACTTGAAGAACAAATGGCTGAATGCGGCGTGGATTGGGCTTTATATTCAAAGAAATTTTAGAAAGAAGATAAGGAGAATCTAGACGTGAGTGAAGTATTTTATGCAAATATATTAAATCTTGTTGTTTACGGCGTAATTCGAGAGGGACCATATCGAACCTATCCAATCTTACGCTGTATTGGGGCATTTGGCGACGCCCATAGCCCAGCCGGTAATAGGCGATTCGCAAAGCTTTCTTTTGAATAGCCTCGATCCTGTCAAAGTGAACGTTATAGTATGGTGACCAGATTACTGAGCCATATTCGAGGGTTGGTCTCACCAATGAGTTAAGCAGGTAAATAAAACTGTCTGGTTTTTTAAACTTTTTAGTGGAGCGAGTGATAAAGCCCAGAAGTTTATTGGCCTTGTCAGTTAAAGACTCGGAATGATCTCTGAAGGTCAACTTTTCATCGAAGAGTACCCCAAGATCCCTAACAACACTCTTACGCTGTAAGACATGCTCGTCTAGCTTATAATTTTATTAAAGTGCAGTTTTTGACGTTTATTTGTAAAAGACAAAACAAGGCATTTATCGATATTGAGATACATATGATTGGTCGAACACCACTCTGTTATAGTGTTGAGGTCGTTTTGCAGAGCCAAGCAATCGTTTTCACATGATACAGATGTGTACACTTTAAGGTCATCCGCGTAAAGTAAACTTGAACAATACAATTTCTTAGTGAGGTCATTAATGAAGACAATAAAAAATAGGGGACCCAGATAGGATCCTTGGGGCACACCAGATGTAATGGTGACTGGGGAAGACAAAAATCCTTTTAGGGACACCAATTGACTACGATTGCTAAGATATGAGCGGACCCAGCGTAGAAGGTTTCCGTGAATGCCATGATTTGAAAGTTTGTGGCAGAGGATATTATGGTCAACTTTGTCAAAGGCCTTTTTGAAGTCCGTATAAATCGAATCTACTTGTCCTCTCTGCGCGAAGACAGAACAAAGGTAGTGCTTGTATTCAAGGAGGTTAGAAATAGTAGATTTAGCCTTAACAAAACCGTGTTGAGTAGGTGATAGTAAAGGTTCAACTTGGTGATAAATGTAGTCATAGACAATGCTTTCAAATAATTTGGCAAGACTAGACAGTATGCTTATGGGTCTATAGTTACTGCAAATACTTGGATTGCCAGATTTAAAAATCGGAATAACGTGGGCAACTTTCCACTCATGGGGAAAATATCCAGAATCTAGTGATTTCTGAAAAATAATTTGAAGAGGTGTACTCAGTTCAATAGCACATTCCTTTAAGAATTTCGGAGGTATTACGTCCGGGCCAGCACCTTTGTTAGGATCAAGTCTTTTAATTCTTTTTATGATATCACGCTCACTGATATTAATGCTATGTACTGTGGTGTTTAAGATTTGCTCACCTTGGGAATCAGAAGTAGTTACGGAATTGGAGGGTTCAAAAACTGAGCAGAAATACCGTGACATAAGGTCGCAGATACCTACACCATCAGACGCGATCTCTGTTCCGAACCTCATAACACTGGGGATGCCATGTTTGCACCTCTTATTGTTTACGTACTTCCAAAAGGATTTGTTGTTTACAGTAAGTAAGTCCTCCGTGGAGGTTATAAAAGAGTTATAGCATTTGGTTATAAGGAACTTGGATCTTGTGCGATAGAAAGAGAACTTGTCATAGTCATAATTATTGCCATACATCTTGTAGCGTTTGTGAAATTTACGTTTATATTTTATGCAGTCAATAAGTTCATGTGAGTACCATAATGGGAATTCACCCGGAGAGTATTTGGACAAGGGAATGAATTTAAGGATAATTCCGTGGAGCGTGGCGTAAAGACTGTCTAATATCGAGTCAATGTCGGCCTCAGCGGAAAGGAGGGAGTGCCAGTCAGCGTTGGAGAGTTCTAAGCGGATTTTATCATAATCACCTTTATGAAAGTTGAAACGGTGTTTATGTCTGGGCTTTATATACTTAGTTGGGGATAAACAAGTGATTTCAATTTCGATAGCGGGGTGATGACGGTCTTCACGCGTCAGGGCATCTGCACTGCGAACTTCAATATTTTTGGAAGAGGATAGCACAAGGTCGAGCAGGCGATTGTTAATGTTAGTAATACTGTTAAACTGAAATAAGTTACAAAAAGATAAAGTATCACAGAATAATCTAGATTTAGTGTCTGTTGCAACCCGCATGGAAGTAAGTAATAATCTTCTTGTAAACTTTGAGTCCAGCTCAAGTGGGGGAGATTAAAGTCACCTATGACCACTACGTCATCGGTATCGTCTATATTTGCTAATCGAAAAGTAAGATTGTTATAAAAATCTGTTGCTGCGGATACGTTGAGATCAGGAGGGAGATAACAAACACATAAATGAATAGTAGACTTAGTCGTATTAGAGGGTAGAATTGTCAGCCAGATATCTTCGAGATCGCTTTCCCACGACTCACGCCGTATTACTCCAAAGTCATTTCGTATCGCTACCAAGACTCCTCCACCATCTAGTTTATTGGTCTTTGTTAAGTCCCGATCCCTACGAAATACGTTATATCGTTTATCAAATAATTCGCCATCAAATACGCCAGCGTTCAAATTTGTCTCAGTTAGTGCAATTACGTGGTAGTCATTATTTAACACATTAAGATATAAATCTGTAGTCTTAGATCGTATTCTATTTACATTTTGATATAACATAAACATTATGAAAATACGTAAGACTAGGCAACAAAAACAAGCAAGACTTAATAAGTAAATATAAATATAACAATATAAATCTTATAATAATTTTTGAAGATCATTTGCGTTTTTGACATGAATCGCAGAGCTGTTGTCTTCTTTACGAAGATAAACACGGCCATTTTTTATCCAAACGTATGTGTAGTGATGTTCTTTGGCGAATTTTCTTGCAGCAGAATGAAGCTCTTTACACAGGGGCGACAAATGTTCAGAAACGTAGATCCTCTGGTTTTCGCCGGGTATTCCGAGAATTGCTGAGCCAAGAGGGTTATGGAGGTTTGCTTTGTTGTAACGCCTGAAAGCCGAAAGGAAATTGTCGCGTTGGCGTTCGTTATAAAGTGTTAGCAGGATATTACGTGGTCTATTGGAATCCGGGTTCAGCTTAGCTACACGTCGGACTGCATTTATTTCAGTGTCAGCATTCGGTATGTTGATTAACTCATATAGCTTTTTTACTAAACCGAGAAAGTTTTCTGATTTTTTCTCAGGTACTGCCTGGATTTCAACATTTCGGCTCCTGGAAGATTTTTCGAGCGTTTCTAAGCGGCGGTTTAAATCATTCACATTTGTCTCCAGGAACATTTTCTGATTCTCAAGTGTTTTAATGCGATTATTTGCTTTAGTTAGATCTTCTTTAATGTCGTTTTGCTCTTCTTTCAGAAAGTCGGTGGCCTTAGTTATTTCTTGCTCAAGGGTACTAATGGCTGTGTTTATTTTAACATCAATCATTTTACCAAAGTAGTCTTTCATTTGGTCAAACTTATTGTCGAGAAGAGCTTGAAAACGATCAAAGGTAATGGCATCAGTATTTGAAGAAATAACGGAATCTTTGCCAGTAGTATGAGATAAAGAGACTGAGCAATCCACCACCCGGGATGAGAAAGCAGTAGCCTTAGCAGCAGCCTTAGGAGACTCGGAAGTAGACGTTGACATGCTAGCATACGATAAATTGAGCATAGAATCATTGACTGGCGAATCAGCATAAGTACGACGCGTAACATTGGCACAACGATTGCAGGTCCATGGCAGTTTCTTCACGATATAGTTTTCAGTGTACATGTCTTCTGACAGATTACAGCACTGAAAATGATATGGCCCTTTGCATCCAATGCACTTTAGCAGTAGGTCGTCAGCAACCGGGTACTTACACACCAAGCAATCCATAGCGTACGTTCACGAAGCCTCCCAGAGGCAGTTCGTAGAAAGGTATAATAGTTTCCAGTAGCCCACTGTCTATTCACCGCAAAGGAATGCGGCTCACTGCGGTATGTGACGTGCGCGTGTCGCTGCAGTGAGAAATGGACCGAACGCCGTCCACTTAACTTAGCGAATCCTGTGAGTGCGCCGAGTGACATCCGACGTGGCCTGATGACTTGTGTATTTTGATCACGGGTTTTTAGAGAAATTTCACTTTTTACTATGATAATAACACTCGATATCTAAGTAGTAGATATATAATAGCACTTAGCACTATAATTAGAATGTTAAACTGGTGAATTAACAGTAAAAATTAATATTGAAAGCGGAGAACAAACAACGTACAGTTGACAGTTTAGTGGTTCGGTCAAAGAATGGGTTGGTCGACTTTACACACAACCTTTGAACTTCTTCGCAGGAGTGTGCATGTTTCATCACGATGATTCCCTTCACCATAAGAGCGTCGAAAAAACGTACATATGAATTCGAAAGATTAAAAACCCCCGAAGCAAAAAAGCAAAACATTAAAAAGTAAAAAATAATACCTATTGTTGAGCCATCAAATTCGATAAAGTAACACCTATATATTTTAATTTTATTAGAGAAATTGATGGATGGCACGATTTGGTTTGCTCGTTGAAATGACGCTATAATGTCGCGTCGGTGTACCGCTTAAGTCGGACGCTTCATTCGATTGACTATCTATTAATTTGTTAGCATATCCAACCAACTTGTTTTCATACGATATTTTTTTTTAAACTTAGCGGTACCCCGACGTGACATTATAGCGTCATTTCAACGAGCAAACCAAATCGTGCCATCCATCAATTTCTCTAATAAAATTAAAATATATAGGTGTTACTTTATCGAATTTGATGGCTCAACAATAGGTATTATTTTTTACTTTTTAATGTTTTGCTTTTTTGCTTCGGGGGTTTTTAAATTTTTAATTTATTTTTATTTCATAATTTTTAAACTTTATAACAAATAAATTATGATATATGAATGAGTACAGTTATATATAAAAAAAAAATTGGAGAGTATTTTTACTTTGAATCGAAAGGACATAATATGGAAAGTAGTCAAAATTCAAATTCAAAATTCAAATTCAAAATTCAAATTCAAAATTCAAAATTCAAATTCAAAATTCAAATTCAAAATTCAAATTCAAAATTCAAATTCAAAATTCAAATTCAAAATTCAAATTCAAAATTCAAATTCAAAATTCAAATTCAAAATTCAAATTCAAAATTCAAATTCAAAATTCAAATTCAAAATTCAAATTCAAAATTCAAATTCAAAATTCAAATTCAAAATTCAAATTCAAAATTCAAATTCAAAATTCAAATTCAAAATTCAAATTCAAAATTCAAATTCAAAATTCAAATTCAAAATTCAAATTCAAAATTCAAATTCAAAATTCAAATTCAAAATTCAAATTTATTCAAATTTAACAAAATTCTAATACATAGTCATTACAGGATTAGACCTAATTAACTATGCTTTGGTATAATAAATAAACAATCGACATAAACATGCAACTCAGTATGATTAAACATTTATCAGATGTTATCGTATACATAGCCAATCAATACCTACAATACGTCTTAATAACTACGATAATAGTAGGTAATTATCAATAACGGTCATTAAAATATGTCAAGCAATTTAGTCTATGTATATAATTTAAAAGTCAATAAAATAATTAAAAATGTCAGCCATGGAATAACAGAACCATGTCAGCAATGGAATATAAAGATAAACAGTCAAATAATAATACCTACTTACCACTATCACTCAAACATAAATATGCATATGCAGCTTTAGTAAACTCAGACAGCGGACAAGCAAATAAATCGATTTCTTTCGCAACACCATTTAAAATTCTCAATGCTGTGACTAATGGAGAATTTTTTAAAATATTGGTTCTATTCTTTGGTATAGCTAGAATATCACACCGCATACCCCGCCGCAGCCGCCTGTTCGGTACTAGTATTCCGATAAATCCTAATATTTGAGAGTTATTAAGTTTCCCTCTAAACACTTTGAACACGTATGTTGCGAGAGCTAATTTTCTTCTAACCTCTAGCTTATCATACCCAACCATTCCCATGACGAACAGCGATGGATACAGCAACGGATAGGAAGGATATACGCCATACTGCCTGTAATACAAATACCTAAGAAATTTGTTTTGTATTTTTTCGATCATAGAGCAGTACTTGCGTTCGTGCGGGTTCCATACCATCCCGCTGCACTCTAACCGACTCCGCACAAGGGCATTGTAAAGGGTTGATATAGTTTTCAAATCGGTGAATTCTTTCGATTGCCTTATTACAAATCCGAGATTTTTAAACGCTTTTTTACATATGCTGACTATATGATTACGAAATGATAAGTCAGCTGAAAAGTCAATACCCAAATCCTTAATATATGAGATCCTAGAAATACTTTCACTATCTATCTTATAATTGAACTCTAGTTTATTCACAGCTCTTGTATATGAAACAACGCTACATTTAGATGTATTAAAATAAAGCTTATTATCCTTTCCCCACTGAACCACTCTATTAATGTCCATCTGCAACCAAACGCAATCTTCCAATTTTTTAACAGGTAAAAATAATTTCAAATCATCGGCAAACAACAAACAACGCGCATTAAGTACTACATCCGGTAAGTCATTTATCATGATCAGAAACTGTAATGGCCCAAGATTGCTTCCCTGAATTACACCGGAAGGCACCACGTATGTCGCGGATCTTAGGCCCGCATACTCTACATATTGCTTTCTATCACGTAGGTAGTTTGCCATGAATTGCAACAATGCAGGTGTGCATCCGACCAGGCCTAACTTTGACAGCAAAATGTCATGGTTTACCAAGTCAAAGGCTTTTTTGTAATCAAAGTATGCCACGTCTAGTTGCCCCCCTACCGCCTCATCAAGAGCGATCGTAGCATCCTGTATAAAGCACATCAAGTTGCTGTGAATCCCTCGCCCAGGACGGAAGCCATGTTGTGAGTCAGACAAATTAGCTTGCACCTGTGAGCCTATGGATACGCAGAGAATCAATTCCAAGACTTTGGAAAAGACCGAAGGAATGGCGATAGGCCTACATCCAGATATGTCTGTGCTATTTCCGCCTTTTGGGACCGGAATAACTCGTGTAACTTTCCACTTATCTGGGCATGTAGCTGTGGCAAGTATCAAGTTAAAAAGATATTGCAATGGCTCCAACAAGACAGATGAGCAGTCTTTGACCATATAAGGAGGGATTCCATCAGGGCCAACTGATACTTTCGACTTTAGAAGCTTTAGAGCCTTTTTTATATCGTCCTTGGTAATGTGCGTAAGATGGATCCGGTTTGCTGTTTTCCCGCCCAAAGTAGCGGCCTCTGCTGCATTCAAGCTGGAAGGACCTTTATCATACACAGAGCTGAAATAATTAGCAAATTCTTGTGCACACTCATGTTCAGCCAACAGTTGCCCATCCTTAGTGACACGCGACTTTTTCCGACACTGCCTTTTACTATTAACATAATACCAAAAGCGTTTGGGGTCTTCTATTAACTTTTCTTGAGTTTTTTTTATATAATGTTCAAAAGCTTGAGATATTTTGCTCTTAACCTGCGATCTAAGCCTAGAAAAGTTTGTATATTCATTAGAGGACTTATTACCAATAATTTTATAGGCCTTATGCCATCGTGCCTTTTTTTGTATAAGTCTAATTATTTCCGAATTGTACCATTCTGGGTAAGAAAACTCATTTTGTGATTTATGATAGCGCTTTCTTGAAGTAAACCTGTCAATTACTTCATACAAGATCGAATAGAGTGCATCAGTTGCATCATTAACACTAGTTATTGTATACAAAGGGCGCCAGTCTATTTTAACTATTGCATCATACAACTTCGGAAAATCACATCCATGGAAATTCCATCGTGTATCAATACTACGTTGAGGAGGTTGGGTTGTAGATGACCGCGGATGATCAGCACGTGCGCAGCCCCGCCGGCGGCGGCGAGCCCGGCGGGCGCGGACGGGCGGCGGCCGACCTGAGCAGCGCACGCGGAGAGGAGGATGGTGCCGGTCTGGCGCCACCAGGTGCTCGCTCTCTCTCTCCACGGTCACCTCCAAGCTCGACAAGTTCGATAATACTACATCCAATAGACGGTCATTGCTGTTTTTCACATTGTTGTGCTGTCTAAATTCACAAACTGATACAAAGAATTCGTAATAGCATTGTACTTCTACTGTTGTTGAGTACATGTTTAAATCGCCAATCAGTAACATACCACAGTTTTTGTTCCTATTACAGCATTGTTCTATTAACGTAAATAAGTGCAAATATTCACAATCTTTACTACCTGGTGGTATATAAGCCACACAACATGTAAACAATTTAGTCGTATTTTTATAAACATCTACACATACTAGTTCAAATATAGCATTGTCTAAATCATTACAATTAGGTAAAGGCAACAACCGTAATCTCAATGTAGGCGCAGCGATAAGTAATACGCCTCCGTTTTTACGGCCATCAGCTCGGTCACAGCGCACGGCACTGTAGCCTCTTGGTACCAACTCGCCATCGTAAATCGAGTCATGCAGTCCACTCTCTGTAATTGCCCAAAGATCCGCGGAAGACAAAGTAACATTCTCGTGAAACTCATGTAATTTAGTACGAAGGCCTGCAGCATTTTGATAATAAATATCTATTTTTGAATGTTTCGACCCACTGTTTTTTTTGGTGGCAGTACTTAATCTATTTCTATTCTCGAAAAAACGTGTCTTCAGTTTGAGTGTGTATACTGCGCAACTTGTTTGAGGCCTTGACTTTACTATTGCCGACTCTACTTTTATAATTTAACAACATAATATCCATTGCAATTGACCGGCCCGTGTCTAATTTAAGTACCCTATTGCTACTCGAAATACATAACTCATTTAAAACAATATTATTTACGTTCAAACTTATTATTCTAAGTAGTTCGTTCAATTTTTTCTCGCTTAAACTATTGTTATATCGGATATTTTCAAAAATTAAATTAGTGTTCTCAAGCATGTTTATACAGTGAAATATAGAGGATTGAAACCTTACTACATTTGTGTCATGTGACCCAGCTATAATTATGACATAATCATCCTTTGTAAAACCTAAGCATTGTTTTATACTACTACACAAAACTTCGCTCATAGATGCATACGGTTTGAGAACAGCGGTCACTTGATAGTCTTCGCCCAGATATTTCTCCAATATACTTCGCAAACCTCTCCCCGTCTCATCCCCTAGTATTAGAACTCTTTTCTTTCTTTTACTCATAGTTTCTTTTTTTTCTTTTTCAATATACTCGCAATTTGCTTGCCTATAATTTTCTAATTCTAACTCTAAGTTTCTGATCTTCTCTGTAAGTGAACAGATTTTTAGGGCTGATTGTTCTAGTAGGGCTAATAAGTTGCATTTTTCTTTCTCCAGCTCTTGAATGCAATTTGTAGCTGGGCTAGGCAATGTATCATTAACTGTTACTGATGAGGTAGTGATGTTAATCTTTTCTTTAGCAGGAATTGTTGCAGATAAAGATTTATAGTGTAATACCTTATTGTTTAGCTTATTTACTAGTTTTTTCAGTTCGCAATTTTCTGCAAGTTGTGTTTCAATTTCCTGGTCCGCACTAAGAAGTTTCTCTTTCAATTCATCAATTATAGATTCTAGTTGTTTTATTCTCATTTCGCTGATACGCATTGATGTTTCAGGCAGACTATTACATGACCGATCGAGATCTTTCTCTGAGGTCAAGGAAAGATAACTCGGGTGCTTAGATTGGTTGGAAGCATCCTGCGTCGTCGCTTGTTCAGCAATCAACACATCCTCGTCGACTAGAGACTCAAATGAATTGTGAGTGGAAATGTTGACATTAATAGTTTTTGTTCCCGCTTCGTCATTATTACTGCCTGCTGGATTTGACGGTGTTGATGTTAAACAATGATTACTTTTATTTTTCAGCCTGTCCTTATTTACTGTTTGCTTGGTACTTCTTGCAGTTTGCGCACTCTTTCCTGTGGTCCGTCTACTTCGACGGGACACGTTTACGCAATCTGGACACAGCCAGGAAATGTCATAAATTTGTGCATTTTTTCTATATTCGTCTTTTGATATTTCTAAACATCCGTAATGGTATCGATCATTTGCATACAGAACAGGTCAGCCTCTCAGAAATGTTTGTTCGCTTTTTACATTTCAAACAATTCATTTTGTAGCTCTTTAATTCAAACTGTGATAGTCACTAAGTTGTTTACTTTTCGATTATCCGAGAGAAAAGACAACAGAAATAGCTCAATGCCAATTGATGAAATTGCTCTATATGTAGCTTCAGGCGCTTTTTTTGAAATTATGCAAGTCACTGTTTATGTTGGCCCAATTATTTATCATTAATGTTCTTAAATCAAGGGCATCATTGCATTACACTGTCCATTTTAATGCGATTTATTGCTTAAAGTATCACTTGATTGTTAATCAGTAATTAAAAGCACTGTACGCTTCGATGCACTTCACTAACAATACCACACGCAAGTTGAGTTCTTATACACTGGATAATCACATTAATACGTATTATTATTACATTTGAAAATTTATAAATATTATTATTTGCGGAGCAGATTTGTTTACAACTTAAGCGCCTGAGGAAAAAGGTCAGATCCCCTCATCAACTATTAAAGAGCTGATGATCTTCAAACGGCTGATCAGGTCATGGTTACCTTTCCATATACTTTCAATATTATTGAAGGAATACGGTACCAAATTTCGAATCGATAGGACATATGGAAGTAAGTCAGATCCCCTCATCGATTATTATAGAGCTGATGATCTTCAAACGGCTGATCAGGTCATGGTTACCTTACCATATACTTTCAATATGATTGAAGTAACAAGGTACCAAATTTCGAATCGATCGGAGATAAGGAAGTTCGTCAGATCCCCTCATCAACTAGAAAAGAGCTGATGATCTTCAAACGGCTGAAGAGATTTTCATGAAACATGGCTAAGAACACTCGGGGTAAAATTATCTATGTTACAAAAAAAACTAAACGAAAATCGGTTCATCCGCTTAGGAGCTACGATACCACAGACAGATACACAGATACACAGACACGTTAAACTTATAACACCCCTCTTTTGCGTCTGGGGTTAAAAACACACTGGTACGTGGTGGGGATCAAACCCGTAACCTGTGTCGTAAAAAACAACAATATAATAAACATTTTGTTTATTAGTCAGAAACAAAACGCCATCCATTTTTTTTTTACTACGTACGTACTCTACGTAAAACATCTGTTATCGCTACTTTTAACACAACAGTAAGGCTTTACTTACTCTCTCCATTCCCGACGAATAAGTACGCATGTCCTACTAGAGGCCAGCACGGTGTATCACTCTTCAACTGCTCAGACAACTTTATCAACTTCCTATTTTTCCAGCGATTCCCGAACGCCCAAACCAAAACCAAGACGGTCAATAAGCAAATCAGTAACATTTTTTGTTTATTTTTATTAATATTAAAATAGATATTAATTAAAATCAGTAACTATAATATATTTTTCTTATTTTGAAAATTATTTACTGCGCTGCGAAAATTTGGGTTTTGAGTTGGGTTTAAAAATACTTAAAAACGTGTACGAACGTATACGAATAACTTTGTTGTGTTTCCTGCACCAGAAGACTCCACTTATTTATATATAAAACTTCGGTAAGTAATTAAGTACTTACTCAGGTATTATTTTTACGTAAGTACTTTTTTTTGCTTACGCTGCTGGCATCTCATTATAATGTGGATGCCATCAAAAACATAACTTGTAAAAAAACCAAGTCTCGCACGCAACTTAGTCTATCGTAAAAAGTTGTGAGATCCATGTAATACCAAGTCGGTTAATTTATTCAGTCCCTACTTAAGAGTCCTTCTGTCTTAAGTTATTACGTAATTAGCTCACCTAACAACATCTTATAGTGACCAGATCAATATTAAAAATCTCTTATGTTTTAAATAAATACACAGATTGACCTGGCAATCGCGAATCAATGAAGAATGTCGATAGTATCGATAGTCTTATCGAAATAGTAACTGAATTTCAAGGTCAACTATCGATAGCGAAACTATTCGCTATCGTAACATGCGAACGCTATGCGCGGGAGGCGGATAGAGATATCCGCTCCCCGCGCGGGGAGAGGGGGTGCCGGCTGGCCGCGCGGGAACGCCGAGGCGCGCCCCGCCGCACAGTGGGCTGAAATTCGCGTTTCATAGACATTGAAATTCTTTTTTTCAAGTGACGCTTTTTTTTTGGTAACGATTGAAAATACCTATTACATGCCTTATATGATGAACTTTCAGGTTTATAATCGTAAACAGCGCACTCAGAATTTATTTGGAAAAAAAATGTATGGAGCCGGCATAATTAATGATGATATCTCCACCATCAGTCGATTGCGCCTAATATCCTCTTAGGTTATTAATATATGAATTATTTTGGATTTTTTGATATACTCCATGTCAAGGTCAATCATGCGCTTTTTTTTTAAAAAATACTTTAAAAATAAAATCAAGTTTTATTTATATATTAATTAGTTTTTAACTAATATCAAGCTTAACATGGTTGTATGTACTAGACATTTACGCAATTTAATTGTGTGCAATATTAGAAAGTAAAAATTCATTAAAAACCATAAAAATTTGGCGTAATATCTCTATTTTTTTAACCTTATCGAAACATTTAGAAATAACGACTTATTATTGAACAACTAAGTATAAATGGTGAGCTGACAAAGTAATTATCTAACTACTCTCAAAATCCCCAATTAGTAAAATATTAATATTTAACTATCCACTGACTTTTCGAATATCTATTGGGTTATTAGGTTTAAAATTATTATTTCTATATGTATGTACTAGACATTTACGCAAATTAATTGTGTGCAATATTAGAAAATGAAATTCGCTTAAAAACTCACTAACTCGCTAATTAGCTAAAATAGTAATTATGTAATGATCGTCAAAATCTCCAGTAAAATTAAGGAAATTATTGTTTGTTAGTGACATTTTAAATATCTACAGAATTTTTGAATACCTACATCTATTAAATAATTGAGTTCTCACTAGTTAGCAATTAAGAGGGTTGTTAGTAAATTAGTAATTCGGACACATACATTAAAGTCAATCGCAATAAATAGGTGCGTACTAAAAGAAAATAATTTAGTATTCTTCAATTATTGAAAGTACAAACATCATGGCAAGCATCGTAACAAACTTGGATTTGTTCGTTATTTTAAAAAACGCTACAAAACTCAGTGACTATAATTTTTTGTTTCAAACCGTGCTATCTCGTTTAAACAACAGTGTATCTGAAGAAGATTGTGTGACTTTAAAATAATTTTGCCGGAAATTCACTAGGGCTGCACAGAAACGATATGAATCAACACAACGGAAATTTGAGAAGTTCCGAACTGACTACGAAAGTTGGCTTGAGGCTGATGTTGATTGGCCGAGTTGCTTAAAATAAAATATAAAATCGATTATATGAAGGAAGCCCTATACAGCCACTTTCAGAGCCAGCATCAAGTTCTAACGTTACTATTTTGGAATCATCATCAAGCACTACTGGTTCTCTTTTGAAGCCATCTACATCATCAATTGGAGTTCCAAGATTTATGATTTTTCTTTTCGTCACAGTTATGACGAAAAGAAAAATCACAAATCTTAAACCTTTTAAAGACTTGGGAACGAAACAGAAAAAGAGGCGGAGTGGAGACTTGACAGAGAAAGATTCCAGTGAACATGTATTTGCAACAATTTCTAAGTTGAAATATGAAGGCCAAAACAACATTGCTTCTGTGATTGAATATAATTGGTGAAGCACCCAGAATCAATCGAGAAATTACAAGATTTAATTACAAAACCAAGCATTAAAGAAACTTTTTCACCCCAAAAAGCACTTGATTTACTGATATCTCTGAAATTATCAAAGTGGCAATAATAGTACATTACTTATTCATCTGTGGTGGCAATATATGACTTTGCGAGAATCAGCAATTCGAGAAGGCCTTAAGCACTTGTACCCTTCGTATTACTGCGAGCAAAAAGAGAAGAATGTGTGCTTTCCACCTGAACCGAAAAATTCAATTACGGTGACAGATTCCTCAGCAAAAATTTCACTGCAAGCTTTGCTACTGACAGCAAGAAGAATAATTAAATCTTTGCCAGAAAATATACAAAATAAAGAACTCATTTTAATATCAAAATACGGTTTCGACGGAGCATCCAGCCAAAGCAGATACAAACTACTTAGTTGTTCAATAATAAGTCGTTATTTGAAAAGTCAGTGGATAGTTAAATATTAATATTTTACTAATTGGGAATTTTGAGAGTAGTTAGATAATTACTTTGTCAGCTCACCATTTATACTTAGTTGTTCAATAATAAGTCGTTATTTCTAAATGTTTCGATGAGGTTAAAAAAATAGAGATATTACGCCATTTTTTTATGGTTTTTAATGAATTTTTACTTTCTAATATTGCACACAATTAATTTACGTAAATGTCTAGTACATACATCCGTGTTAAGCCTGATATTAGTTAAAAAACTAATTAATATATAAATAAAAATTGATTTTCTTTTTAAAGTATTTTTTTTTAAAAAAGCGCATGATTGACCTTGACATGGAGTATATCAAAAAATCCAAAATAATTCATATATTAATAACCTAAGAGGATATTAGGCGCAATCGAGCGATGGTGGAGATATCATCATTAATTATGCCGGCTCCATACATTTTTTTTCCAAATAAATTCTGAGTGCGCTGTTTACGATTATAAACCTGAAAGTTCATCATAAAAGGCATGTAATAGGTATTCTCAATCGTTACCAAGCAAAAAAAGCGTCACTTGAAAAAAAATATTTCAATGTCTATGAAACGCGAATTTCAGCCCACTGTGCGCCGCCTCCATCAGCACGCTGCGCTGCTGCCGTTACCGATCGTGTGACCATGCATAGCTTTTATTTGACATGTTCTCGTCTGTCGCACTGCAAAGCAAAGGGCTCTCTCTGGTTGCTTTCACCTTTTCCTAAAACAGTCAGTTCAGTGAGCAAGCCTTTAGCGAAACTGCTTAGCTTGCCATCTTCGCCGTAGTCTAAAACGTCAAATCATTCCTTACGATTTCTTGAAATATTTTACTTCTCCGGTTTCAAGAGTTCACGAATTTCTGGAGTTCTTCGAACCTTTTTTAAGGGGAGAGGAGGGGGGAGGGAGTTAAAAAGTTAGGATTCGTCTTTATAGTGATATTGAAACAAAAAGGAACTATCAAAAGCATTTTATTGACTGGACACAGAATATTGTTTTACAACTACGATTACGACATATCAAAATAACCATAATAATGTTTCTTATAAAAATAGTAAAATATGTACAAAATTTCAAATCATCTTATGTGCACTAAACTTTTATTTTTTTAATTAGACACAAATTTTCGTAAATAAAATATTCAAGCAATAATGTAATAAAAACAGCGTCAAAGTTTTTGTTTATATAAAAACATGACAAGAGCTCGTTTGTAATGTTATAAAATGAAAAAAATTGGCAAAAAAAGTCACAAAGATTTCGCAATAGGTACATTGCACAAAACCCGGAAATTGAATACGGATTTTTCAGGGCCAAAGTTGAAGATTTTTTCTTGTGATTGATGTGTCTTTCTTTTGTTGAAAATTAAAATAATGTCGCCATAATATTGCATAGTAAAAATAAAGGTTATAATTTAAGGAAGCAATAGATTTTTATTTGTTACTAGCGGTCTGCCCGCGGCTACGCTCGCGTTGTGTAAGATTTTGCTCCCGTGGGAATAAGATTTTTTCCCGTATAAAGTATCCTACGTCTAGGTTACAAACTATCTCCATTCCAAATTTCATCCAAATCCGTTGAGTACTTACTTTAAGCGTGAAGGCGGAACAAACATCCAAACATCTAAATATAAGTATTATCAATAATCAAGTCAGAAAATACAACGTTTATTTTTGTTAATAATTTGCACAGAGTTTTTTTATTATTATTCCATTTCATATTTTTATTTCGTTACAAATGTATTGAAACATACAAATGTATCGTAATATATTACAACGAATAAATACTATAACTAAATGGCGCCTATCTCTATAGAATGTGACCTAGGTAGCCTGAACGTCTCTATCCACTGTATTTTTATCATTGACGACATTTTATTACTGAACATAACAAATACGAGAATACAGAGAAACGTTAAAAAATGATTTTAACCAACAGGGTACAGTAATTAGTACATTGTTATACGAGGGGTGAAAGTAACTTATCTAGCGCCGAAACGGGGTTTGGGGCCTGAGCGTAGCGATGGCCCTAACAGTTCGAGGCACTAATTAAGTTTAACCAGAGGTAAACACTGTGCTTTTTTTACGAATACAAGGAAAGTAAAAATAAAAACACTAATTAGCTAAAGAAAAAATGAGTGACTTCCATATCTGAATCAGATGAACTCATTGTAAACAAAACTCTACAACTCGAGAAACAAATGATAATCGAATTGTTGCTTTCCCGCCTATTTTTAATTTTTTGCCGTGACCGTGCCGGCCAGCTTTTGAGCCATTATTTTTAATTTCCATCATTGAAAAATGTTAAATATTTTGCCCAAATCTATTTTATTTTAAAGAAATTGTTGAAAGTTAATCATAATAAAGTCATTTAAAAAATATATATTCTTTAATTACTACTTAACTTAATGTTATTTCAATATAACATTGCGCTGTAATTGAGTGGCTGTATAGAAAGATGGAACATAGTTCAATAGAAATGTGAAATTAGAACCAGTTGTTTTTTTAATAATTTGCCAGAATGAATGAAAATGAATGAATGAATGACAGCTGTCAGTTGAAAGTGATTCTCTCTCCGGGCTGAAAAGTATTACCTTCAATCCGCTCCTCAGGCAACTTCCGAACTACTTTCAGAGTATGAGTAATGAAAAGTTATTTGTGGCGCAACAAAGTTTTCTTCTTCTTATAAATTTTATTATGTCTTCACCAATATAATTTATTATAAGGTTAAGATGTCCCACAGACTATAATTACTATTATAGCACGAATTATTTATAATACAGAAAGTCATCAGCTTGATATACCACGGCTTGCAAAAGGTTCACGTTGTATTGTCTGAAATAATTGCAATAGGCTTAGATTGTTTAAAAATGTTGGTTCCTTGAATACAATGTGATTAAAAAAATAGGTTACAAAAAAATTGTCTAACACTAAAAAAATTGTCATTGAATGACGTCACATCACAGGAACCGTTTCTATTTCTCATTTTAACCGCATTTTACTTATACATATTTGAATTATACAATATCATGGAAACTTTTTTATAATTAAATTAAAATAAGGAATGCAGGCGTTAAATGGTGCGTATACTTCATAAGGGACAATTGATAATAAAAGTGCAGCGACGCGCAGTTTCTCTGATAATAATCATGACGTTTTCGGACGGCTTATTAAAAAAGCTGTTCCAAAAAGCTTAATAGATGGCGCTGACTAGATTCGACTGACAGGTAATAAAAAAAATTGGGACGCTGTGAAGTGCTTTAGACACGTGGCTATAATGCAGGTACCGTAATATCTGTGGTAATGTGTCAGAGAGAGACCTTTTTTAATTTGTCAGGGGTCAAGCAGAAGGCTGGAATCACATTGGCCTCGATTCGGGATGTCACGCTCTAATCAAGTTAGTCCGTCCTTTTTACCTTTTAAAGATTGAAAAGGGACAGGAGATGGCCATCCTAATATTAGAGCTGTCAAACATCGAATTTGAACCTTATGGCCGTGTCGATTGCACAATTTTAGAGAGCACTTAAAACATGCGACTTAAAAATCTCTTAAACTGACAGCTATGCCCTTATTTTAGGTTATCATTCGTTCAAATGAATATCAGTCGTTCATCACCTCTCTTTCATTGGTCATAAAAACGAAAAGGATAGCTGGATTTTAAAATTAGAATTAGAGCATGACATCCCGAATCGAGGCCATTGTAAGAAAGTCCTACGGAACACAGGCGACTATCCCCAGTTACGTTAGGACAGGCAGATAATTCATTATCTGTATTTTATCAACCAGGGGGCCGTTTCACGAAGCTACAAGTTACAAATTACAAGTACAATTTGATGTACATTGCGTAAACAATGAGGTAAAATGATAAGGGCTTCCAGTTTTGGCGAATTGGCTACGCAATGAATATCAAATTGTAACTTGTTACTAGTAAATTGTTGCTTCGTAAAACGGGGCCCTAGCCGTGCAATTTGCGCTTACACACACCTTGGTCACTCCATGCAACCATCGCGTTGCCCTATTTGAAAAATCGTTCTTTAGCCCCTTTTTTAACTCGCGTGTCTGACGTCTCGGAATATGTACCAAATCAAGAAAATTACAACCAACAGAAGAGTTTATCATTTAACGACGTAACCAAGTAGATTTTATATATAATGTGCACTTCGCTGTTCTTTCTACGATCCTAAGACTTCAAAAACAGCTGTTTAAAGAAAATGATTGCACCCGACCAGAGGATTTAGCAACAAACTCGTCAGCAGTTTTATCTGCAATGTTTATTTTTAAATTTTCGTAGAATCTAGCAGATTTTATTGTTTTATGTCTTTGTCTAGGCTATGATTAAAACCAGGTCTGATGTTTTATAATAAATGTTTCTGTACTAATTATGTAAATGAATTAATTAATACTGTTTAATTCGCATTGAATTCGAGTTTGAAACTCGATAAGCATTTTAATTAAATAACATGAATACATTGTACTACAATACGACTAACTTTACTCAATTTCCTACGCTTATACTTAGAAATAGCCGTTGTAAAAAAATCTCAACAAAATTATAGATGACGAAACGGTTATCTCCTTTTTAGTGCTTAGAGACGAGACGACATTGGCACACCTCGGTCACTCATACAATAGGGGATCGGACTATTTTTATTTTATTTTATAAATCCAAATTTCTTAGTTTCTGCTATCGAAAACTAAAATAAATATTTGCTCTATCTTTAAAATTCACCGAGTTATAAAGGTTTGAAATTCAAGGTCATTTGTTAGTAACGCCATATTATTATAATCTCCATATAAAAAATCGTTTTTGAAAGAGGCAAACATATTGAAACTTTAAAAAATCACTGTAAATTGGTTTTTCAACCGATTCTGTTTTTTTGTCTGCTACTAATCTATATTTTAAAAATAATTCATAAAATATGGTAAATTCATAGAATATGGTGAACAGTCCGATCCCCTATTATATCAACAGCTCATACGTCCGCCGAGGGGCATAAGCCTACCCTGATTTAGGGCGATTAGGCCTTCTTTGACCACGCTGGCCCAGTGCGGGTTGGTCGCCTTCACTTTTAAATTCGCGGGAGTAAGCAGGTTTCCGCAAGTATTTTCCTTCACTGCAAGAGTGCATACGAAATCCAACTTAATTTATGTGAGCCTTTAGTACTCTCTTTTCAGCGAATGACGTCTTTAAGCGTTAGAAAGGGATAGATGTACGGCCAATATGCGAATATAATGTGTTGTATGTAACATTATACTATTTAAATAACACAAAACTTCACGTGTAGTTGTACAGTGCGTGAAACAGATATTTACACAATTCGAAATCTCAAAAATATATTTTTTTTTATACAAACGATGAGTTAATTAATTACTAATCGATTTAATGAATAAATGATTTAATTAACTTTTCGAGACTAGTTAAAAGATAGCGTTAAAAAAACAACAATAATCAAACACAATATTTAGTGAAAATCTCTGCTCAGTCCTTTGGGGATATGAGCGTGATCATATGGATGGATGGTTGGAAAATTTGAAGCAAAAGTTTATCAGTTTCATAAGTTGAGCTACCATCCGAGGTTTTGCATTTTTTTTTCTCACAAAACTGTTTCACAAACGGCATTTGTAAAACAAGAGATGGTCAGTTTTAAGCACGGAATATAAAACAAGAGTGGAAAGGACAAACGTATTTTTTTCTATGAGAACCAGTGTCGCCAAAATCATACATAGATAGCACTGTTTACATCACACACAGACTAAGACGATCGGGCGTTTGACCAATCAGAGCTGTTGTACTCGTTTCAAACAAGAACGTTATATATACTTCATTACTAAATGTGAATGTTACTTTACCATTAAACAAATAAAGTATATTTTCGCATGTGCTCAGATATACTCTATACTTTCTTCACGTAGTTCAACGCTTCTGACCTAGGTGGCGTACTACAAGATGCATACTTTAGCCTTAAGAAAATAGGAATAGTTTTTGCAAGCTCGGCGAACTAAACAAAACTATGCGGACCTACTCATAGTTATGACACACGCGCCCCGCCTACTTGTCCATTCCTCTCTTGTTTTATATTCCGTGGTTTTAAGGACTGATCAAAGAGATTTTGCAACACGTTTCAGAAACATGTCGCCAGTAAATTAGAAAGCACGTGATATATACGTATTTATTGAGCGGTTTGCGACTTGGTGATTCGTTTAGCGCCCCGGTTGGGGGGTCCCTTTGGCTTGGCGAAGGCGGGGCGATGCAGACTCCTCGTCGGGTGGATCTCATCGTATAGGAACTCTTCTGTCAGTTCTTTCCCGTCGTCTATTTCTAACTGTAATAAAAACACACAAGGGATTGAGGGATTTTCTGACAGCTCTAAAATAAAAATAATAGTTCTAATTAAGATGATAGATGGCGCTGACTTCATGGTTTTTTTTAATCCTTTTATGGCCCTGGGTGACTCACCCGATTTCTTCGAATCCACGAATCGTCAACGCCATCTATCGCAGTTATATAAACTAATTGTTTTAAATTGGCTGTCGGAAAATCCCCCATTAAGTATTGATGTAAAATACTTACTCTTTTCTCTATAACAAGGCCAGTCTTCTCAATAATTTCTAGGAACGTTCCCTTACAACTAGAGTACATCATTCGCTCTTTTATACTGCAGTTGTAGCCGGGCATTGAGTAGATGAATACTGTAACGAAAATGTAAAATTTGACACAAACACGAATAGTTTTGGAAGATCTATTGTTCGAATAGAATAAATAGCACATTGTCATACGAGGGGTGAAACTAACTTATTTAGCGCCGAGACGCGAGGGCCCTAATAGTTCGAGGCACTAAATAAGTCTTTAACCAGAGGTAAACACTGTGCTTTTCATTACGAATACAAGGAGAGTAAAAATAAAAACACGAATTAGCTAAAGAAAAAATGATCGACTTCCATATCTGAATCAGATGAACTCATTGTAAACAAAACCCTACAACTCGAGAAACAAATGATAATCGGATTGTTGCTTTCCCGCCTATTTTTATTTTTTGCTGTGGCCGTGCCGGCCAGCTTTTGAGCCATTATTTTTAATTTCCATCATTGAAAAATGTTAAATATTTTGTCGAAATCTATCATTCAAAAATATATATTATTTAATGAATACTTAACTTTATGTTATTTCAATTTAACATTGCGATGTAATTAAATATTTTGGGGGCAGACATCTGGGGGCCGATGGGAATTTTAACACAATCAATTACCCCATTCCACACGATGCCAAGACTTACCTATACTGTCCATATGGTCACCCTCGTGCGTGTGTGCGAATAAATACAAGTGGTAGCGCGCCGCGTCACTCGGCACTTGCTTGGGAAGCTCTGGTAACGTGATATTGGCCGCTTTTGATAGGTGGATTTTTTCTTCTTCTAAGTCTGTAAATAAATCGATAAATTCATTATATTTTTCGACATAAATACTGTATTTTCAGGACTGTGTCTATGGTTTAATCCATCCAGAGTGCGTTCCAAAATGAGTAGACCAATTACATAACAGCAGTCTGTTTTTCATAGGATCTGTAGTAGCGGTGAAAAGGGCTATCATTCAAAGTGGTTTTCACTTGTTTTGGAACGCACTCCTACACTGTTTCATATTTATCATGGTGCAGATAGAGAGACAACAAGTAAGAAAGAGACAAACGAAAATATTGCATGTATTTCGAAGTTGTCAACTACACAATGCTATGTGAAACAGGGTTTAATCAGTAAACGGAGTAAAGATCAATATGTTTAGAGATAATAGGGGATCGGACTGTTCACCATATTTTATGAATTATTTTTAAAATATAGATTAGTAGCTGACGATTTGCGAAGAAAAAAACAGAATCGGTTGCAAAACGAATTTACAGTGATTTTTTAAAGTTTCAATATGTTTCTCTCTTTCAAAAACGATTTTTTGTATGGAGATTACATGGTGTTACTAACAAATGACGTTACAAGTGGGTATGCGCCTCTCTGTCTAATCTTAATTTCAAACCTTTATATCTCGGTCAATTTTATTTTAGTTAGAGCAAAAATTCTTTTAGTGTTCGATAGCAGAAACTAAGAAGTTTGGATTTTTAAACATTTTTTAAATTAAAAAATAGTAGTCCGATCCCCTATTAACTTTAAGCTAAGTTTAGTAAAAATTATATAAAATAAATTATTAGTCGGCAAGACAAGTAACACACCATTTTCATAGCTGAAAAAATAAACAAAGTAGTACTAAAACTTGAGTTTGAAACTGAGCAAACAAACATACGTACCTATTTTAAATTGAAGGTAGTTGTAGGAGTTTCTTTGTAGGTCCAGGATGCCTTGTTTAGCGTCTTCTGTGATTGGAAAAGCTACACCGCCCATTGTCGATTGCCTGAAATTTAATACAGTACAGTTAGAGCGAGCGCGAGGCATCTCCGTTTCAGCTTGGCTAAAATTGCTTTTGTATGTCCATCTGTCTGTCTGTTTGTTCCACTCTACAGCTTGCGTTTCTCAAACGATTCTCGTGAAATTTTATGAGCAGGTTCGATAAATATATTGAATTTTTTGTCGAGTCAGTTTTCGGAAATATAAAACTGTTACCTAGAGTCGGTTCCGTAGTTAGTGTTGACTTCGCTTTCCTGCAGTTCCTTGAGCGCTTCCTCGCGATGTGTGAGCGGCGCGGGCGCACTTACACCACTTAAATGCGCTTTGTAGCCGTTTAGGCTTACCTCATCCTGAAAAGAGGTAAAATATAGCAAAATTAATAATAAATGGTTGGTTGGTTGTCTTGAGTCTAGTTCACAATTTTCCGTAAGTTTATAATATCACGAGTCAGATTATAAACCAACGGCATTCACAATCTTACGGTGACATACATATATCATCAATAGCTAATATACGGCGCCCGCCACCGAAGGGCTCGAGCCTACCCTGAATTAGGGCGATTAGGCCTTAGTGGACCACGCTGGCCCTGTGCGGGTTGGTCGACTTCACACGCAACCTTTGAATTTCTTCGCAGAGGAGTGCAGGTTTCATCACGATGTTTTCCTTCACCGTAAGAGCGTCGAATGAGCACATATGAATTAGAAATTAGAAAACACATTGGTACGTGTGGTGGACATCGAACCCGCGTCTCCCGGAAGGAAGGCAGCGGCCCTAACCTAGTGGTTAGGTTAGGACCACCGATGCTCTATACATACCTATATATAGTACATACTAAATAGTTTTTTTTAACTTGTTCTTAGTTTAGGTTGGACAAATGTTAATTTATTTTTTATTTATTTATTAAAAAACATACATTTTGCTTAACACAAAGCCCACAAAACCCTTACCTTGACTGTAGCATGCATCTCGTCTTTAATGTGAGCTGATCCAAACTCCTGTTTGAGCGTGGCTTTTGTGGAAGCGTATAACATTTTCTGCCTGACTGGAGCGCTATCTGGTGACCAACTGAGGAGCAACCATTCATGGCCAAGGGAATTCTTCGAGTCAAACCTGGAAATTGTTAAGTGTTTAAAGAAGGTGGACCAGTAGCTATTACCTGTCACTGTTTTTATTGTTATAACATTTCTGCTGTTTATTATTATTTGGCAATAAGTAGATTTATTATTGTTATCATCAATAATGTACACATAACACATTATTTATAATATTAGTGTGATTATTTCTTATGGTTCAGTTTAGGATCCTTTGACGGCTCTTAAGGTAACCCCTTGTATGCGGCTGTCAAGACGTATTGACGCAGCGGCGCAGACAAAGGAATGTTACAATATCGCGCGCGCCGCATATAAAATATTAATATATTTAAAAATATGGTTTGTGAAGTTGGTTGTCAATCAAATGATGATTATTATCATAATGTTGATTTTGTTTTATCACTACATTACACAGTAGAAAAACGAGATGGTAAAATAAAGGTGTCAAGGTCGTGAGCCTTCTGATTGCACCCAGATAACATAAACCTTGGACCAACCACCCACTGGACGCCACATTTTGTATAATTTACTAACAAACTAATTACGAAGAAAGTTGCGGTGCGCGGGGAACACGTCGTGATTGGTTCATCTTACGCAACGTATTGACAGGTCTCATAATTGGTCGAACCTGATGTGAGCCGCGAGGTATTGGCCGCCCAGAGATATTAATATGTCCAAATGCACCTATGCGTTTCGGAAAGTTTCGCCCTGGCATAAGTGGTGTCCAGTGGGTGGTTGGTCCGAGGTATAACAGTTACAATTTACCTACCTGTATAAAATATAGCAAGGTAGATCGTCTACAATTAGTGGCGGGAGGCACTTATCAAAGTCCTGCTCCCAAGTGCCTTTCGTTGGTAAGTGTTTTGACATAGTCAACTGCTCTGGAATTATTATTAATACAAACTGGTTAAACACAAGTTGAAGAAAGAAAATAATTAATACTTAATTAATAAGTTGGTCTAGATATGTACACAGTTTTATAAATGACAAAAAAAGAAATGCAAAAGATGTGATGCATGTGGAGTTTCTTTGGTGAGTTCTTCTCTACATAGTGCGCACATTGTGAAGTGAACTCAACCAAAAAAATGTAATGACGAAAATAAGAGATATAACATCCGAAAGTTAATAAACTATTCATTTCATAAATTGTTATGACGTTTATAAAATATTAAATTGAAATCAGAAATACATATTCAGAATAGTTATTTTTTTTATGAATAATAAATAACCTAGGAGGATTTCCTCCGAGTAAATAACTAAACTATCAAAGAAGTGTCTATGTTAGTGCAAACAACTTTATAAAGAGTTAACAACTAAATATTTTAGACCTACAATAATGTTTTTAGAAGCCTGAACTTACCTTCCTCTATGCTGACTTTTAATGCTCTAATTTTCCCATCTCTGCATTTACTGAAATACTTTTTTAGCTCTGCATTTGCTGAAAAATAAACTCAAATTGATTAATCAAAGAAAAATATTACATTGGCAATACATCACATTTAAAAATTGTGTATAGTGGCTCCGATTCACACAGTCATGCTCTAATCCTAATTTTAAAATCCAGCTATCCTTTTCGTTTTTATGACCAATGAAAGAGAGGAGATGAATTCAGATGAACAAATGATATTATTTGGAATGAATGATAACCTAAAATAAAGGTGTAGCTGTCAGATTAAGATATTTTTATGTCGCATGTTTTAAGTCCTCTATAAAATTTCCTTGTTTGACAGCTATATTTATATTTATTATATATATATTATATTGGAATGGCCTACTTTTTTCCCTTGATAAAAGGTGAAAAGAGTGGATGAACTTAAATCACAGTGTGACAGTGAATTAGCTTCTGTATCTGCAGTAGGTAGGTAAATTAGGGAAAAAATTATGTTGATTAGTCCCACAGGAAAGAGATAAGCAAATTATTTCTACAGATTATGTCTTTGTCTGTTACAAAATAACTATAAAAAAAAAACACTTTATTTAAAGGAAAGAGATCTTCACTAATTGTAAAACTAGTCTTTGTTGCAGTGACAATATTGTGCACACTTTCTTTAAAATAAATATGCATGGTCTATCTACTTAATGAGAATTAAAAAAAGTTCATAGCTAGACAGTCAAAATCCTTTCCACATCTAGATCTAGATAAATAAACGTATTACTAGATAAAATCAAGATCAAATAAGAGAATAGATAATGTAACACTCAATTTACTCAACAATGTTTTGCGATGTTGTTTAAAAACATCTACTGTATGATTGACCAACAATCTATCTTATCTAGCCTCTATCTAAATTAATTAATAAAAGTAATAGGTAGTAAACTTGACTTTAAAATTAAGAAAAGACAAAATATTATATTTTTATTTACATAAGAATTAATACCATGTTACTCCCCCCCATCTATTATTATTTTTCATGTAAACTAGGTATGCAATACAAAATTATGATGATTCGTCCCTGTGACACCTCAATTTCATCATCATTCAAATCAACACAGTGATGGATCGCCAAGTCTTTTGCACATAGAGTTTGTGAGCCTTTTACTATTATTTACACACCACATTTGTAAGATACATCCACTTTTGGGGACCCAAAGTTATTTGGCATATATAAAAATATTGTTTGGAGAAAACTACTATGGTAAGCAGGGTCATCTAGATAGATAACCACCCACACAAAGTATATTATAAAGAATCCAAGATAAAATTGGAAGCACAAAGAATCATTTTGTATGTGGGTGGGGCGCACATAAGGCAAAAATTACAGATTCCTAGCCTCAGTTCAGGCGCAACGATAAGTTAGGTAAACAGGAAGACCAATACACTAAAATAAATTAGACTGGAATTGAGCCTAATAAAATATAACTGTAAAGTTGAAAGTCATACCTACCTTGTATTCCTGTTTGGTGAGACATTTTGGAAGATTTTTAAGTTTAGCACTATTAGAACACTTCAATAATATGATAAACTATGACTTAAAGACAAAATTAATAGCAAAAATATATAAAACGACAAAAAATTTAGAGAAAATAGCGACGATATTATCCAACCAGCTGTCGAAAGTTTACGTCAGTTGTCAAAATATGACGTTTTTCTTTTTAAATCCATAGACAATTTACTTTTTTTAACAGGCCTGCCACACAGCTTAAAGGGCATCACACACGGCAGCTATAATGTACATTACCTGCTGCGTGTAAAGCTATACATCCCGGAATGTAAAGCTATACATCCCGGGATGTATAGCTTTACACGCAGCAGGTAAATTAATACATCTTTCCCTTCAGGGTGTTCTTATTTTTATGTTAAATATTATGAACCCCTCGAGTTACTTAGATTTACTAGATAGTTCATCAGAAGATGATTCTGATTGGAATTTTGATGTGCGTATTGCCAGATGCGAAAGTTGCAACAAAATCGGTCCTATTATTTTATTTTATATTATTGTTTACATTAATTGTCACCAACCCCTATTCTTCCCGTGGGTGTCGTAAGAGGTGACTTAGGGACTACACATTGAACAGGGAACGGGCAGCAGCGCTCTCTGAAACAGTAACCTTTTAATCTGCGATCGATCTCCAACCTACCTGCCAAGTGTGGAGATTATGGCAAAACCCTCCACTTAAGTGGAGGAGGCTCATAGTACAGCAGTAGACTGTAACGGGCCGTTGATGTTGATGTTATTGTTTCAATGAAATAAACAGGGCCACTATCAGAAGACATATCAACTTGACGCTATCTCGTTCTCACTTCTCACCGGTTACAAGAACTGAGACGGCACATTAATAACGTCAAGGTGCAGTGATACGCAATAGTTTTCAAGTTTCATTAGACAAGCTTCGGAGACTTAAGAACTTTTTAGCCCTCTTGAGCCTATGGTCCTTTTTGGTCCTCGGAGAACTAAAATTTTGCGCAGAGTTTTAGAGCTCTTTAGCCTTTCAGCCTCCGCAGTCCCTACAAAAAGCCTGCGCGCCGTATAAGAGAGCTAAATAAAAGACCATGGTCCTTTGGAACATTACCTTCAAGCTATCTCATTTATGCAAAACTACGTACCTACCTGAACATAATGTTTTGTTAAATCATTTTAAATAGGAAGGTTTTACTAATATAACGCAAATAACGATAAATAAATAAATAATAAATAAATAAATATGTGGGGACATCTTCACGATAAACAACAAACATAAATAACCCGATAGAACTAAAAAACTAACAGACCAAACAAAGACAATACATAAAAATAAAGACTTTCTGTTGATTAATTGATATTTTACTACGCCCTACCTAATCTCACTCTATTTTGAGGTAAGCAAATTTAAGTGTAATCAAAAGTTGTTGTAATTTTGCAACAATAAAGAACAGATTTAAAATACCCAGCAATTTGGATATTTACTCGGTAGGGTACAATGGGTATTTACCCACCGCCCATCTCTAGTCCTGATTTACGCGGGACGTATCGATTTAGGCTGTATTCCGAATCAGATTTCACGGCTCAAAGTACTGACAGCGATTACTCGCGTACCGATTCAGAAATCGCGATAATACGGCTCATGAGCGAAATCAAAACGGAACGGCGTTTGAGCGCGCTGAAACTGCTTATAACTCAGTCTTGCCAGATGTTGATTACCGTACCAAAACTGGCAAAACTGGCAAAATTCTAAATTATTATACGTATTAAAAAAGTATCGTACAGCTGTGAAAACAGCACTTTTCGCATGGCTAGTACCCAAAATAATAAAAGGTATGCGAATTTTTAAAAATGGAGATGTAAATAAGCACATGAAATTAAAAAAATACAAAAAAGAATGTTTGATATTTATATTTATATTTTATCAGATTGCCTATGATATTATCTTATGTATGTATGTGCCTGAGTCAAAACTATCGTAATATATACATAACCTACTCGATACTTTTACTATCGAACATCTGGCAACCCTAACCTACAAAACTGATTGATTTAAAATATTTCAGTTAATTATCTCCATTTCATAATTGAATAACGTGTTTTTAATTTTGTTCAACCAAATAAATATAAGACACGTTAGTTTTACATTTAAACATTTAACTTTTAAAAATAAATACACAATATGTCAAAGTCGAATTTGACATTACGCTTACGTGAATTTCGCTCTGGAGCATGGGCGCCGTTAGCGAAAGATGGCGGCGGTCATGACGCAATCCGTGACGTCACAATGGCTGCCGTAATCCCAATGACAGTGATTCGGTACGCGGTTTTGGGTACTCAAAGTGCTGTCAGCGCGATTCGGAACGCAGGGTTAGAGGGGTCTGGGGACCTCTCTCTCTAGTGTTTAGTACCTACTTTGTGGTGTCTCTGTATATCACAGAAATTCACAGAAATTTTTGAACACCCTTTTCGAAGCGAGATGTATTGACAGGTATTGAGATATATCGAGATGTATATTTTCATACCGCTCGGTATCTTTGATACGAAGATGTAAAAATGTATATTACCTGCGCCGTGTGTTGTCTCAGACGATTTCTATGGAAAGATGTAATGAGATATATCGACAGGTATCGTGCTATAATGTACATCTTTACATTATAGCTGCCGTGTGTGATGCCCTTTATACAAATTTTCGCGAACAACTCGCGTCAGCTACAGTGATTCAAGTCATGTTTGCTAGATGGCGATAGCAGTAGCAGTTTGTGGTTGTATTTTTATTTGGCGCGCTTATCAATGAAAATTTAAAATTAATTATCAGTATTATATTTTTATCTAAGGTTATTTTATTTGCATTACCTACCTAACCATTATTTTATTTTTTTGTAATTTGACGATAAATTAATAATATCTACCTTATCGGTAAGTACCTACTTATTTAAGTACCTTTGTAGGTAATATGTATAAAAAAGTAGATAGATAAATCGTTTATTTGTGGTAGTAGTAGGTATACCATTGAAGTATAATACGCAGTAATAATAGCTCAATGTAGTATACATACTTAGGTACCTAAGTATTCAAGATCGTAGTGGTATTTATGGTCGGAGCGCAGTGTAGAAGTTTGAATTATTGAGCCAGCTGAAAAACTGTGGTGGTAAATTTAATGAGCAAAAATCCAAAAACACAAGGTAGGTACGTACACCTAATAAGAAAAATTATTCCTTTAAGTAATTTATTTATATTTCCGTTGTTTGGAAAATCGTAGTCAGACAAAAGTCAGCAAAGATCAGAATGGTCAAGGAAAGTTAGTGAAACCGAGATCGAGATTAGTTACTATATTAATTCTGTGACTAGGTACCTCCGTGCTAGGTACAGTGAACAGCTCAATCTTGCGCGTTAAAATGTATCTGTAGCTTGAGTGCAGTGTTGGCCACTGTACAATATACTCCTGATAAACCAATCCAATAGGTACCTAATACCTATATTATCTGTGCTAATACTAATAAGTTGAGTGCACACAGCTCCGTGGCCGGATGGAGCGCTCCAGGTTCGAATCCCCAGACATTGTCAAGCAAAAATGCAGTCCGGGGCACTGGTCCAACTGCTCAGTCCAATTAAATTGGACCATGGGCCTTCAATAGGGGCAGTTGTAAAAATGCTTAGGAAGTTGAATAAAAAAACATATAGGTATAAATAAAAAAAATAAATAATAATAATAAGTAAGTTGCAGGCTGAATCACCTGATTGTCAGATATGAAATTAAGACGATGAAGACGATTACGTGCTTCGAAAGGCGGCTACTTTAAAATAAGAAACATAATTTTCAGTCTACAAGTGCAGCTGCAGAATAAGTTTCAGTTACGGCTATCAATATTCATTGCCTATTATAAAACGAAGGCGTCGTTTGTTTCAAGTTAGTAAGCTTTACATTATGTACTAGCGGTCCGCACGCGGCAACGCTCACGTTATGCAAGATTTTCCCGTTGGAATAAGACTTTTCCCGGTAAAAAGTAGCCTAATGTGTTAATGAAGGGTACAAAGATAAAATAGAGAGAGAACCATTCTCCTTTCATCCAAATCCCGGAACAAACATTGAAATATCTAAACATCCAAATATATTTTCACATTTATAATATTAGGTACCTACATCATTATTATTATTATTATTATAGTACTAACAGTACCAAATATACAATACAGGCAGCTTTCCCAAAAGGTTAACGATATTCTGGTAAACGTCGCGGGAAACCGCTTGATGCAGGTCAAGCAGGACTGGTCATTGCAGACTGTGGTGATCCTTGGATCCTTTAGTGATATCACAATATTAAGGTGAAAAGCGTTTTCAGTCACGCTTTAACAATAAGATTATTTTGAGCATTTAAATATTACTTTTAGCATCATTTACAACTAAAATAACTTACAAAGTGGGAAAAAAAAATCTAGATATTAAGGCTTTCGAGGAATGAGGTGGTTATTAACACTAACCACCATGACTATTGATGCAAACAAAATTACGATAAATTACGTTTATTATTAATTAATTATATCAGTTATAATGAACTTTCTCACAGGAAAAACTAACGTAAAATCACTTTTTATGAAAATCTGCGAAACATGTTTTCCCTTTGCGTAAGCAAAGGGGCACTTTACATGTATTGCACTGCCATATAGTACGCACTGGAGATAATTTAGTGCTACATTTGCAGCATCTTCTCGAAGTGCTTCTCTCAGGTTGATGGCGACTGCATTCTAGACGGATTTCCTCAGGGACTGTAGGCTTGTGACGTTTTATGAATGCAGGTCCTGGAGAAGAGGCCGCGGAACTACGATTGCTGTTTGTTGATTCGGGCCTTTGTTTGTCTCTTACATATGCTGGCGCCAGGAGACCCTGGTATACGCTTCGTCTGAATTCTTTTAGAGTCAATATGCTTAGGTCCGGGCCTGAAGAAGACTGCAGTTCTTTGTAAATTAAAAAGGCATTGACAACACAACAATCAAGGAAGTGAAAAAAAATCCTATGCCACCACTTGTGGGATTTTCTGTCAATAGCATAACTTCCTTTGAGTTGATCGAATTTGTCGACGAAATTCATATTCGTGTTGTAGTCTTTCACGGCTACTGGACAGGACACTTCAACGCTGGTACCATCGCGCTCTCTGCGGTTAACTTTTCCAACATTCTTAGGATCATGATAGTTTGACAAAATAAATACAGATCTCTTGTCTTTCCATTTCAGCAAACTTATTTTTGTGTCACTAATCCGGTAATCATGTTCGCCTCTTTGTAAATCCTTGTCTTCTTTTAGCGTTGCCAAGAACTTTCTACTTGAATTCACCGTTCCACAGGCCAAAATTTTGTCTTCTCGCAGTTTGACTTGCAAAGAGTAACTATTGAAATAGTTGTCAAAATAAACTTTATGATTTTTATCTTTCAAGTTTTCGAAAAAATTCCTGACAACTTTACCACCTAAGTCAGTTTCAACGTTGGTACCCTGCTTGCCTGTGTAAAAATCAAAATCTAGACAATAACCTGACTGTGCACATTTCATCCATACTTTGTAACCTCGTTTTATTGGTTTTTTTGGCATGTATTGCTTCAAATAGTTTCTGCCTTTAAATTTGATCATGCTTTCATCGATCGCAACTTTTTCTGATGGCTTGTAGTTTTTTTCAAAATTAGTTCGCAGAATTTCGAGTAGAGGTCTAATTTTATAAAGTTTGTCAAAGTCTGGACTGTTTCTATTGGGCATTACACTATTGTCATTTACGTGCAAGTAATTCAAAAGCCAAGAGAATCTGTTGAAGCTCATGAACTTCGAAATATAGCTGTCATGCAAATCAGGTGCTGAGGACCAGTAATCTCTGTAGCTCGGCAATTTTTTAATACCCATAACCAAGTTCAAAGCAATGAAAACATCAAGTTCTTCTGTTGTGGTGGGCGTATAAGTCTTTCCAGATTGAGTAGCGTAAAGGTTAGTTTGAAAACATAAAATGTCTTGTAAATGCTCTGTCCAAAAAAGGCGAAATAGTAAAAGAGCTAAGAATATGATCGGCTATTCCCACACTTTCAGAAAACTCACCGGGTACGTCCATCCTATAATTCTTCTTCCATTTTGGAATTTTTATAGTCGGTCTGTTGGAATTTACGGTGTTGGACTCTGTAGAATCTGGATTCTGGTGAACTAAGCTAGACAAAGGGAGGTCATTATCAGAATCGAAGTTGTTATCATCTTGAACTTGAACTTCTCCAATCAAATCGCATAACGCCAACCTATTTGGCTGATCTTCTGCATCATTTTCGTCATCCTCATCGCTACAAATACTCTCGCTGCCTGAAGGAATATCTTCCAACAAGTATTCTGAGATTTCTCTATCTTTTAGCTGGCGCGACATACTGTAACAAAAACGAAATAGACACTTATAGTAACAAACATAAGTTTCATTTAGGTTATGACCGTAAACCCACAACAGTCACGGTGGTTAGTTTACTAACCACTATATTTTCATTACGAACACACATCGAAAACACAAAAGTAAAAGTAGTTTTATGTAAACACGTGTAAAACAGATATATGAGAATACATTGAGCAAAAAACATTAAAGAAAAAAGCTTACTTACCCGTTCCACATATTTTTTTATCACACACGCAAATAAAAGTACGTTAACGCAATATTCATTTGAACACAAATGAACTGTCATTCATTCAACATACCTCCAAGCGGTCGAATATTAGCAAGCATGGTTCGAACTTTCATAGTAATTCAACCGATTGTCGCTAGATGGCGTGGTTATTAATTTATAAATTCGGAAAGAGGTGGTTAGTGATACTAACCACCAAGACTGAAAGAGTAAGTTACAATAAAAATGGGATAACACTTTTCTTAAATGTCCTAATACGTGTGTGTAAAATCGGGAGAACAGATTTTAAAAAAACAGTCTATGGACACTCGGATCTCGGCATTAGGATAGGACGTTGATTTCCTCCAAGGGACGTTGTCATGGCGAGAAGCGTGAGCGGAAGAGATGGCCGGCCGGTATATGCACAAAACGGAAATGAGATATTATCGAGGATCAAAAATCTGGGAACGGACTAGGCACGCTACGTTCTACCTAAGTTCGATAGATTTTTGGGCTTTCTAAGGTATCGGATGGTTTGCCTCTGCATCAAAATAACCTTCTTCTTCTTCCTTATTGTGTGGGTAATTGACCGAGCGAGCGAAGCGTCCCTGTTTCAGCTTGGCCAAAATTACTTTTGTATGTCTGTCCGTCCATCTGTCTGTTTGTTCCACTCTATAGATCGCGTTTCTCAACCAATTCTCGTGAAATTTTGTGAGCAGTTTCGATAAATTAATTAAATTTTTTGTCGAGTCAAATTTTGGAAATTTTAAAAAATGACGGAGTTATGGGGGTTGCTAGCTTACACAAGGTCTACCCGCTGAAGCTGTTTTCCTGTACAGGTCACATTTCTCAACCAATTAATAAAAAAAAAAAATAGTTAAATAAACAAGGGTTCAGGGCTATTTGTGGAGTAAAAATTAAAATTAATATAAAAATATATACAAACTGGCGAGGTCTACACCACAGAGCCACTAGTTGTAAGGTCGACAACCGACCTCACAACACTAGTGTCAGTATAGAGCCGTCAAAGACCACCAATATGGCTCGTGTAACAACTAGACATAGTAGCCGAGGTGGCTTCCGAAGCACGGAATCATCTTTCTTGCCTTTCTAGCCTGCTAATCTAACCTAACCAAATTGTGGAAAGTCTCACAAAGAGATTATTGATTGAAAGTGACCGGAAATCGAAACCGAAGAGGCGAAATCTCGTCCATTCGGCCAAATAACCATAGAATAAAAAAAAAGTGTTAATTCAACGCTTATTCAGTTTACATCATGAACAGAACAGCCATTAAATGCTTCTGCGCAATTAAGAAAGGCCACGAGCATCCGGCCGTCCGGAGGCGTGCGAACATAATACGTGGCAACTGGCAACACTGCCATTAATATCAACACTGGCAGCACTGCTATTTTAATGGACTCTCATTTTACCGACAACTTGGTATTGTTGTGGGCTTGTGGGACAATGAGCTTGCTTGTGGAGCCTGCAATGTATCTACTTACTTGTATTGTGTTGTGTAGCTAGTTATTAGACTACATACATGTATGAGAAAGCTTTCGTAATCATGAAAGCATAGAGGCGCTTTTAGATTTGGCTAAATGCAGAATACTACTTCGAACTAAATTGCTGTTTAGGTCTAATTCGGGACAGCAAAATTGTACTACTGCAATAGCAATGATCCAATATTACCTATTAGACCAAAACGTAAAGGAAATTTAAGCTCTAACCAAATCCTGAATCAAACAGGAGATGCAGGTTCGAGTCTTGTCCAGGATCGACAGAATTTTTCTTTCTCCGCTTTTATTATGAAACGTTTCGTTGACGGACGTTATTGTAACAATATTATATTCTATTATTACAATTTTTTTAAACTCAACTTAATTATGTAAGCTACCAACCTCTATTATGTTATGAATGTTGAGTACATCTATAATTGGTATACATATAAGAATAAGACTTAGCATTTAAGTTTTCAATGTAGTATATGTAATACTGTTGATGTACCTAATAAAATAAAATAAAATAAAATAACAGGACGACCTGGGCCCCGTTATACGAAGCAACAAGTTACAATTTGATATACATTGCGTAGCCAATTCGCCTAAACTGTAAACTCTATCGTTTTCTTTAATCGTTTGCGCAATGTACGTCGAATTGTACTTGTAATTTGTAACTTGTAGCTTCGTGAAACGGCCCCCTGGCCACATTTTGCTGGGGTAGCAAAATCTGTTTTTTAATATCTCCAAACGTATTAGGGGGCTTTTGGCACACAAGTTTAGTACTTCCTCATGCAGAACTATTTGCCTATCATAATACTCGCATCTTCATCCCTATATATAAATTTAAATAAATGTATATATAAATCTAAGAAATTGACAAATATTAAATTCATAAGCAGAAGCAAAAACAAGTGTAGAGCTACATGGAGAGTAATAAATGACGAAATTTCGGACACTAAAACGGGACATAATATAGAACAAATTCAACATGACAATAAAATTATAACTAATCCCATTGAAATGTCCACTATTTTTAATAATTACATTACAGACAATCAATCAAATAACAACCCAGTATTAAACCAAAAAAGTAAGAGCAATAGTACTCACACTATATCAAATTCTATTTTTCTAAGTCCTATGACTCAATCAAGCAGAAGTAAATAAGGAAATCTTATCACTAAATAACACAAATTCTGAAGGGTACGATGAATTATGCACTAAAATATTAAAAACATGTGTTGATGACTACCTAGGCGTTATAACACACCTAATTAACCTCTCTTTTTGTAAAGGAGCGTTTCCACTGTTACTAAAACTGACTATTATAAAGCCGCTGTATAATGCGGAGATTGATGTTGAGTCACCGACAGGTGGCGGTGAACAAACTGTCTTAATTTTTAGATCGCGGTATAGAGATTTTTTCTAATTACATGACCCCCCAACGAAGCCTTTGTTATAATATACACTTATACACTTATACCATAAAAAGAGTGTTTCATTTACCTAGCTATCACTCGGGGACTAGGTTCGTTCATGGTCCTTCGAGCCGGATAAGTTTTCCGGAGGGCACTTAGGGTTTAGTGCAGGTTTTTTTTGGTGGTGAAAACCCACGGGCAGTGGATCGCTGTCGCAAACGTGGGAGGTTGCAGACCAGCTGCGGAGCTGGTGCTGAGGATCGACAGGGAGGAGCCTTGTCAGGATAAAGACGGCGCTGGGAGTGACGCTGTCAAGCGCAGAGGGTGCTGAGGATCGACAGGGAGGAGCCTTGTCAGGATAAAGACGGCGCTGGGAGTGACGCTGTCAAGCGCAGAGGTTTACCCATATTGAAGCATATCCTCTTTGATTGGAGGAGGAACAGGAGGGCTACATACATACAGCTGGAGGAACAGGAGGACGATAGGCAGCTGAGTGATGTGTGATTAAATCTATTTCAGTGTTCTGGAAAACCGTGAGTACATTTAACCAAGTGGAAAATTGAACTTTATTACTGAGAAGACTTTAACTTAGAATAATTTTAGGACTTAGAATAATTTCGGTAAAAACGAAGGTACGGGGAACCTATGCCCAATTTCGGTCAGAGTTAAAAGGCGGTAAAAACACTTAAAAAAAATCTTGCTTTTTTTTATATTGGGCTGGGACTTAGTATTTTATGCCGTTTTTAAACTTGGAATTTTATTTGAAAAATTCTATTAGGCGGAGACTTTACAATTTATTCTGTCTTTTTATATGAACTTGTCATTTCAATTTATTTCGGATTTTTTAAAAGGATTTGTTGAAAAAATATTTAAAATGTCTACCGAGGAAATTGATTCAGGGACAGATAACTTGCTGCAGTTTCAAGAGGAAACAAGTCTCCGTATTAGCAAGGCACAAATAAATTTTAATAAATCTCCCAAAGAGCGGCTTACAAAAGCCTACGGTGAAAGCCGTTTGGAAACACTTGAACAGATGTGGATTAAATTCATGGATGGTCATTCGGATTTGTTACGAAAAGCACCGCGTAAAGAGTTTAGGAAAACAAACTATTACTTGGAAGATCAGTATGAAAAGACGGAAGAAACGTACATTAATTATAAATGTCAACTTAAGCAAATGTTGAGTTCATTTCGGGAATTTAAAAATGACGAAAACAAAATATGTGATAAACAGGTTAAGTTGCCCAAAATTAATGTACCTACATTTTCGGGAAAATACACTGAGTGGAACACGTTCCGTGACTTATTCATGTCTTTAATACACAATCATAGTGATATAGATGATGTTCATAAGTTACATTACCTAAAAGGTTATTTGTCTGGTGAGGCGGAGCAATTGTTGCGGCATATTCCTGTTGCTGTTGATAATTATCAGAGATGCTGGAATATGCTAGAGGAAAGGTTTAACAATAAGAAATACATTTGTAATTTTATTTTGAAAAGATTGTTTAGCCAAAAAACACTTCTGATTAACTCTCATAACTGGTCGCATGTTACTTCAAAGCAGAATCCTGCTGACATGGCTTCCAGAGGATTACGCCCCTCTGAACTTTTAAACGATCAGATGTGGTTTAAGGGACCTGATTTCTTACATGCAGAGGAAATAATTTATCAAAGATCAAGGGAGGAAATAAAAAGAGAAGAATCAGATCTCGTCAATAAAGAGAGGGTAATTCAAAGGTCTTTTCACACAACTGTGAAACCTCAGTGGGACAAGTTTTCGTCTTTGACACGTTTGGTTCGGGTTGTGGCTTACTGCAGACGGTTCTTGTATAATACAAAGAACAAAAGTAATAAAAGAAGTGGTTTTTTAACTACAGAAGAGTTGAAAGATACGTTGATGGTTATTATAAAACAAGATCAGGCTGAGAATTTTGAAAACGATATTGCCATTGTTAAAAAGGGTGCAACTTTGCCAAAGAGTAGCAGTTTGCGATTCCTAAATCCTTATTTAGATAATGAGGGCGTGTTGCGGGTTGGAGGCAGGCTTGCTCATTCTCAGTTGGACAGGAATCGGAAACATCCAATTTTAATGCGAAAGGATTCGCATTTATCTTACTTGATTGTGGCTAATGCGCATAAGCAGACACTTCATGGGGGACCGCAACTGATGTTGTGTTGTTTGCAAGCCAAATATTGGATATTAGGGGCTAAGCAGTTAGTAAAGGCTTGTTTTCGAAATTGTGTAACTTGTGCAAGGAATGCTGGTATTATACGATCACAATTGATGGGACAATTGCCTTCGGCACGTGTGACTCCTATGAGGGCTTTTAAGAATAGTGGAGTAGATTATGCGGGGCCAATTCAAGTACGGACGGCCAAGGGCCGAGGACATAAATCGCAGAAAGCATATATATGCTTGTTTGTGTGCATGGCGACGCGTGCGGTGCACCTTGAGGTGGTGACGGAACTTACAACTGAAGGTTTTTTGCAAGCTTTCAAGCGGTTTGTTGCAAGGAGGGGGTATTGTTCGGATATTTGGAGCGATAATGGCACAAACTTTATTGGCGCAGCTAGCGAACTTAAAAAATTGTTTATCGCTGAGAAAAAATCAATGCTAGACGAGGTAGCAGAGGCTCTTGCAACAAACGGCGTTAATTGGCATTTCATCCCTTCAAGGTCCCCAAATTTTGGTGGCCTTTGGGAAGCAGGGGTGAAGTCTGTTAAACATCACCTGAAACGGGTTATTGGTCAATCTACACTGACATTTGAAGAAATGTCAACAGTTCTGGCACAAGTAGAAGCATGCCTGAACTCAAGGCCACTGTCGTCACTTCCTTCTGATGAGAATGGTGAGGTATCGGTTCTCACACCGGGCCATTTTCTCGTTGGAGAATCATTGATTTCTCCACCAGAAAGAAATTATGAATCTGCTAACGTAGGATCCTTAAGAAGATGGCAGTATACACAGAAAATATTGCAGGACTTTTGGCGACAATGGTCTCAGGAGTACCTTACTAAATTTTATCATAGATATAAATGGTCTTCTCTGGGTCCACAGCCAAAAATTGGTGATGTTGTCGTAATAAAAGAGGATGGGCTACCACCATGCCAATGGATGTATGGCAGGGTGATTCAGACCCATCCAGGCTTGGACGATGTTGTGCGTGTTGTGACCTTGAAAGTTAAGAACGGTACTTTGAAAAGACCAGTGACCAAATTATGCCTTCTACCAATATCGGAATGAATTTTTGATACATTTATGTTTTACTTTATTTACAGTTAATTTCCGTGGTTAGTTATGAATGAGGGTCATGTTTTATTTTATTGTTGTTATAGTATGGTGTTCTATTTAACTCAGTCTAAAAACTCAGTATATAATGGCTTAAATGTACAACTTTAAGTTAAGATTCTTTATGTTTTGTTCTATCTTTGGTTATGGTAGGCGGTTTTTTTGTTTTTTGTAAAGGACAATTGTCACTTTGTCCTTGGTAGGCGGAATGTATAATGCGGAGATTGATGTTGAGTCACCGACAGGTGGCGGTGAACAAACTGTCTTAATTTTTAGATCGCGGTATAGAGATTTTTTCTAATTACATGACCCCCCAACGAAGCCTTTGTTATAATATACACTTATACCATAAAAAGAGTGTTTCATTTACCTAGCTATCACTCGGGGACTAGGTTCGTTCAGCCGCTATTCAAAAAGGGTGACAGAGATGACATAAAAAGTTATAGGCCAATTGCTTTGATACCTATTTTGTCAAAATTTTTTGAAAAATGCATGCTGAAAAGGTTAATTAATTTTTGTAGCAAGTATAACATAATAGACAAGCCAAGTCAGTGGCCTTTGGCGGCTCTATAACACTGACACCAGGGTTTGTGAGGTCGGTTATCGACCTTACAACCCACACGACGATGATGATGATGAATAGACAAAGAACAATATGCATACCAAAAAAACAAGTCAACCACGCTGGCAGTGTTTTCTCTTTTAAAAGATATAATGACTAATATTAATAGAAAGAATATGACCACAGGACTATTCCTTGACCTTAGTAAAGCATTTGACTTCGTTTCACATGGTCTGCTATTACAAAAACTAGAGTCTGTCGGTGTTAGAGGGAATGCACTGCAGTGGTTATCTTCGTACCTTAGTGATAGACAACAATGTGTTATAATTAATAAAGTGGACGAAAGCAACAACATGGTATCATATTCTTCTGAATATAAGAAGGTCACGCAAGGTGTTCCGCAAGGCAGTATACTAGGGCCTGTTCTGTTCTTGCTCTACATTAATAATATTACTGAAGTCACAAATTATCACAGTGTACTTTTCGCTGATGATATTTCGATTGTAGTAACAACAGAGAAAACGAAACTTACTATTGACGCTATTAATAATCACGAAAATGAAATTAATCGTACATTACGCGACATAGTCAGATGGTTGGAAAATAATAATTTAAAAATTAATTTAGATAAAACGAATTATATACAATTTAACAATTTGAAACCAACTAAATGCAATTTGAAAATGGACATAACATATAAAAATATCGAAATTAAAAAAAAAGAGCAAATTACATTTTTAGGATTGGTACTTGACGAAAATATTAATTGGAAAATGCAAATAGATAATGTTTGCTCTCGTATAAATAAATTTGTTTACGCTATACAAAGAGTAAGTCGAATTGTTAATACCAAAACGGCTATGACACTATACTATGCTTATGTAGAATCAGTATTGCGGTACGGTCTCATGATTTGGGGTAATGGCACTGATTTTCGTAGAGCTTTCATTGCACAGAAAAAATGTGTTCGAGCAATATGCGGAGTTCCCCCTTTTGAATCTTGCAAGCCTCTCTTTAAAAAGCTGGGTATTTTGCCATTACCTGCTTTATATATTTTCGAGCTGTGTGTCTTTGTGAAAAAATACAATATGTTTAGAAAAGCAATAGAAGTAAATCCTCGCGCAAGAGACCCTCATAGACTCGTATTAGAAGAAACTCCTAGAACTATGGTTTATAACAAGAGCTGCTTAGCGATGGGTGCGCGTGTTTTTAATAAGATACCTGACGATATGAAAAATTTTTGTTAAAACTTCTCAAAAAGTACAAACGTATATTTTAAGACACATAATTTAATTTTTGGTTGTCCAACAGAATTAATTAGTATATGTTTACAACATCCATACATCTATACATCCAAACATCTAAACGTCTAAATATTCAAACATCTAAATATATTTTTACATTTATAATATTGGTGTGAAAGTGTCATCAAGTGCCTAAATACAAAGTTTCATGGTGTCATCCTCGATAATGACAAACTTTCACCCCCCTATTTCAACCCTTCCAAGCCTTTTTTCGCAACAAAAGGTAGCCTATGTCCTTTCCCAAGCTTTAGTCTATCTCTGTACTGAATTTCATCAAAATCGGTTCATAGGTTTAGGCGTGAAAGCGTAACAGACAAACAGAAAGAGTTACTTTCGCATTAATTTATAATATTAGTAAGAATAAGGATAAGGATTTTTACTTTACTAATTATTATTATATTACATAATAATAATAATTATTATTATTATGTCTGTGTTGTAGGTAGGTACATACCTATTTTGGATTTTTTGTTCGTAGAGCCCTTCAGCCTTAAGCATGTTTTAAACTGCGAAAGTTCCTATTAGAAACTAGAATAGAATAACTTAATAATAACGGTATGAGCAAAATCTATAAGAATTGCTTGTTATCCTGTTAACGAATCTCATTGGAACTTTGACAATATGTAAAGCTGGATATAGATTGTAAACCTAATCTATCAAAATTAGCCTAAAATACAAATCTAGACAATAGCACCTAGGTTTAGGTCATATTCACATTTGACTCTGTAACTTCCAAAGAATTCATAAGATCTCGATGTAAAACTTACCGAAGTGTAGAACTAACGTCAAAACGCAACTAAATTCAAACTAGTTTAGTCATTAAAAATAACTTCAGGACCCAAAACCCCGACTAAAATAGCTTAAAATAGTTGTTTTAATTTCACGCCTAAACCAGAATGTAATAACGTAAACTGAAAATAAAAGAGACAGCAATAGGTGTATGCTTGCTATCGCACTAACACAATAGCCCTCGCTCGGTAAACTAAGTACTTAAATATGTGTAAGGTAACTTATTTTCTACTATTCACTAAATAATTAACTCAAAAACGCTCACTTTTAGATATTATTTTGTAGACACAGCCTGAATGTTAGAGTAATCCTGCGCAAGTTAACAATAAAATAATGCCAATTAGTACTCACGAAATATTTGGCACCAACAATACATTGTGCGGCGCGGAGAGAACGATATCCCGACGAAATGCACGCCCGTCCTGTTCTAGCTCCGGATCATTCCGACGCCGCACATAGGTAAGCTTTATTTTTCTAGGAATTAGTAAATGCATTTTTGGTATGTCTCCGATAGTAAGGGTAAGTACTTTAACTTAAAAATCACTTATCATATGGGTAATTGAAAAACAAAAGATCTCTGTGCAACTCGATCGCGTTTGTTTGTAGTTTTCGTTGTTTTATCGGTAATAGATTGCAGTTTTACGTTTTTACATTAAAAGATAACAATAAATTCACCATCAATAATTATTATAGGTACTTAGGAAGAAAAGGCTTTTTTTATTGTGAGTTAACTATGGAAGGTGTGTACAATATTTCTGCATATTTACATATGTCAATATTGTGTATAATAACTTAGAGCGATGCCCAAGAATTTATAGTGTTAGTAAAATACATGTTCTTTTTTTATTCTTTTAAAGAACTGCAAAAGTCTATATTCGCGCGTATTCGTCATGGTTTTTTTTAATACTATTACATATATTTCTTTGAATTACATTAACTTTTCGGCGGCTCCGTAGCCCAGGTGCCGCCGACGCACAAGGTCGCGGGTTCGAATCCCGCCCAGGGCAAACATTCGTGTGATGAGCACTTGTGTTTGCCTTGTGTCTGGTTGTTGTTTATCTACTATATACGTATGTATTAATCCATTTATGTAATGTATATCAGCTGTCTGGTACCCATAGTACAAGCTCTGCTTAGTTTGGGATCAGATGGCCGTGTGTGAAGATGTCCCCACATATTTATTTATTATTATTATTATTTTTTTAATTATGGCACTAGTTGGACTTTGTGCCAGTTATTATTATTTTGGTGCCAAGGCCTGCCGCAGACTTAGTTTTTTATTTTACTTTTTTCATTGTAAATATAATAATATCTCAAAACTTAAAGTAGTTCTTGTTGAGATCTTCACATAAATAGTAGCAATGTTACTATCTGAAACGTATTGTTTTTACTATATTTATTTCGTCGTCATCTAAATCATCATCATCATCATAGTTGAGTTCTGGTTATAGGTAATAATGTGTTAGGTATAGCAATACCTACACTCCTTACTCTGTTTTTTAAAAATGCTGGCATGTGATAAATGCACACTGGCAGCTTTATTTTGTTCTAGAATTGTATTTTCAAATGGTTTCGAATGTCGTTTTGACTCAGTCTAATTTGAGAAGCCCTTCGACATGTTAGTCTAGTACATTAACATTCTCTTTAAAATAAATCATAATAAATCATTGTTTTCCCCATAAATTATACCTTTTCTTTTGTACACACCCCACCACTACAATATAATGTTCAGTAATAGTCCCAAACTTCAAGAATATATTAATATATGAAAGGTTTTGTCAAAAGTAGATGATTTAAATATTATAATTACGATACTACTTATTATTCGCTAGATCGGGCAAAGTGACCTATGCCGCCGAGTCAAAACGAAAATAGTTAACGGCAATGTAGGGTAGTAATGTGGTATAACCGCATTTAAGGCGGGGCTATGTGGAAATACCGCCCATAGTCGCTACTTTGACGATCAAATACTAGCACTTCTACTGATGCTATAAATGTAAAAAAAAATGTGCTAACAAAATATATCTTTAATTAAATTTTAAATCCAGTAGAATTTTAAAATACATTATTATAATTTAGAAATAAAAAGCACAAGATTTTAAAAAAAGCAGCAACAATAAATTTTGACGTCCTTGATCTCGTAACTTCGGTTATCGCTTGATAACCGAAGTTTTTTTTCGTTACTATAATTTACCTATACTTAGATTTTAAATCGATTAGATTTTTCATAAACTCTGCCGTTTTCTGTTAATAAGCAAAAGATTTCAAGAAAAACGAGGTTTTCGCACGATTCCTGCGCAGTGTCGGACGTAAATACCGTGAAGCATCGCACGCTAATATGAACTTTATTTCAGTAGTGCGTCGGTTGAACTTTCAACTAAAGCGCGACGCAACTTGAGTTGCTAATTTTTGCCATAACCCGGCCTTAAGTCGTGACTTCTTATGCAAATTTTAGAAATAGAAATAGAAATAATCTTTCTATGTTAGTCAAATTTTGTCGTTAATGATTTGTGCGTTCATGTGATGAAGCGTCAAATAAATTTGTAAATTCGGAAACAGTTCCGCGGCACCCTAACCTTGCACATGTTTAGTTAGTATTTATGTAAGCAGGCCCTAAGTACTACATAATTAAATTACTTTTTAGGTTACATCATATTCGAGAATGCAAATTGAAGCTTGTTCACTGTTTGTTGTTTACTAATGTATAGTGCGACCGTTACAAATTTACGTTTATGTTTTGTTCTCATGTAAGTGGCTTTTGTCTTTTATGAGATTAAATGTCTTTAAACCTAAGCGCCTTATTATATCGGATTAGTCAAGGCCTTAAAACATGTTCTAGCATGAAATTTTAAGTTTACCGTCGTCATACTTATTGATGTTTTCTACAGCAATTTTCTCTAATTTATGTTAAAAAACTTTATTGTAGAGTTTTTTTGGGTGACAGATAAAAAAAAAACTAAAACTCCGTCGATAAAATAAACCATGCGACATATAAAGTGACCGGCAATAGTATCCAAGTTTATATCGCGCGAAGATAAGAACCACGTTACTATACTAATTGGCGGTTGCGTTTTATGTCTCACGGTTTATTTTATCTATGGTCGTCATGCAGCGGGGGCAGGAAAGCTAAACTGACTGGATTTTATCCGTATGGAATTTCCCGGACTCATTTAGGTGTTTATTTGATTTAACGCTAATTGGACTAACAGTTTCAATTTGTCTAATAAGGAAAATGTTTGGTTTGGTAATAAATGTGCATGTCTGTTTCGGATAACATTGGAAAAGTAGAGACATAGGATAAATTTCCAGACATATGTCTATCTCAATTAGCTGACGTGTGAATCGCGTAACCGTTTTATGCCATACATATTATGTGTCTTTTTTTTATTGTGGCTTTTGTGTATTCACAATAAGTATGTATTATATTTTATATATTATGTGTCTTTTTTCCATTGTTATTGAATCATTGAACGGGTTTGACGCGTAATTTTTTAAAAAGATCGCGAGTGTATACGAACGCATCAAGCTTATTTGTGACTATTAACAGCATTACATATTTTATGCCACTATAATTAGTAGAGAAAGAAATATAGCAGAAACAAAAACGATCAGAAGCAATTACAAGTGATGGTAAATATTATATATCTACCTACCTACCTACTCATTATACAACGTGTTACAAAAAATACCAAAAAAAAGAATATTTTTATTAGAGGCATTTAATTAAAATTTTCCCATCTCTAGTGATCAGCTGCGTCAAAGAATATTCGGACCAGATATGTAATTTTAGGTCAATGTGCCTATTTTTACCGCTATGGTTAAAAATGTTTACGTACTACTTGTATCATAACATTCACATTTTTTTTTTTTTTTTTTTTAAGTAGCCTCTTGTGTGTCCCACTGCTGGGCAAAGGCCTCCCCTCGCTCTCGCCATTCCTCACATTAGAACAATTAATTTCAAAATGAAAAAACTACAAATAAATAAAAAAAGCTTTGTTAAATCATTGTTACGAAATAATAAATTAATGAAATAATGAACTAAATATTTCAAAATAATATTTATGTTTGTAAATACGTAAACAAGACAATTAAGGCAAAAAAGAAAATGTTACATAAATTGATACAAGTACACCTCTTTTAAAAATGTAGGCACAAATGGGGTACAAATACTTTTCCGTTCTGATAATCGATAGTCTATATTTTAGGTGTCAAATGACACTAGAGATGGGAAAATTTTAATTAAATGCCTGTGATGAAGAATATTATTTTATTTGGTATTTTTTGTAACACGTTGTATAACACTTCGATATGTGATTACAACTGAAAGTTTTATTTGACACTGTATATTACTAATTTGTATCTTAAAGCTATAAGATAAGCTGTGAAAATTTCTAATATGCTATTTGGGTGGTAAACTAAAAAAATAATAATATTTATTACATCGCAAAGAAAAAAACTAACAGTAATTTTAATCCTTTGTAATATAGTAACTATTTCTCATTCCACCCCACGTCTTACACCAAAAGCACCAATCAGAAATGCGAAGGCTAACATAAACCGGTTTAGAAGTGTCTCTCAGATCATACTAATTTGTACTTCAAGGGGGTCACTCTTGCAGTGGTTATAAATGTGGCGAGCAGTCTAATGGGTTCCATTATGGCACGCCACCTGTGCTAATGGCTCACAAATATTTAATTGATGACTCTTGTACAGATTCATTTTTCATACAACAGCTTTATGTTTCTTCCGCGTCAGTTGCATGAGTTGCAGTTTTCATATAATGCTGATGACCTACGTGATTTGCTTGGCGAATATTTTAGATGAATTTGGTCTGTTACATACATTGCATGCGTTGTATCCGACATTAAATTTTATCATGTTTTACTAGGGGTAGATTCCTAATCAGACTTTCAGCGCCGACGTCAGCGATATGAAAAGCTAAAGTAGGGGTTTCGCCCACTGCTGACAGTAATTCGGTATGCATTACAGATTACAGCGCATCTCGGAACGCAGGGTATTGTGCATACGTGCATACCCCTTCGGCCGCCTACGCAACTGCAGTTTCGTAATCGGTTTCCAATGCGGAATAAATTAATGATCTCTGTACGTAACCGGTTTCGATCAAAGAATAATTCTTCTACATAGTTGGTCTATGTGAAAAGCGGGGGCTAATGGAGTAATAATATGGTCTGTAACTGTATGTAGTGACGGCAGAGTAGAATACATTTGTCACCAACCCCTACTCTTCCCGTGGGTGTCGTAAGATGCGACTTAGGGACTACACATTGAACAGGGAACGGGCAGCAGCTCTCTCTGATACAGAAACCTTTTAATCTGCGATCTCCAACCCGCCTGCCAAGCGTGGAGATTATGGCAAAACCCTCCACTTAAGTAGAGGAGGCTCACAGTCCAGCAGTGGACTGTAACGGGCCGTTGATGTTGATGATGTTGATAGTCTGTAACTAAGTCGAGTCTCAAATATTATATTGGCAGATACGAAATTGTACATGTCTACATCTGACTCACTTATTTGGTATAGTAGATAGACGAATATCGATTGACTGTAATTTCACGATTTTGAGCATCGACATGTTAGCTGTGGACATTTTAATTTTAGATGTTCGAATCGTGCCCCTTTTTTCAGAATTTAATCGATTTTAATAATATCAGTAAAATACGGAAATAATATAAAGCCATATAAAAACTATCGTTTCAAGCGTCACAGGATAAATCGCTGCAATCTCGACGACTTGGGTGTCTTCCAACTCTGCTTCCTCTTAGTGACGGCTGTAACTTATCCCTTTGTTCCCAGTGAAGATACTAGATACTTGTGATCCTTATGACTATTTATTCAACTTGCTTGGTGACACAAAAGTATAAGTGCAAAACTCAAGACGCGTTAAAACGTTGTATTATAATTATTATCAACATCAACGGCCCGTTACAGTCCATTGCTGGACTATGAGCTTCCTCCACTTAAGTGTTTGGTTTTGCCATAATCTCCACGCTTGGCAGGCGGGTTGGAGATCCAAGATTAAAAGGTTACTGTATCAGAGAGCGCTGCTGCCCGTTCCCTGTTCAATGTGTAGTCCCTAAGTCGCCCCTTATGACATCCACGGGAAGAGTAGGGCTTGGTGACAAATGTATTCTACTCTGCCGTCACCACACGGCTAAATACAACGTTTTAACAAAACAACGCCCATGAAACTAGACAGCTTTTGTTCCAAAACATTTTCAAATTATAATTTTTTTGCATATTTTAAAAAGTTGTAGAAAAGAAGTTGTTGAACCTGAGAGGTTTTTCGTTATTTTGCAAGACGTTGTAGTAGTTGCAGATCGACACGTTGATCTCCGCCTGAAACATTTCTACGTTATTAATAACAAGATTATAAAATAACCTCCGGTCCATTACAACTTAATCTCAAAATGTCTAGCCAATCAATACGATTGTGAATCTTATAATGACTAAAATTCAAATGGCGTTCTTTTCATAGCAGCTGAATGTCAATGTGGCTTTTACTTAAAATGTACTTGTTTGAAAACGTCTGAATCCCATAATATCTGAAATTGCATTCGCCTTGTTTTCAACACGCAAGCAACTCGATATGTCATCATCATCGCAGCCGTAAGACGTCCAAAATATCCACGGACCAGAAAATATCTCACAAAAACAAAACAATAAAAAGCTTACCCCACTCCTTATAGTTCCTGGTGCAAAACTTCCCACTGCGCTTCAGTACGTTATTATGGGTTCAATCGCTGTCGGTGTGGGTAGCTATATAATATGGGATGTTGTGGTCTTGTAATTGATCTATTGCATAAAAACATATGAGGTCATGTCGCTAGATTTAGAGATAGCAGGTGGAGTAAGTCCTAACAGAATGGTGGCCAAGGCAGGGGAAAAGACGACCCCGTCGACCTGCAGCTAGGTGGGTCGATGATATAGAACGGGTCGCTGAAAAGACTTGGCTGAGGCTTGCACAGGATCGCGAAGGTGGTGGTGCTGATAATGATGATGATGATAATAAATACCTAGCGGGATCCTCCGTCTGATTAGTTGGAAACCTACTTGAAGTTTCTAGTTCTGAATGATCTGTTACAAACTCCTTGTTTCAATCGAGTGAACTATTACAGTTCCTAGTTTTCCCAGCACTAGTTATACTCTCCTCTCGCATCGCTGATTTAACGAAACCCGTCTGTCCATTGTATTCCGGTTATTATTAGTGCATTTCAGGTCAGTGGCTTCATCTAGCAATGCAAGAAGTCGTCGATGTAAGAGTCTATGTAGAACCGACCTAGATTCTAAGTAAAGAATAACAGATTGTAAGGATTTGTATAATAATGCTCTGTTGACAGAAGTCGTGTTTATGTTACAGATCTGAAATAAAATAAAATAAATAGTTTACTAGCGGTCTGCCCGTGGCTACGCCCGCGTTATGTAAGATTTTCCTGTGGGAATACAACTTTTCCCATTAAAAAGTATCCTGTGTTATTCCAGGGTACAAAACAAACTATTTATATTCTAAACTTCATCCAAATCCAAGTCTAGTTCTAGTAGTTTAGGCGTGAAAGCGGAACAAACATCTAAACATACAATTATTTTTACATTTATAATATTAGTGAAATTTACTTTTTGGATGTTATAGCTCTTAGTTTCGTCATTACATTTTTTTGGGTAAGTTTACTACACAATGTGAGGACTCTGTGGAGAAGAACTCACCAAAGAAACTCCACATGCGCCGCATATTTTGCGTTTTTCAAGTATCAGAAACCGCCTCCGTGGCTGAGCGGTCGAACGTTTAGCTTTCATAATAGAGGTTTCAGGTTTGATCTCGTTACATTGTCAAACAAAATCTCTTTGTGAATTATTCCTAGTGAATTAGACCCACAATTTCTGGATCTAGTCAACGGATCTAGCGTTTTCGCTAGATCCGTTGACTAGATCAAATACTGCTCAGTACATCCATACTGACAAAAAATAGATCTACTGAGAAGAAAATGTTTCACCAGAACTACGATGGATCTGGACAATGAATTCACTGAGAATGAAGGGTGAATCGTTTGATTGTCCAAAAACAAAGACGATTCCGTGCTTCAGAAAGCAAGTTAAGCCTTGGGTTCCGGCTGCTATTTACGGAAGCAGTCGCGTTACATGAGTCATGTCTTTTGGATGCGGAACCCTAAATCTCCAACCGTAGAAAATTAGCCTTTAATCTTAAACTTAAATAAATCTAATTACTTATCTACAAAGGCATGTTTTTAAACTAAATTGTAGCTGCACAATGACAATTTAAGTTAATACAGTTTTAGTGCAGCTAACATCGTAATTGTATTCAACTGCGCATTTCACTTCTAGTTCAGTTTTGACGACTACAAACAACACGAGGACGACTCAAACATCGCTGAAACTAGGGTTTGTCCAGACAAACCCGACAACGAAGACGAAAATTCAAATCACAAATGTGAAAATCTATTTGGATGTTTAGATGTTTGGATGTTTGTTCCGCCTTCACCCTTAACTCAACCTTTAACTCAACCTCAACCTTTACTCAACGGACTTCGATGAAATTTGGAATGGAGGTAGTTTTTAACCGGGATTAACACATAGGATACTTTTTACGGGAAAAAGTCTTATTCCCACGGGAAATAATACACAATGCGACAACTACGCTCGCATTGTGCTCTACGGGTGGACCGCTAGTCAGATATCAATTTTTGTTTTACGCACGGCCACGTTCATAAGATGGAGTCATAACGCGCACCTGCACTTCAAACTTATTTTTTGAACGTCATTTCTTTAGCTTTTCTATTAAATACACAGTTAGAGATTCTTGTCAAAACTCCATAAAATAGCGTAACGAAGAAACTTTTATCTAAACCCTGCAGTCCACAATGCACTAGCTACGTATAAGCGAACCCAAATTGATATCTATAAAACCCCCGTCGGTAATGAATGTGTTCGAGCGACAAGCCTGTTAGAATTTGTCGCACGCCAACCGCAAGTAGTTGACGGTGAGATTTGGTCTCATAAAGTTATTCTTAACTCACGGAATACGGAATTGAACAACCGTTTCCGGAAAACGTCCACTTACCTCGAACGGCTATATAATTTGAACGGAAGATTTTAATCTGGGATGATAAGTGATTTTGAATGAGAAGTCCAGTAGAGCGAGAGTACGACAAAACGAACTATGATAAAAAGAAACTTAATCAAATAAAAATAAAGATTCGCATTAATTAAGGTTTTACAAAATTATTATTTGACGTCAATGAGCACCCTTAGGCTGTTGCTATGAATTCTAGGAGTAAGAGCCTTATGGCCAGGGGTACGGTGGGTCCGTCATGTATGGTAAAGCTTGATACGTCAATTTTGCGATAAGCATTTGGTCCATGTCAAAAAAAAGCTAGCAAATACCAAGAACAAAGAAAGATTGTTCATGGTTGGCACGTTGACTATAGTGTACCTCACCACCGTGGAGAAGAACGGCCAGAAAACGCTAATTATCAGACTGTCTATCTACAACCAACGGCAATACACACAACAGTACATATCGAAATCGATTGAACAAGAAAAACTTAAATAAAACATTTTTACAGGAAGACCTATTAAAAGACGAGTGTTGTAGGTTTGTAGCTGTCATAGCTCTCAATAATAAAAACTGTTTCCAACATAGTTTTGAAGATATGCAAAACTAAATCGCCCCGTCTGCGTGCGACCGAAGATTGGCGAATGGGAGAATTTCCAGGGATTTTTCTGGGCTCTCCAGCTGGGAAGCTACGTGTAATATCTCAGTTCTTGCAGCGATTGGAAATAAATTATCCTCGTGTACGTTTTTGCGGTCCGAACGTTCGCTAATTGTTTTCATTTTTTGGACGAACCGTTTTCCGGTAGATTTGTGCATTCGGCCATTAGTAACGGTTATTTATTGTCTGTAGTCTGGTTTGATTTTCGAACAAATCTGAAACGGTTGGGAACAAGAAAATAGGATTGAAAAGTATTATTTTGTGGTACACTAGATAGAAACATCAGTATCTCAGTGAAGCAGTAGTTACACGAGTATCATTTTGTATTTTTTGTAGTAGGTGTTTACTGTATTGGAGACAAATGTTTTTTTGTTTTGTTTACTAAATGTGCGGCAGCGTCTTTGGTGTTGATAGGGTGGTAGAGGAATACCATAGGTTTTAATGACACCGCGTATTATAACAATCACATGCTTTGGCCCCCCCAAACTTGTAAACTAGCGATCCGCCCGCGGCTACGCTCGCGCTGTTTACGATTTTCCCGTGGAAATAATATTTTTTCCGGTAAAAAGTTTCCTATTCTTCTAATCCAGATTACAAACTCTCTCCATTCCAAATTTCATCCAAATCCGTTGAGCACTTTAAGCGTGAAGGCGGAATAAACATCCAAACATCTATACATCTATCTAGATTATTTTCTAATTATTTTCCAAACATCCAATTATATTTTCACATTTATAATATTAGTGTGAAGTGTGATGTGAAAATATGTTTGGATGTTTGATCCGCTTTCACGCCTAGGGTACCAAATGGATTTGGATAAAATTTAGAATGAAGATGATGACCTAACGTTTACCGACTTTCGTTTCTTGACGATTATTTTGAATGTTCTATAATTTTCTGTATTACGCCAATTTTTTTAAGCTCCGTATGTTTTTATCGCAATTTGCCGACTTTCGGTGTTTGCCAACTTTTTAGCACATAGGATACTTTCTACGGGAACAAGTCTTAATTCCACGACGACTTTTACACAGCGTGAACGTAGTCGCGGGCAGACAGCTGGTATTATCAAAAGTTTACATATTCTCATAATCCTATGAATACTTAATTCACAAAGTACATTTAAGCTTAAGTACGCTCTAAATAAACAAGTTTCACCTAATAGTTTTACTTGCAACATGTTTATTTAATTTAGCCCGTTAAATATTTTCTCGGTGCTCTTCCAGACGGACTTATGTTACATTTTTAATGCCATTGCGCGACTCAGAGGTCGCAGTAATAGGGAGGTAAATATCGCAGTGGCTCATGGTTGAATAATAAATATGTTTGGGGGTCAGAACGCTGCAAATACAGCCGGTGGGAATTCACCCAGAATGCTGGCTGGATTTCTGTAAATTGAAATAGTATTAGGGCTTCGAAACCGGTTATTTTTTACCGATTTTTGTTTATTTAATTCAAAATACTGCCAGTATTTGCTGCAATATTGACATTATTTTGGAAATTTCATCGTATTTTTATCATGCACTGCCAATGTCAGTAGTTTAATTCACTGATTGCACATAGCTACCCCAACATAATTATTTTACAACTGCACGCACATATTCAAATGCCAATATGCAATTTGAGGTCACCCTAATGGGACAGTAAACATTGCAGTGGCTCATAGTTGAATAATAAATATCTTTGGGAGTCAGAACGCTGCAAATACAACTGCTGGGAATTCATCCGAACGCTTGCTGTTTTTCTGTAAGTTAAAATAGTATTAGGGCTTTAAAACCGGTTAAAAATTAACCGGTTTTTAGTTGAGCTAAACTCACATCTATTATATTAAATTCTGTGCTATCACAGTTAAATACTGGAAGACATGGTATTGATTTTCATACATACATTCACTCTGATCTGTTTCGATTTTTATTTCATTCTAGAAATAGCAGAAATTCTCGTCCTCATATTTTTTCATATAAACTTATATTTAGAGGATACATGTTACATGCTTCATGATTCAAACTGATTTTAAATTAAATAAAAAAATGTGGCAAAAATTTTATTTTTTTTCAGTTGGTTTTATACATGAAGCAAACTCCAACCAACTCGTGAAGAAAAATTATCGTCATTAAATATGGCTTGCAAATTTTATCTTTATAGAACATTAAACCGGTTAAACTAGCTTCACACATAAAATACCGGTTGATAATAAACCGGTTTCAAGCCCCATTAACCACGTTGCTGTTGGAGAAGGCTGAAGTCACGTTGAACAGAATTTGCAACTCAAAGTGCTTGCATTCTGAGAAGGTTGTAGTTCCTTAGTATCAGCAACCTAAAGAAATTAGGCTCAGTGTTTACTGATGCTTGACTGTGGCACGAATTTATGTTTACATAAGTAGTTTCCAATAAGGAATTGTTTGGGTAGTCTGGTTTTCTCATGCTATTTTCTTTCTTTCATGAAAGAATAAAGAAAAATGTAAGACATTCAACAATATTCCGCATTCCACTTAGATTTATTTCGATTCTATTCAGGAGCTGCTCTAGAACGTTTTTAGTTTTTTGTTTGTTGCTTATTCAACGACTTTCACCGTAGTCCAATAAAAAAAAATGCTTTCAGTTTAATTTTGAAAATTTCATAAGAAATTCGACCTATTTTTGCTGCAAAAAAAATACAGTACCTACGAGTGGTAAGGTTGAACAAATTCTGGTGTCAGACCAGACTGAATTATAAAGCAATCAAAAGGCAGTCGTAACATCAGATCATGTGACGACTATTTTCGCGTATTATCTTATTTATTGATAGAATCATTCATTCATTAATTCATTCAGCCTGCAATGTCTTAACCAAACTGAAGATAACACAGTATTTTTTGTTTGGACACAGTGTTCCCGCATTGAGATTCAAATCTAGAAACTCCACATGGCTCCAGATGGTTAGTCTACCGCTGGACAGCTGCTAAAAAGCTGTAACAAAAAAAAATAAACAAACCCATTTAACCGCACATTAAAACAACAAAATAACTAACATTTGCAAAGCTTAATTGCCCTAAAAGATAGATTTTATAATAAATTATTCGTGCATTCGCGTAAAATCCAGGTCAACGCGATTTGTGGAAACTTGTCATTGTCAAACGAGGGCAATGGCCACGCAAATAACGCTTATGATCCCCATTATAGCAAACGTGCAGTATGTTTTGGTTTTTAGTACGGTAGTCTGGATAACTTTTTTTAGGACTTCTATATGGGATAAAAATCAACCCAAAACTAAAGCAAAAAATTGATCTAATTCGCATTATTTTTCGGTATCGTTAGAAATTTTTTCTACAGAAAAGTTGCGTTGCGTTTGTTATTGTGATCGGCGAAAATGTCAAAAATTAAAAAACGGGTCTAGGTTTTATTTTGTATCTCTGTCTAGGATTTCGTTTAGATATCAGTAGATAAACGTTAAGTAAAAAAAAACGTAGTTACTGAATGGTGAAAGAACTTACTGTGCCACCATGAATATTGGTACACTCTGTTTAATCCTATATTCATCAAAATCAAAACTGCATACTTGGAAGTGGCAGATAATTTCATAGAGCCATTTATAGAGATGTTCCAAACTAAAATATAATAATTTTTCTCGTTTGATACCTACGCGTTTAATACTGAGTATCAATTAGTATCAATTGACGTGGCATTAATGAATTGGTTTTCTTCAAAACGGTTCTAAGATTTGGATAATATTCCGTATCTTTTATTTTCCATGTTTATCATGGAAGAGATCCTCAAAATTACATTTTAAGAAAATATCCGTGAACCAACAGTTGTCGTATTGAGGTTTTTTGGTCTGTTAATTCACGATCAAATTGATTTTGTATGATGGTTAGGCGGAGGGTATATCATCACAACCTCAGAGGAACTAAAGATGATAGCTTCGCTCCCTTGATGAGGCGACCCACGTCAGGAATCTTTGATCACAACTAAGATAAAAATGATGTAGGTACGATGGATAACGTCAAAGTTTCCCTTATATTTTGCAGTGTATCAACCAACAGTGACCTCAAGTGACAAAGAGTTTTGTCATCAACTGTTTCAAATATTTGTCATCGAAAGGATGTAAACGTAGTCCTAAGTAAACGGCTGAACATGATCCTAAGCTTACACACACATAGACAATGTTGTGACAAGGAAAATATGCTTATCTCTTTTGTTTTTCTTATAAACAAAAGGGACAGGAGATGAGCAGCTGATTATGAAAATGACACTTCATTTATCTTTAGGAATGGTATGATGGACAGTTAATCGAAATAGCCTTTAGGTTTCTATAGCTGGGTCGATGTGAGTTCCCTTTGCCAACTTTCTCTGTTAGCCAACTTCCAATCATCTTAGTACATGTCGGCCTTAATTCACGATTGAAATTTCAGTGAATGCGGTTGGCACGAACAGGATTATTATTTTTTAAGGATTAGAGCAATAACAGTGTTAGATAGTTGACCCAAATGGTCGGGGAGTTTCAGTCAAACTGAACAATTTTTCAGACAAACATTTTTGGATCATAATTTCGGCCAGTTTGTTATATTAAAGTGAAAAGCAGGCATTTTTTTATAGTTTTTGGAAAAGTTCTACAACTAAATAGTGATTTAATTTTAGTTTCGTAGACTGAAAGGTCATGAGAAGTTTTGCGTTATACAGTACTATATTAATTCTGTGGGAAAAATCTGGTACAGTATTTCAGCTAAAATTGTCGCTGCTTATCTAAAAACCAAGGTCCCGAGACGGAAACATCAAAGCAGACGACTAAAACTGGCTGGAATACTAAGTCCCAGCCAACGAATTATCTATAGTCCCAGCTATATTAATATTAACATAACTCACTTACTATGTAATCAAGGCGTATTCTGAACACTGATTGTATTTACGACAGATTATTACAAATTATTAGGTGAGTTTCAATTACAAAAAAATAGTTTTAACTGCACGCTATTTCTCAGAGGGGTAATCCACGTGTGTGTAACTCCAGCAAAATATTGCGCTTTAGAAGGATGAGAGTATGATAGCCAAATAGTTCTCCATAAGAAGTAATTGTGCGCCAAAAGCAATATTTGTGCCATAGACTATAGCGTGGGAAAGAGACGTCTCATCCTTATGGATGGCCTGCAAGTCAGAAAGAGATGCACATCATAGTACTGGCGAGACAATAGTCGATAAAAAAAATTACAAGGCAGACAACACTATTGCACTCACACATTTGCATAAGAGTTTTTGATAGAGCTTTGTTTATCTTGTACATACTAAATCTATGATTTGTGCACTTACTTTTGCAATACTTTTGGAGAAATTCGTGGAAACTTGGATTCAAACATTTTCATACATGGTGGTTTGGCTTAATAAATTCATTAAGTAGTGTAAATTGCATACAGACATTTGATTAAGCTGCTATCCCCAAAAGGGTGAGCAGAGCTTTAGTAGGGTGCATATTAGCTTCACCTAAAGTCATCGAGTACCAGGACAACAGCGCTCTTAAAAGCATCATCATCGCCTTTGGAGGCGATCTTCCTTGGAGGTGATCTTCCTGATCTTGGGATCAACAAAACTTCGCGCAAATCCCTCAATGAGGAACAGGGGAGTGAAATTATCGATGTGAAATTGGCTCGGTCGGTAAAAATTGTATATTCATATAAGAGCGTAAAAGATGTAATTCTGATTGAAACCGAAGTAAAGCGAAAACGCAGAGTACGCTGCAGTGTGAAAGGAGCCTTAAAAATGCTAAAACTTTTTAAATTATTTCAGTTTATAAACTGCACTTTATAAAAGCAAATATTTATTTCATGCAGAGAACTGAATTCAGTATATCCAGTCCAGTTGGTTGATCGGAACGGTCGATTGAACCTCAAAGCGGATAACATTGCTGGAAAGTTCTTTATTATCACGTCGGCCGGCACTCATAATGTGGACGGAAAATGGACCGAACCAAAAGCATTAATGGACGGCAAATAATTATAAATGTTCATCTAGTGGTCTGCCAGATACGTTTAACGGTCATAATACTGATGGTAAAATGTTATATTTTATTAAGTAATTTCAACGAGTTTTGGAACTCACGGTGGATAATAACATATTATATATCAGAAACTGAATAAATAAATATTTGAACTTAATTTTTTTTGGTGAAAATGTCGCAACAAGATATCATGTTTAATGACATCATACTTATAAGACATAAAACCGAACGAAGGAAATAAATTTTCGACCACTAAACCCTAATTCAGGGTAGGCTCGAGCCCCTCCCTCGGTGGGGACGTATATGAGCTGTTGATGATAGTATTTTCGATAGGTAAATAGAATAAAAAAGTCTTCTCAATGAACTATACCTATAAATACCACCGTTGGATAAGATCATAGTAAGAGTAAGGCCGGTCTCTATGCAGATCCTTGGAGGATGCTTGTCGATTAGATGAATCTTACATATAAACTGTAATCCAAATTACCTCAACGCCATTTGTGGCACTATCATCAACGGCCCGTTACAGTCCACTGCTGGACTATGAGCCTCCTCCACATAAGTGGAGGGTTTTGCCATAATCTCCACACCTGGCAGGTGGGTTGGAGATCGCAGATTAAAAGGTTGCGAAGAGAGCGCTGCTGCCCGTTCCCTGTTCAATGTGTAGTCCCTAAGTCGCCTCTTACGACACCCACGGGAAGAGTAGGGGTTGGTGACAAATGTATTCTACTCTGCCGTCACCACACGGCCAATGCTATTACAAATACTGGCACTATTACAAATAAAAATTGTATACGAGTAAGGTAGGCAGTGAAAACCTTATACAATTTCTAAATTCTAGCTTCTGTAGTCAGGTTCTGTACGACTCCACACGAACGTTCAACACTTCTGCACAATTACGCGACGGGCTCAATGGTCGTTTTATTTGACATGGCTTCGCAAATAAAGACCTCGGACGCGACTAAGCACATAACAAAGAACTAACGCGTTGTTTTAAGTTAGAAAACAGGACGAAAAGTTTCATTTTTTTAAATAATAAAATGCTGTAAGGACTGGCCAGTCTTTTTTTCCGTGTGGTTTCAGTGATATAGGTACATTAGAGCCGCCAAAAATCACTGACACTCAGTAACAACAACTTCTGTAGAAAGCAATTTGTCTAGTTGAGAGTCTGTTCAGTTAAGAATCTAGCCAGCTGCTACTAAAGGAACTTAGCGCGCCTTCTAAAGCAGGCTTTTGGCGTCGTCGACAGCTCTGATGCGTCCACTGAAGTACTTGACTTGAGTGCGTACCCGGTATCAGGGCGACTAAGCTTTAGTAGACCACGAGCTCAGTGCGGGTCGACCGACTTCAAACACATGCAACCTTTGAGTTTCTTTGCAGTTCTGTGCAAGCCCTCTCGCTTTGTTTTTCTCCACTGTAAAAGCGTAGTATGAACGTAAGTACATAATTAATTCTCAATTTGAAAACATATCGGTACGTGGTAGGGTTCGAAATCGAATCGAACAACGGTGTGCCTCTACACCACCGCTGCTCGAAGACCTGAAGACTGAGTGTTGCGTTTTTGTGGTTTCATATGAAACCAATGCCAACTGAAAAAATATATATATATATATATATATATATATATATATATATATATACAAAAACTAAAAGCTAATTTATGAATATTTTAAATGTTTATTTCTCGCTAGTACCATCGGTGGTACTCGTACAGTCCGGTGGTATTAATGGGAACAAAGAAAATTATCTTGAAGATTATGAATCTCCAACTTCCCCTTCTCCACGAGGTTGCCCTCTCAAGATGACCTTTTCTATATTCAGGTCGAGTCCAAACAAAAATCCAATACCGCTCCCAAATCGATTCTACAACAGACCAACAAAACCTCATTTACACAGAATTAAGCATAGTCTAATCACGTCCAAGGAGATAGGAAAGCTTCGAGTGCCAAACGGCTCGGGGCCAAACTTGGGCCTAATCAAATTGACCTCGGAAATGTAAATTGCAAAGGGTTTCCTTATTAAATAATGGGATAACTAAGGTAGTTTCGTTTGTACAGGTTTGCTGGGAAAACACTAATTTTAGATATTTTTAAAAATAGGAAAGAGATTCGTATGATATCATGAGATTATTAATACGTCTATATGCAGGAAGATAAAAAAATGGTGCGGTGCGGAAATGTACAAAACAAGTACATTTTCGCACCGTGAGACCAGAGCAGAGACCAATCCACCACCAACACCTGAAAATTTTTTTAGGCACATCAATTCGCATTTAACCAATAAGTAACTTGTACTTTAATGTGTTGGCGCGCTGCCACAAATTATAACACGATTTATGTTCTAAGAACACTCATTTTACATGTTAGCTAAATATTTACAAAATTATATGATTCGCCGTGTCGTAACTACTCGTAACGGCAGAGTAGAATACACTTGTCACCAACCCCTACTCTTCCCGTGGGTGGGTGTCGTAAGACGCGACTTAGGGACTACACATTTAACAGGGGGAACGGGCAGCAGCGCTTTCTGATACAGTAACCTTTTAATCTGCGATCTCCAACCCGCCTGCCAAGCGTGGAGATTATGGCAAAACCCTCCACTTAAGTGGAGGAGGCTCATAGTCCAGCAGTGGACTGTAACGGGCCGTTGATTTTGATTTTGACAGTTTGTATGAAAACCTCTTAGATTTTGGTTTAAGGTAGATACTAAAGTTGTTAACACGGACTGTAAGCTCAACTCAACCACCCAGTTTTTCAGCTAACACGTTGTATAAGACTCGCAGTCAGCTGTCTTTCTTTTTGTGTAAATTTAACAAGTCAAAGGACAGTTTGTATTTGCTGACGACCCATAAAGAACCTTTTTTTAAATACAGTCATGTGTACCCAAATAACTTCAAATTTAATAAGACATATCCTACTAATATTATAAATGCGAAAGTTTGGATGTTTAGATGTTTGTTGCCAAATCACGCTTGAGCCACTGGACGGATCGGGATGAAACTTGGCACGCATATAGGTTAAGTCTTGGAATAGGACATAGGCTACTTTTTACCGCGGGAAAACACTTCATTCCTACGGGAAAACTCATTAAACCGGGGGAAACCGCGGGCGGAAAGCTAATACATAATAAACGAATAAAAATAAAATTGATTGCTTAGCATTCAGCAGTCTTACGTTCAATAATGGCTGAAACACCTAAATAATGTCCGTATGTAAAGAAAAACAATGAAAGTGGTAAGTATTAATATCTAGTAAGTATATTTTATTCATAAATACACCTGGATACACAAACACATACCTACCTATACTTAATTTTTCCTAAATATCAAAACCTCAGAACGCTACATACAAGTTAATTGGATTATCATTAGATAGTCCAATTAAATTGTATACAAATATTTTAGAAATTTACTATGCCTAAATAGCAAAATAATCGCATGAATTTGGAAAAATATCAAAGTAAGAAATGTGGAAAAAGATCGCAGAAGATGTGACGACTGTGTAGTTTTTTCGCCGGATTGAAAATAATCTTTAATAACACCTTGCTTGCCTCATGTCAATCACGTTTCATTGAAACATTGACTCACTAACACCTAATGGTGGGCATGGTCATCACCGCCCATTAAGAAGCTAGCTCCGGCAACTAGGGCTCCTGTAACGATGCCTACGGGCATCCCGCGGGTGAAAAGGCAAAGGGCCCGAGAGGCACGCGTTCCGAAGCCGGGGTGGTAGCGCCATGCTTCATTCCTGGATAACAAATAACAAGATCTTAGCAGCCTCCGAGACTGGTTAAGGTTTCCATTTAGGAGGTTCCTGTTTGAATACTTGTGTAGACAATGTCAAATAAAGGATTCCATGCTATAATAGAACGTTAATTTCAAAGTATGGCACATCTTCTTGCCCATTGCGTCTCACCACGTGCATAAAGAGGATTTATGTCACACTAGCGGTGCGCCCGCGTTGTGTAAGATTTTCCTGTGGGAATAAGAATTTTTCCCGTAGCCTAAGTGTTAATCCAGGGTACAAACTATCTCTATTCCAAATTTCATCCCAATCAGTTCAGTTGTTTTTGCGTGAAAGAGTAACAAAAACCCATCCATACTTACAAACTTTCGCGCTTATAATATTAAGGTTGGGTTGGTGAGTCGAACCAAGTCGTTATACGGCCATATCAGTGGCCTTTGGCGGACACTGACACCAGGGTTGGTGAAGTCGGTTGTCGACCACGATGGAGAAGCAAACGAGTACTTGCCTTATCCAAGGGTCTTTCAAACCCCGCTCATCCAAAGCTTGCTGCAGGGCTTCTAGTTGTCTAATGCCGGTGACATCAAACGTCTTGTAATGTGGCACTTTGTAAGGGGGATCGTGGCCCATTTTTGCACCTTTTTACCAGATAAATTAATAAGGAAAAGATTGGAAGAGCAGAAGCTTTTCGCTATATCGTAAAACAAAAAAATGTGACTCGAAAGATGCTTGAAAGTCGAAATGCAGAGTGACGCAAGACGAAAATGACATGAAAGTGACTATCAATTTTCTTCTTTTCTCTTGACGTCTTCTATAAAAAGGCGGTCGCGTGTTTGATTGAATTCATTAGTCATTCCTAAAGAGGTTTGATAGGCTCAATTAGCGCGGGATGCGCCTCAGAGGAACAAAAGACGATCGCTGGCGACGCGCGTCACAATGTCTGTGGCGATGTGCAAACCGCACTATGCCACAGGGAAAAAAAAAACTTTGTAATGCGCTTCAGAAATCTGTGGCAGATGACTGATTCGGTATTCATTATCATCATTGAATCCCGGTAAAGACATTGTCAAATAAAAAATACTTTGTGGGACTATCCTCAGTTTGTTAAGGGTACTGTAGGCTCATTGTGATTGTTTGAAAAGTGAGAGTCCGAGCTTCGATATGGTCTTCAATAAAGATGCAAGGTAGGCTCACAGCTCAGCAAGGAGTCTCTATATCAATGGCTCATAGAAATAACAATATCTGGCACATCATCTAAAATAAAAGTACCTACTTTCACCTTCTAAGAATTTTACTCTTTGGATGAAAAAAAAAACGAATTAATGCAGTAATAAACAAAAACAATGAAATATTCTTGTTTAGTTGGTATTATTTCTGATCGGAAATCCTTAAGAGTCTGCAGTCAGACTCCATTTTGAGTAGTAAATCCTCCACGGTAGTATTTGCATCTCAAAGCCAGATTCTGTTTTGAAATGTAACTTACTTCAAATACCTTAGTAATATCCATAATACAGAGAATTTTCGTGAAATATATTGAAATATACATACGAATGGTCCTGAACAGTGGGAGGGTATTTTTTTACTATCAGTGCCCTATTTTACACTCGCCACTTTCACTTGTTCTTCTATGCCAAATTCATTTAATTAACCGTTTCCGTATTCCATTGAAAAATATTTTGTTCGTCTTATTCTATTTTTAAAACAGACATAAATATTTTTTCTATATTCTACTGATATTATCGTAGATTGGGTTAATCAGTTGTTATATTAAACTGCTAAATGATCTATTTTACTCCCTCTACAAAACCTTTACTGATCATCATCATCATCAACGGCCCGTTACAGTCCACTGCTGGACTATGAGCCTCCTCCCTTTACTGATAATGAGTAATAATTATACTCCTCCTATATATAATCTCCAATATATTCTCGCGTTGGTGCAAGTCGGATCTCACAATTCAACGAATCTTACAAATACAAGTGTTGCTGTTTTGTGGCCAGCGAATCTTCTCTAGCCAGCAATTAGATTCACAAAAGCACAGACAAAGTCAACAGCAGACACTTAAGGACTTTCAAAATATACACCTAGGTATCTCATTCAAAATCTGATTATCTAACGAAGCGAATGAAACAGCGAGATCAAAGTGATACCTATTCATAGCTAAAATATTTACAATATTTCAGTTTGAATGGCGTTTCCCTTAGGATCGAGGGCTGATTTACATGACAAAGTCGCTAAGTAACCCTCCGAGGATTTCGGCTGTGCGTCTCTTAGTAGAAAGGAACGGGTTGTAGAAATGGCGTGTGGCTAATCCGATCTTCTTAAAATGTGGGTTGTAAAGTCGACAATAAAAATCTATTAGAGATAGACCATGGGTAACTTCTGGCATTTTGTGCACAATGGCTAACAAATCAAATCAAAAATTATTTATTTCCATAAAATGTTATTACATCACTTAGATCCGTCATTACATTTTTTTTGGGTGAGTTTACTAATACAATGGAGGAATCTGTGGAGAAGAGCTCACCGAAGAAACTCCACAGTCATCGCATCTTTTGCGTTTCCTTTTTTAAATAAAACATTGTCAGTTACAAAATTAATGCTAATTATATATTGAAAAAGCCTGCTACTCAAACAATCTATTCCCATAGACATCTGTCCTCTGAGATAATCAGATATCCTATAGTAACCTTTTTTACACAATTTCTGTTTCATATTTATTTTAAACTGGTCTAAAGGTAAGTTTTTAATATCAGTAGGGACCTTATTGTATAGCGTATACAATTTCCTTTAAGAATTACTAATTCTATGTAGTCGGCTGACCAACCAACCAACCAACCAACCAACCAACTTGTCTTTATTTCTAGTATTAAAATTGTGTATATGTATTATCTTTGTGGATATTCTTAAGTTACGAGTTACGAGTCAGTCAGTTAGTGATATTCATGATCTGTATGGTTGGTGTCGGATGAACTCCGTCAGTTGAAATACTTGTTTAAGTGAACTCACTATTGCATTATTAGGTACCTACTTATATAATATGTTATGTATATTTCGAACAATTTATTGTACTCAAGTAGTAGAAGTAGGTACCTATAAGGGGTGAATGAATAATTATCTTAGAAACCTACATGAAAAATAATGTGTAAACAAAATACAGGCTAATGTAAATGGCATCAAATATGTACTGTGTCTGATAATACATAGTGTGTGTATACTATAATTGTGGCGTATGTAAATCATAAAACTTACTATTACAGTAGTAGGCATCTCCACTGGCTCGCGCATGTTCACTGTCGCGGCGCTAACAGAATAACAGCGCAGTGGCACTGTGCTAAGCGTGTCACTGCAACATGCTGAGTTAGGGCCGTTTTGTGGATGTAGTACACTCGCTTAAGTCTTACGTTATATTTAATGTTTTTAGCATGCTGCAAAAACTGTGTATTGCATTTACAAATAAACGATTTATCTATTTATCTATCTATCTATCTATATCAATGTAACTTAATTCATTATTTTTCATTTATTATAATATAATTTCATTTATTTATTCAACAGAAAATGCCCGCTTCCAAAGCTTTCTGAAATACTGTGCGACCCCGCAAACCCTAATGTCACAGTAATGGAGCTGAAAACCTCTCTATAATATGTCTTATGTACGAGTAAAAACATTTTTTCTGATTTATAGCCGGACCGGATCAGATGCCTGCCGAAGCTCTGAATCATCTAACTTTTCAGACAGTCAGACACGGTGAAGGAAAACATCGTGATGAAACCTGACTCCTGCAAAGAAATTCAAAGGTTGTATGTGAAGTCGACCAACCCGCACTGGGCCAGTGTGGTCGACTAAGGCCTAATCACTCTAAATCAGGGTAGGCTCGAGCTCCTCGGTGGGGACGTATATGAGCTATTGCTAGTGTTCCCACCGGAATTCAAACGCTTTACTAGTCTAAACTACCTATACAGTAAGACTTACAAGTCGGTTTAAATAAATGAAATAAAAATTCTCTTAACATTTAGGTTTATTAGGATTAGGTTCATATCCAAATCACGCCGAAGTCTATCCCCAGTTGATTAGTCCTGAACCTTTCTTTGAGTGTCCAAAATAATTGATAATATGATGATATCCTATCTATTCACATCTTTTAGATTTTCTGATGTACCACCTATTACAAAATTCGTCTCACCACCAAGAATACGAAACAATTTCCGTCAGGATCTATATCGATTGTGTATTTATGAATTTTAAATCGTTTACTCATTATTTGGCTTGGGACATGCAAATCACTCAGATCGGCCCAGGGCTCAATAAATTGGAAATAATAACTCCCCGATTAAAATTTATGATAGAGTTTTCGCGATTCAAATAGTTTTTCGTTTTGTACATACAAATAGTGCGGATTAACCGGTAAATCTTTATAAAACACACACCACCGATTTTACGACATTAATATTATTTTAAGGTTATCGGACCGATGTGTCCAGATAACGGGAAGAGAATTATTTACTTCTCAAAGTCCACGTTATAGGGAAAAAATTAACGCGGACAACGGTATTATTCTCGTTTGGTCCATACCACGTCTATACTAATTCGGATTGAAATTGAAACTTGGAACCACGTCCTTCTATTCAGATTTGAGTGACCCTGGCCATATCTCTTTAAATCGATAATAATGTTTATGTTATTATAAAACCACATGAACAAACACAATTTATACCAATTTCCATTCAAATATTCAACATATCATTTTGGTTTCATAGGGGTCTGGCTTCTCAGTTCAACTTTAGCATTTTAGTACCATTACAGCATTAAATCGTACATTCTCTCTCACATAAGATCTCCAGATACTTAATAATCCTCACACAATGCTGTGTATTTGTGTGAAATCAGCGCGCTCGCTTCGAATTCAAGTATCAAAGGGTTCGTAAATTGGACAAATTTTCCGGGTTTTTAGCAGCAAAACGCCCGGATCGGACGGAGAAGACGAAAACGTTTTTCTTTCAGAGTAGATGGGCTTCTCTTCACATGAAACGAGTTTACTGTTGATTCTTTTGAGATGTTATTATTCTGTACACATATTTACAAAATGGTAGAATCTAGGCTTCCAAATGGTGTAGACATATACAATGGTTGGTTAGTTATGTTAGTTATTGGTCGGTGGGTGGTTTGATTTATGGTGTTTGGTTGGTATGGTAGTTTGAAAATGGTGTTTGCATTTAGCCAACAGTTAAAAACATAACAAAATAAAATTTCGACGCTTTCGCTTTCCGAATTTTCGACGAATACAGTCTGTCTGCGCGTGTTTATGGTTGTCTAGGGACTAATTTGGATTTCATTTGAGACATCAGTATACTCGTTAAAACCGGTAGTTGTTTCCGATATTAAATAAATAGTAATCGACGCTTAAGTGACTTCTGAGATAAGCAGCTGTGAAAGACGGACTGAAGGGTTCCCTTTTTACGGAACCTTGAAAATTAAATATACGAGCCAATAGCGTGACAAAAACCAATTAAATCAAAGGACCCGCCGCCTAATGCTTCAAGAGAGAATGTTGCAGAATATTACGCATTGATATTCCAAAACGAATTTAATAACATTTTGACGAAGGCTAGCTCAGCTATTCATTTATTAACAGAATTCATAGCAAAGTTAATAACTAATTCAATAACCATTACGATTCCTTTGATGTTCGCCTTCGAACAATCAATTTCAGAAATAATAATCGCTTCGCCATCGAACAGATTATCATATTTTAGGGTACCGTTCTCAAGGTAAATAACGGTTTTATTATAAACTTGTTAATTGGAGTTCACATCAAGTAATGAACTCTCCCAACAAAATGTAATGACGAAACTAAGAAATATAACATCCAAAAGTTAATAGACTATTAATTTTATTTAATTTCAGAACAGAGTTTAAAAGAGTTTATTTATTCAGGATCTCCAAAAGGCCAAGCCTTCAAAAATAATAATTTGCCAGTCAAAGAGCGTGCGACCTTTGTTCTCCAGTGTTCGAAACATTGAGTAAGCTTAGCTAGTTCCAACGATTAAATTAGAAATGCAGCATATCAATAAAGTATAGTTATTTGTATAAATAATACTCTAAGTTTGTTTAGATAGGTAAATATCGTCATAATTGAACCACAAAAAAAACAAACTATGTAAATCGCAAATCTATCTACTAACGACTTAATGATAATTATGATCAAATACACTAATACATCTAATACACTACTAATGAATGAATCTATTACAGCCCGGTCACGCAGGTATGCAAAAGAATCTACATTACAACATCCCTTTAATCTAACCCGAGCACCGCTCGATCGCCTAGTAATTTCAATACCAGGTATTAAAACTACAGAACCTTTATCACTCTACATGAACTCCTCCCGAACGGTTTTTTGCCATCGGGATTGCCAAAGAATATTCAGATTCTCGTCCAATTTTCTCTTGAAAGACACTCTATTGAAATTCATGTGGACCATATTGAATATCGCGTCCCACCGGTTGTACTTATGCATATGTATGAGAGGTTTATTTTCATAGAGACGGTATTGTTCAAGATGTTTTGAATTTTGTTTTGTTATCTGCCGGTGTTTGACACAAATTGGTTTTTATATTGTCCAGTTCGTATTTATACAGTAGGTAGTTTCCCTTATAATATAATATACCTCAGATCTTCAACAGTTGAGTTTAAGGTGCAAATTTTACACGGGAATATTAAACATCTTCAGTCTTGATTTTCCTCCCTAGTAAAGAAAATAAGAAAGCATACAAATAAGAAAACGTTTTAGAAAATAGGATTTCCACATCTTTAATCCGTCGACAATTTGGCTCGCTACAAAGGAACACATATCCTTGAAATCTGTATATAAGATCACATCGCAAATACGATCACAAGGCCTATTCAATTTTCCCGAGTTTACAATGGGAGGGAAGGGTACAAAATGTCCAAATAACCTATGTAAACTTTGTCGTATTGGACTCGAGTGATTTTCTTGAGAACTTGTTTGAGTTGCTCTCTGTTTGGGAGATCAGTGATAGAATGAGAATGAAATTATAAAACAGTGATATTAATAACTAGTTTTTATGGTGAAAGAAACCTCGTGAGGAAAAATGCACGAGCGCAAAGAAATTCCTGCAAAATAATTAAACTCAAAGATTAAGAAGAAGATTTAAGATTGAGGTTGAAGATTGTGTGTGAATTCAACCAACTATCAGTGAAGACTGGAGCTACATATATACAAGCTGGTAACAGACATTTTGATCGAAACTTATCAATAAAAATGATAGAGTCAATAACAAGGGTAATGATGAAATACTGCCTTCTGGATGGAAGTCTGAAGTTCAAACCTCACAATATTATAGATATTTAACTTACCTTTGCACGCGGGGCTATGTGTCTATGAAATAGAGGAGACATCGAGTAGATACTCTACGACAGACGAAACATATTCAACGGCAGACGAAAGGGGTGCGACAGGTCTCTTTTATACAAAAAATATGAAGCCAATTCTGAGGGTCGTGGCTGATAGCCGACGGCTTACAACAGACCATAGCCGCCGACAGACGGCAGTTCATTTTTCGGCTGTCATCAGTCATAATCATCTGTTGCAACTAGTAATTGCAAACCGTCGGCCTATGTTCAGCAGTGGACATCTTCCGGCTGAGATGACGACGATGTTAAAGCCGTAGGCCGTCAGAAATTGGTCTACCTCAAAGAAAAAAAAGAAAAAACCAAAAAAGAAAGAAAGAAGAAGAAGAAGAAAACGAAGAAAAAAAGTAGGCCTGTTGTGTCGTTTTTCTTTGTGTTATTGTCATTTTCTTGTTTAATGTGTACAATAAATGGTTAAATAAATAAATAAATAAGAAGAAGGAAGGAGAAGTGTTTCCCTCAAAGAGATCTGATAAGCTCGCTGCGAGATGAAGCGCTTCTAAAATCTTTGGTTTGCCTTACTGCAACTTTGATTGAGCTATATGGCAGTCGTAAACAATAGAACATCGCACACAGCTACGTCCCGCGCGAAAACGAGTAATGAGCATATTGTTTATATTATTATTCACAATCTATTTCAATAACGCTATTTTGAATCGTAACTTTATATGTAGTTCATTTAACATTGTGTTTGGTTGAGTGAGAAGTCGACAGTGCACAGGGAAACATCGAAATAAAGTTTCTACAAACGAAAAGTTATCCAGTTACACGAGCTATGTAGCCTTCGGTGGCTCTGAGTTTATAAGGTCAGTTGTCGGTTGTATTGTAGATCTTGTTGAATCCACATGAGGAAGAAGAAAATAGGAACTATAATATTCAGAAAACCATCACTACTTTTAAATAAACTGAAAAGTAAGATAAAATTTTGTGGAAGTGCCAATTAAGGAAAAACTTCTTTCATCCTTGATTAGTAGCTTTGACGTTTAAAGATAGAAAGATATTTTGTAGTATCTGACTTTAAATTAAGAAATAATTTATCTTTATGTTATACTGGTCACGTCATGAAGGAAGAAAAAATTTTACGCGCTATTTTTTCAGGGCGGGCGCGTAAAATTTTTTCTTCCTTCATGGGTCACGTTCTATTATATTAGCCAAAGACAAGATCAACCTAGCCAGACTATAGAGCAGGCTACTGAATAATAATAATTGCAGAACTACCAGGAACAGTCCGGTATTAAAGCGATAATGCAATCAAATTGAAAGCGATATCACAGAAGAAATAATAGTATGAATAGTAATTGAAGCGTGTAATGTCCATTGGTCTCGGTATTGAACTACACAGTGCTAATGATACCTTCCCGAAACTCATTGCACTAAAAATATTAATTTCCATCTTCTTCAACATCGTGTGGGTTGTAAAGTCGAGAACCGACCTCACAAATCCTGGTGTCGGTGTTATAGAACTGCCAAAGGCTTTTGACGTGATTCATGTAACGTCCGTATAGCAGCCCAGACTTAAGGCTTAGCGTGGCTTTCGAAGTATAGAATCATTTTCTCATCAGACAATCAGGTGATTCAGCCTGTAACGTCTTAACTCTTATTTAAAATGGGGAAGAGATTTTTTGTTTGGCAAAAAAATTTGATTTGATTTTTGGTTTGGTCTCTCCACCAGTATTGACCTTGAGTTATTGACCAGTATGGAACCTTCGTAATGGGATTAAAAGTTGTAACGCTTAGCCACGTTGAAAATCGTGTCATGTTCAATACGACATAGTTACTCATCAACAGCTCATATACGTCCCCACCGAGGGGCTCGAGCCTACCCTGAATTAGGGCGATTTGGCCTAACTCAACCACGACACACAACCTTTGAATTATATTCTTCGTAGGATTGTGCAGGTTTCATCACGATGTTTTCCTTCACCGTAAGAGCGTCGAATTCGAAATTCGAAAACACATTGGAACGCGTCTCCTGGACGGGAGGCAGCGGTCCTAGCCACTAGACCACCGACGCTCTAGTCACTCAGCAATATGAAATTATGATCTGATAGTCAAGTCACTATGTTATACGAAATTATGATCTGTTGTTTTGGTATTCCTGAATATCCTTCGACAGGTTTCATCTTCAAACAGCTGCAGATACAACCTATCTACCTGTTGCAGATAGATAAGACAAACTACCTTGAAGCTCCACAGTTATGTTCCGAAGCTTGTTTGAACAGATGTCGCCAAACACCACCGCCGAACTAAGCTGCAACTAATTTCAACAAGGTGAGTTCGTAATCTTCTCTCGTGTAACTCCGAGAATATTCAATGATAATACGGCCACAGTCCTTCGTTTTTGAGCTACAAAGTATTATTTATTCTGAGGCTTTGGTTGATTGGTATGCATTTGTTAGGAAAAAAAAAATAGAATATACTTTATTGCACACAAGAGATTTACAGAAAAAAGCAGTTTAAATACTTAATAGTGTACAGATAGGCGGCCTTATTGCTAAGGTAACAATTTATTCCAGGCAAAGAATGTACAAAGTGTTAGTTAAATATGGCAAAACCCCTCAGGTGGTGACCCAGCCCATGAAACTGAACAACTTTCTACTTTTTTCACACAAATTGACTCGATTAGCTGATCAGTTTGCAGGTTTTTTGGAACTTCTGGAACAAAAGTAATAGTACATTACTGCCACGACCGCAAAATTAGTTATTGCTGGACGAGGGCACGTTTAAAGTCCGAGCCGCAGGTGAGAGGTTTTGCATTCTCTAACACATTATAATACCGAAACCATAAAAAATTGTGCAAAAAATTGTTGAAAGGCAGTAGGAGGACAACCTAGCTTGGAATTTGAGAATGTAATATTTTGCTAAACATTTCCTTTTACCCTGTACTTACTTTAGATGTATGGAAAATACCATGTGGCATCTTGAATCAGAGACAAAAGGTTCATAAGAAATATCTTATTTCTTTGAGAAATATCACGGCCCACGCGCGTTACAACGAGGACAACAAATTCTTTGAACACATTTATGTATAGAGCTAGCGTTCTCTGCTTGCGTTGATTATGAATTTTCCCGTTTTTAAAACTAATAACGCCATCTATGAACGTCGATATACAACGTTTGTAGCTCCAAGCACGTTATATAGACGGTGCTGTTGGTTTTAGTAATCTTATTGCGGTGACGTGTTGGTAATGAGTCATTTTCCTTCCGTAAATAGTAGGTTATTTCCATTCTTAGGTACAGAACTATCTTTGTACCTATAAAATTTTATGAAAATAATTCAAAAGTTTAGCCGTAAGAGCCTAAAGGGCCCCGGAGACGGTCAAACGGTTTGATCAAACACGTAAGGTTTGAGTCAAACCATTTGACCGTCTCCGGGGCCCTTTACAGACAGGTAGAGTTACTTTCGCATTTATAGCTATATCTAATACTTTAAACGAGCAATTCTTGTATATACCTATATATATATATAATGAGAATCTCGGAAACGGCTGCTACGATTTCGATAAAATTTGGTATATAGGGGGTCTCGAGGGCGATAAATCGATCTAGCTAGCTTTTGTTTTTGGTAAAACAGAATTTCCCCATGTTTTCGGGCTTAAAAGAATTTGTACGCCATATCAAGAGAAGGTTAATTTCACCGCTAGCCACAACGACGCGGTGGTTCTGTCGGGGAACCGGGAGGCAATGAAGCCGATGGTCAGACGATCGAATCCACACGAATGTACTTTTTTATTTTTTTGTTCATGTTTCTTTTCTTGTTTGCTTTTAACTTTTTAATTCTTTAATTTAGTTATTTAAATACAAAAATGACAGAAATTAAAATTTCTTATTTAGTACCTTATTTTTTCGTGGTCTATATTTTTTCCAACAGATAGAGCAATTTTTATAGGTATGTTTTTTTATTTATTACTTACCGTCGTCGTCGTTGTTATTACTTATTTTTTCATTTACTTAGTTCAATTAAAATACCTTTACAGAAAATCACTTAGTTTTTCTTAAACCGAAAGTTCTGCAACAGATGGCACTACAACTCACATAGTGACGAAATTTTCTTATAAAAAAGCATTTAAAGTATTTTCAGTTATTTTTCCAGATATGTAACACAGAAATGGAAAATGCTATTTTATCCACGGAGACGTTATTTAATCCACGCAACCTCAAGAAATTCAATTTTATATTACTACTAGCGCTGCCTTTACCACTGTTAGGCATGGGAATAATAATTTATTTTCCTTTCTGAATTCTATCCGAATTCCGATCCTAATTTATTGTCAATGCAGGGAAATCTATTTTTACTAAAAATTAAACCTAGCTAGATCGATTTATCGCTACCGAAACCCCATATAATGCTAAATTTCATCGAAATTATCCACGCAACCTCAATAAATGCAAATTTATATTACTACTAGCGCCGCCTGAAGTGGCCAAAATTGGAACTACTGCTAATAAGTTGGTAGGTTAGTTGGTATAGGAATAATTTATTTTCCTATAATAATCTTTTCTGAATCCTATCAAAAGTCCCATCCTATTATTTTATAATACATAATATATTCTTTTCCTCGTTTTACTCGTGCCATCTGATGGAAAAGTTTCAGACCACCAAAAAATTTATCAGAAATTTTCTTTCATTTTTTTATTTAAATAACTAAATGAAAGAATAAATAAAATATAAAAAATATAAAAAAAGAAACAAACGAAAAAAGAACAAAGAAATAAAAAAAAATATTCGTCGAGATTCAAACTGCAAACTCGCGGTGTCCCGACTGAGCCAAAATTACCTTTCTATATCAATGATATCGCGTATCAATTCTTTTAAGCCTGAAAATACGGGGAAATCTATTTTATAAGCTTGATCGATTTATTGCCCCCGAAACTAAATTGCGAAATCGTTGCAGCCGTACGTTTCCGAGATCCTTATTATTCTTATCTTGCTCGTTTAAAGTATAAGAGTGGTGCTACTATGTCTAGCCGCGTGTAGAGTTTATCGAAATGCGTAGGTGTCTTACAAAAAAAATAAACGAGCTAAGCTCGGTCAACCAGGTACTTATTAGTAATGAAGGATAAAACATTTTTACTTGAAGCACTGTAGCATATACCGCACTTCCTTTTTATTCTGAGAACTTTGTTATCAGCTCTGTTTCCTAGGGCGCGTTTACACTGTGATGGAATAAACAGACCGAAGATTTGTATAGAAATTGACCAGTCGTATTCTTTTCACGAAATCATCATTGATTTTCGGACATACAGGTGATTCAGCCTGCAATGTCCTAAGCAAACTGGAGAAAGTCTTACGAAGAGATTTTGTTTGACAATGTCCCTACTGGAATTAGAACCGGAACCTTCGTAATCAAAGTCAATCGCTCAACCGCTGGCCACGGAGGCTGTTAGTAATTCATTTTATCACTAATGCTTTATATTATCATCACCTAAAATAAAATAAATTCCCTTTTTAAGTTGGTTTAAAACTAATAATTTTATCAAAGGCTGTATCTCTCTTCCCTTTAATTTTATACCTCTGTTAAAATAGATTAGGTACATGTAAAAAATCACGAAGGTAAAGTACACAACAATTCCATAATGTGATTACATACAGGGAACTTCAAAGAATTTTGCGTTTACGAAAATATACTAATATTTTTCTTGTTTCTTTGTTGTATGAAGATTATTGGGTGCCGGAAGCTTGTGCTGTACTCTCATTTTTATATTCTAACTAATTTGAAAGGCCCAATGTTTATAAATGGAACTGTTTTACATTTGTTCAAAGGTACCAACAACTTTTTATTTTCTCGAAAGACGATATTGTTTTTTTGTACATTTTATTTTGATTTGACAAAGCTTTATTTTAGATAAAATAATTAACAAGTAAAAAATATTTTTAACAACACGTTTTAACGCACTAAAAAGTATAAAATAATTTTTTATTGAGATTTTTATTGGTGTACTACTCGTGTCGTGGGGTGCATGAAATAGATATTCTAAGAAGAGAACGGGGTGATGGCTGAAAAACAGCATAGCTGACGCTGTAACCTTTTCATTGTCGTACTTATTTTCATGTTTGTCTGTACTACTTATTGATACATAACATATTGTTAATGAAATGAGTCATTACACTATGTCACTACTAATGACAATGAATAAGTCTTCTAATTCTTATTAGTGCCAGCGGTTGTTACGTGTTATGTCTTGAAAACTTACAATTAATAGTTATTATTAGTATATTTTTTGCAGTGCAATTCAATTGTTGTTTATTATTGGAAAGATTTGCGTTTGACCATTTCATTCATTTCATATTCTTCATTGCACACATTTCAACAAGATGGACTACGCTCGCCTAGAAGATGTCTATGAATTTTCTGAGAAACACGGTTATGCTTCAAAATCTACTCTATGCACCCCACGTTTTTCGTTTTAAGTACTACAAGAGTACTACACCAATAAAAATCTCAATAAAAATTATTTTATACTTTATAGTGCGTTAAAACGTGTTGTTAAAAAATATTTTATACTTGATAATTATTTTGTGCTTTTTAGTCCAGCGTATTTTGCAAGATACCCTGAACATCACGTAGGACTAAATTGCTGAGACTAAAAATCCCAAGCAAGACGAGATTATGTTGTTACGTTGAGATTACCTTTCGGCTTCATCATGAGAGCCTGGACATCACGTATGACTAAAAATCTTGTCAAGACAAATCCAACGAGCCCAAACACGACAAGGTTATGTTGCGACGTTGAGAGAGTTCCGAAGTTCAGAAGTGGGCAATACTTTTGGTTCCATTATGGGATCCTGGACATCACATATGACTAAAGATCTAGTCAAGACAAATCCAACGGGCCCAAACACGACTAGGTTATGTTGAGTATTTGAGGAAATACAGCGGCCACCTTCCGGCTCCATCATGAGATCCTGGACATCACGTATGACTAAAAATATTGTCAAGACAAATCTAACGAGCCTAAACACGACGAGATTATGTTGTGTATTTGAGGAATTCATGTGGCTACCTTCCGGCTCCATCATGAGACCCTGGACATTACTTATGACTAAAGATCTTGTCAAGAGAAATTCAACGAGCCCAAACACGACGAGGTTGTGTTGTGTATTTTAGGAGTTTCTATGGCCACTTTTCGGCTCCATCATGGGACCCTGGACATCACGTATAATTAAAGATCTTGTCAAAACAAATCTACCGAACCCAAACACGTCGAGGTTAAGTTGTGTTTTTTAGGAGTTCCTATGGCCAACTTCCGGCTCCATCATGAGACCCTGAACATCACGTATATCTAAAGATCTTTTCAAGACAAATCCAACGAGCCCAAACACAATGAGGTTGTGTTGTGTATTTTAGGAGTTCCTATGGCCACCTTCCGGCTCCATCATCAGACCAGCTCCATGGTATCATAATATTGCATTAATAATAATAATAAAAATTCTTTATTGATCTAAAAGTGCATTATATGTGAGCTTGGAACCCTGTAGCCTGTGCTAGTTGGCTAACTGTGTTACAGGCTACAGTGACTTTCCCTTATTTAATTAGAACATAATCTGGCACTAGTATAGTTTTCACCGAGGTTACATACGTGTACCAGATTTCAGCACCATTGTCAGCAGCATACCATTGTCACCGAGGTACCAGATTTCAGCACAATCGAATGACAGCAAGTGCTCCAAAAATGAGTTGCAAGATTCGGACTGAACAAACCCACAAACAAACAGACAGACATGAAAGCGAGTTAATAAAAACGTGTTAAAAAAGACATCTATCATTTCGTGTCAAGACCAGATATTAATAAATAAATAAATAAATTATGTGGGGACATGTTCACACACGGCCATGTGATCCCAAGCTCTGCAGAACTTATACTATGGATATCAGATATAGATACATTACAATAATAGATGAATACATACTTATATAGATAAACAGCATCAACAGCTGAAGTGCTCATCATACGAAGGTTTGCCCTGGGCAGGATTCGAACCCTTGATGTGCTTCGAAGGCAGGCGACCATCTACGGAGCCGACATTATTATTCAGCTATCTTTGTGTTGTCTGTGTAGGAAATAGGGTTATGAGCCAAAGAAAACTTTATATTATTTTAAATAAATAATTAGTATATTATTTTATAACTTATTTAGCACTGGGAAGATATTACACGACCGTTACTAACGCAGTTGAAAATCCGAATGTGAACAGACAGAACTGCCAGACAGAACGAAAGATAATTTGGCGGTTCGTTCACTCATTCACTCACCTTCACTCATTTATACAATAACTGCTATAGTCAAATCAGATTTCATATTTACAACAGTTGAATTATAACTCATTTAAAATAAACATGAGCTAAGATTAATTTTTGTATAAATTAATAATCATAAATTCAACAGTCTGTGTATTTATCTTATACTCATGTTTCTAATACTATAAGAACCATCGCTAGAAAACCTGCTTTCAAATAAAAAAACCGCATACAAATCGGTTGACCGGTTTAAGAGCTACGGTGCCACAGACAGACACACAGACGCACAGAGCGGTCAAACTTATAACACCCCTCTTTTTTGCGTCCTCGTTTTTTGGGTTAAAAACACACCGTGTGTCTCAGTTTTCACAGTGAAATCTTTACTAGACAAGTAGGCTTTTTATTTCTTTACAAAATGGCTCAGGATATGAATTTTCCGCCCTCGCACCCAACATTGGACAGCTGTCGCCAGCTTGCGATGAATTCTTGATGTAGGTATTCAGGCCACTTTTCACCCTCCACACCGCACCCATCCATACGATGTATGAATATTATCTCACAAGTTTTAGGCAGAACTAGAGCAATGTGGAGGTGCTTGTGTAGTGAAACTGGTATATTTAAACTTTGTACAAGGATTACTTTTGTAGACTAGTTTAAAGTGGTAGATAGAGAGAGTATCTGTTTTTAAAAGTAACCTTTTAGAGCATGAAAAAGGTTGGATACTCTAAATTAAGGTAAATAACATAAAAAATAAGTTTTTTTAATATACGTAACCTCCTCCAAATACGTAACACGCGAGACGTAACGTAATACGTTAAAAATAATAATGTTTACTGAAGTTAGTTGAAAATTATATCTATTTATTTATTTATTAGGCTTACCAACAGTTACTACACTAAATATCACAATACCAATACTGTACTTAAAATATATATAAACTTAGTGCATAACTAAATATAGGTAAACACCTCATGCGTTGAATTTAACTACAAATGTAATACGGTGCCTACTAAAAATGTAAATTAGTAACCGATTAGTATAATAATAATTATTATACTAAATAAATAATATTATAATAATTATTATTATTATAAAACAAAAAATAAAAAATGAAAATAAAAAAATAAAAAATTCAGAGATGTTTAACAATAATAATCTATGAATTTAACATCACTTACTAATTTTACTCTAATAATTATAAAGCAAAAATGAAAAATGAAAAAAAAATTGCCGATCTTGGACAGGACTCAAAACTGCATCTCCTTGGCTATCCAGGCCAGAAACAGGGCCCTGATTTTGCTAAATTTCAGAATGTCAAATGGCTTTATTAGGCTATACGGCGAAAATGGACAAGATTCACTGATGTTTTTATACGTAGTCATAAAATTAAAATGGTTAAGAACTTCAATGTATCGCGACCTTGTCACGTCTATTTCACGCTTGATTGAAATCATTTCAACGGGATCCTTATTCTGGAAACAGGAATACGTAACCATTTTCTCTGTCCTGCTTGTCTTGTATTATAGCAACAAAGACAAACAAAATCCATTCCGAACATAAAACAATGATTCCGATATCGTAAATATAATTCGATTTTCATAGACTAAAGATGCAATAGTTCATTTCGTTCATTCAATGAAGTAATATTTAAGGTCTACTCAGAAAACACAACCACGGCACTTTAAAAACGCCTAACTAAGATATTAACATTTTATTATTTTAATATAGTTTCCATCCCCGACTAGATTTTTAGACTACAGTATTTTTAATTTTACAAACTTAACATATTTAACTTGCACTTATATTTCGAATGCTTCTTCCGTGAAGCAAGTCTATCTGCATCATGGTTTGCTCGCTTTAATCTTGTAACTGAATTTTGAACCAAATCTTGAACCAAATCCCTTTCAATTTTTGACGTTCGAATATTATTCTAATTATTTTTATTAAAGTTTGTATAGCCGTGACAGCAGCAGAGTCGATGCCTTTGAAAAGTGGTGTTGGCGTAGACTGCTTTACGCATACCATGAACTGGCATGAGGATGAACGCCACTATACTCCAAGGGTCAAAAATAATTATGCGGTTTTCCAAAATATGCTAAGAACAGCATTAAAGTAAAAGGCGTTTACAGATTTCGTCGATATTTCACAGAGCTATTCTTCTTTGTCTTCACCACTATCTTACTTTAGATGGGGTTGGCTCTCCGTATCCTTCGGCGCTATGACAATCTGGATGAAGTGAAAATATCCGTGGGATTTTATTTCGTTTTGAATTGCACTCTCATTTATTTTGAGTACCTACTGTTAATTCTCTTTTGCTTGAGATTTTCTTGTTTTTTTGTCTAACCGTAGCATGAAGTACGTTGAAATTGGCAAAATTCAACGTACTTGAATTTATATACTTAAAACAAGGCATGAATTTATATACGAGCCCTTGCTTGGTTATTTTTTATACTATGTAGTTGGGTACTTTACATGGCTACCTTCTTCCTCCTTTTACTAGTAAAAGTCACATTTAGAAAAGCAGTCGCCGTAGCCGGAATCGGCATGAAAGTTATATATATGGCTACCTTCTTCTTACCTGGCTACCTTTTTACAATCTGGAGACTACAAAAATGATATTCCTGGGGCGGGAGCCTAATGATCTGTCTTACAGGTTTTCCTAGTACGGACACCAGGCTCTCACATCGAAATAGGCTGTATTAGATTAAGTTTTTAGCAAGTTAACTATTTTGGGAGAGCAAAATTTTTTTATTATTATTATGACTATTTTTAGACAATAAACAATTAACCAGAAAGCTGATCTAAAACGCGTGGTGGAAATAAAAGCGTTAAATAATTAAACTTTATTTCTATTTATTTCTACTGACAACCCTACTAAAACACCGAATATTTATCAAAAAATGAAAAGATACTCTAATACAAAGAGATATGTGCCGTTTTGTATTTTCTTTGGCGAAAGCTTTACAACTTTTGTTATATTCAAACAAATGAATGACCTTGTGGAATTCTTCGTGTCATTTCTGAATTTGATTGAAATGCAGAAATGTAATAATTTCAGTTTTTGACAGAAATTTGGTTCTTATTCTGGAAATTTCTATCAAAATTTAATGAAAGATTGACCTTTCAAACGATTTCGTACACACACACATATGCAAAATATAAAACGTAATACACTGATGTTCTCTAAGCAGAATGTTTTCTAGTCGTGAATTAAATACTCAATTTACGATATCTTTTCCGCGTTTTGTCGCCGATACAAAATTTGGGACCCAATGATTTCAACTTTGACATAAGAAATTAGTGCGATCGGGCCCCAGGCGCATTACCAATTCCGATCCTAATTCAATATTTATAATACATTATACGTTTCCTCCTTTTTAACAAAATGACTGTGGCGATGTGCAAACCGCACCATGCCAATAAAAAAAAAATAAAAAAAATTATGCCACCAAGCTCTGTGAAAGGACGACTAAATTTGACACTCTTCATTTTACCTCAATGCTCAGAGTGCATTATTAGATATCGGTATCTATCTATCACAATAAGTATATCAAATCTTTATCTCGAATGGAATGTATAAATTTCTTTTTTTCTGCTGTCTACGCACTATATTTTGTGACAAAAACACCACCTTCAAGAGTTTCGTTACAAAAAATAAACAATTCCTTTGTTGTGATCGCTGCTTTCTTGGCATCCATAAAAAGCTCTTCAATTATTTAAAATCTGTCCCGGTCCCGTTACAAGTTGCATTTCCCTTTGTATCCGTAGTAATTTTATATTCTTGTATCTATCTCGGAGCGCGAGCGCACAGCAACCGGCGAAGATCTAGTTTCTAAAGGAATTCGAAACTCAAAAGATATTTTTAACGTACATTATACAAGTTTTCTTTATGCTGACGTCGAGGTTGTTATTTTCCAGCTAGTGGGGTCGATTGTCGCAGTAATGTAACCGAAATGTGAAAAATGTAACGCAGTAATGTATCACACTGTATGGACGGTGCGTCCTCTGCTTGTGGGCGACAGCTGAAAATCAGCGTTGTGTAATGGTGTGCAATTAATTGTCACTATAGCACAACTTAATGCTGAGCTTGTTGCCTTTTTGCAGCACACATAGTAAAATAATTAGGTTTGAGCAGTAGTGTGCGAAATATTGTTCTAGACAAATGTGTGGACTCCTTAACCGCCAGGTTTGCAATTGTGTTGCAACCGATGGCCGGTATAATATAATTGTTTGTGTATACCCTCGAATTTGTATGTTACATTGTTTTGTGTTTTTTGTGTGTGCTGTAAATAAAGATCTTTCTATTCTATTCTAAAGGACTGGCGCTGTAAGTATGTTGTGCTCTGCTACGTTTCTAGCAAAAATCAATAAAAGGGACAGAGATGAACGAATGATTCATCAACAGCTCATATACGTCCTCACCGAGGGGCTCGAGTCTACCCTGAATTAGGGCGATTAGGCATAAGTCGACCACGCTGGCCCAGTGCGGGTTGGTCGACTTCACACACAATCTTTGAATTTCTTCGCAGGGGTTTCATCACGATGTTTTCCTTCACCGTAAGAGCGTCGAATGAGCGTACATAATATTATTATAAATTCGAAATTCGAAAAAACTTTGGTACGCGGTGGGGATCGAAACCGCGTCTCCCGGACGGGAGGCAGCGGCCCTAGCCACTAGACCACCGACGCTCTCAGGATATTTTATTCCGTAGTATTCAGTTCCTATAGATAGGTCTACAACTTAGTGTATTTATTTTCTGTATTTTGAAAAAAAAAAACAGAAAATATAGGATGCATTCTAATTCAATCTGTTGCCTTGGAAATTGAGGGCAGCGCCACTCAATACAAGTACGGAAATATTTATTTCTCGGAGACGAAGAGTACCATCGAGTTTCTTATTTAAAAACTATTAGAGACGGTTGTCATAAATGTCACTATGTTATGTTGTCTATTATGTTTTAACTATTTTCATAAAATCTAAAAGTGAAGACAGATAAAATTAAACTTGGTGGTTATCTTCTATGGACGATGCTGATAGAGATCTTATAGCAGATTTTATTTTTATTTTTCTGACGTCACAAACCCAGGTGATTGATTTATGGAGCTGTTGAAGGCCCCTGACATGGCATATAGCGACTATTTAGCTGCTTCCCGAACCACGAAATCTTTTTACTTTTCAGACAATCAGGTGATCCAGCCTGCAACGTTCTAATAAAATTGGAGACAGTGGAGGCCTTTGCCCTGCAGTGGAGGTTATTATGATTTTCATTTTACCTCAGAGTCCCCACCGGTATTCGAACCCAAAACCTCTGTACATCATCATCATCATCGTGTGGGTTGTAAGGTCGACAACCGACTACACAAACCCTGGTGTCAGTGTTATAGAGCCGCCAAAGGCCACTAACTTAGCTCATGTAACGACTAGATAGCCGGACGGCTTAACGTGCCTTCCGAAGCACGGAATCATCTTTCTTTTCGGACAATCAGGTAATTCAGCCTGCAATATCCTAATCAAAGTAGGGAAAGTCACACAAAGAGATTTTTGCTTGACAGTGTCCCCACCGGGAATCGAACCCGGAACCTCCATAACGGGCGTCGAAATTTCGACCACTCGGCCACGGAGGCTGTTAAACCTCTGCACGCACAGAGAATCAAACGTTCTGCCGCTCAAGTCATGAAGTCTTGTACTTAAAACTTACAATTAAACATACAATACAATTTCAAGACAATTCGGTCGGATCAATTCGTACTAGGGTAACCACTTTAGGCAAACGGCGCTAAGCGGCTTTAGTCTGTGGTCAGGCTAGGAAGACATTGGTCAATGAATATTGAACGGCAATGGCCTGGCCAATTGGAGCAATCATGCTCGTAATATGATTGTCCCTATCGACCTGGTAACAGCGTTCGTGGAATAGTTCAGAATGTTCAAAGCTACTGAATTCAATATGTGAAATTGATGCGATTTGTAAAAAAAATGCAAATATTACATGCTATTATAGTTTTACAAGACTTTGTGTGTTTGGGTCAAATCTATTTCCATTTAATTTGACTTTGTGCATGCTTTAAAATTATTGAAATAAATACATAATAATCTGTGTTGTTACGTTTTCAATTGATTTTTATTTTTCATACAGAGATAGTTCGTAATCCAAAACGGATATAGGTTGAATAATTAATATTGATCTGATTCTGATGAAATATAAACAAAGATAAATTAACATCTACGAATATTAACAAATTAACCCAAAAGACAACAATCAATCAATCAAATATTGCAGTCCACTGCTGGACGTAGGCCTCCCCAAGAGCACGCCAAAGCGCACGATCATCCGCTTTTCTCATCCACGATATTTAGCTTAGTTATTGCCACTGACTGGGCCCCCGAGAACACCAGAAGACGTCGAGGTCGCCCACGGAGGAGATGGTGCGACGAATTAGACGCCCTTATCACTAAATGGCAAGACATGACCCAAAACAGAGATGAATGGAAGAAGGGGAGAGAGGCCTTTGCCCTGCAGTGGGACACTACAGACTAAATCTAAAGACAACAAACAAACATCTTAATTAAGTTACAAATACTAATAGGATATGGCACCAAAATCGGCTCAGCTAGTAAAGTGTCTCCTTGCAACGCTCCCTGGAATCTCATTTAAAGTTCCGCATACTTAGGAAGTCACAGACGAGTGTATTATGCGAACGTGCATCTTAGAGCAAGGCTAGTGGAAGTGGAAGTCTGTGAAAATTATGCTTTACCAAGTATACAAGGAATTTGGAAACAAACCAAAGCACGATAGCTACTTAATTTTACCGTATACTTAGATTTTGAACTATAGCATTTTCCCGGCATGGTTAAAATGCCATTAGATAAACTTAAGATTTTGACAAGACCACGGAGAAAAATAGCGAGACTAACTCTGACAACAATAAAAATAATGCTAACCCTACAATAAAAAAGACCGTCGGTGGTCTAATAGCGTCGGTGGTCTAATAGCGTCGGTGGTCTAGTGGTTAGGGCCGCTGCTTTCCGTCCGGGAGACGCGGGTTTGATCCCCACCACCACTTACCAACGCGTTTTAGAATTTTGAATTCATAAATACGTTTATTCGACGATCTTACGGTGAAGGAAAACTTCGTGATGAAACCTTCATACTCCTGCGAAGAAATTCAAAGGTTGTGTGGGAAGTCGACCAACCTGCACTGGGCCAGCGTGGTCGACTAAGGCTTAATTGCCATAAATCAGGGTAGGCTCGAGCCTCTTGGTAAGGACGTACGTATATGAGCAAAGCAGCTGTTGATGATGACTACACGAAACAAAATTAGAACTGTGATTTCATTAGCGAATCCCTAGCTATAAAAGCAGCGAATGTCTCTAGATCTAGTGACAAATTCGGATTACAACGCTGCGTTTGGATCGCACTTAGGGCAGTAAGTTAGTACTCCAACAGCAACGAACTGTAGTTAGCATACGCTAATTAGGAAAATGTAATGGCTACTTTAAATCGTCTAGAATTTTTTTCAGTTACTTGAGAAACATTTATAAGCCCCCGACCGCTGCCTCCGCCGCCGCCGCCGGCCCTCCAAGTCATGCTCGAATTCTAATTTAAAATCCCTCTATCTTTTTAATTTTTATGACCAATGAAAGAGAGGTGATGAATTCACGAATGATATTATTTTGAATAAACGTTAACCTAAAATAAAGGCATAGCTGTCAGATTAAGAGTTTTTTAAGTCGGATGTTTTACGTGCTCTCTAAAACTATTGTCCAATCGACGCAACCATAAAATTCAAATTCGATGTTTAATAGCTCTAATATTAGGATGGCCATCTCCTGTCCCTTTTAAATTTTTAAAGGTGAAAACGACTAACGAACTTTAAGTTTTACAGCGTGACTGTGTGAGTGAATCGCTACCATTGACTGGTCCCTGCCTTTAGATTTGAATTTGTAAAAGTTCAGTATCATACAAATAAACAAATTTAATTCCTATTTCAACCTCAATTAAAATAACAGCAAAATTTGCTTTTCACCAATAACGTAAAACACAAAGCGGAGCATTATTTCGCTTTCAATTTATCTTTTAACTCTTAACTAAGCTAAATATCGTGGACAGCGCAAAATTCAGGACTTAAATGATAAAGGCTTTTGAAATTCAGCCGTGAGCTTTCTCTGAGCCAAATGTTCAACTCAACAAACCGATTGCGCAAATTAAAGGAAGGTTGTAAATGTTTCTTGGTACGCTATTAGCAGTTATTGGAATATCTACTACTATTAAATTTTATTCTTGATGTTACTTACTTATTGACTTATCTTCCTTTTATCATTATATCATTATTAACACAAAATACATAGAGGAAAACGAAAAGAACAAGTTTACTCTTTTCTTAAATATCTTCCGGCATCCCCACCGACTGCCAGGTGGACTGATGACCTGAGGAAGGTCGCTGGTGGTGGCCGGATGAGAAAAGCAGGTGATCGTACGCTTTGGCGTGCCCAAGGGGAGGCCTACGTCCAGCAGTGGACTGCAATAGGCTGATTGATTGATGAGCCCCACCGAAAGACAGAAGATATTAATGAGACCGTGTACTGTGATTGAAGGTTGAATACGGGACAAATTGTTCTTGTAATCCTAATTGCGTTTATAAGCGTTGTCTACAAAACACTATCGGGTGTTGTTTTTTTTTATGACGAGCTAGGTAGAATTACTTGAATTCATCTTAATCTCTTAGCAGTTAGAGCGCCAAGTGTAAGGCAGGTGTTTCATTGTGGAAGTCATTATGAGTTTGCCTTTGTTCATAGAAACAAAAGTAGGATTTCGTAATACTTACACGTTAATTGTTTCGTCAAACTCGGTTTTTTTAACATCCGACGTAAAAAAATGAGAAAAATAATATAGCGTTTAATTTGTTCTAATCCTTGTCGAGAGTCAAATTGTACATAAATCTGACGATTTTCCCCAAGGGACATAAGCAGTATAATTTTGTTTATGCTCTGTGCAGATGTTAAAAAAATTGGTCTGTGCATACATAATTGCGTGGTCAACTGGCTTAGTAGGGATGGGAAATGTTTTTTTTTCTTGTGACTTTATAATTCATGGATTCATAATTTCACGGTCTTCTTCAACATGTGGGTTTTAAGGTGGCCAACCGATCTCATAAATTCTGGCCAAAGTTGGTATTGATAATTATAATATAAGTTCTACTACGAGTCGCGGCCACTATTGGCTCAAGTAATGATTATTCCCAGATAGTAGCCAAGACCCACGGCTTAGGGTGCTTTTCCACCAAAGATGTGCTATGCAGCTATGCTGCGAGGATTAGTTGAATCTGTTTCCAACAGTGCTGTGCTATTATGTGGCCCAATGAATGTGATTGGTGAGTATCAATCTATAGCAATGTAGCATAGCACATCTTTGGTGGAAAAGTAGCCTTAGGGCGTTTGCGCACTCATCCGTATCCGATTCTCATTCGATTCTTATCCGTTTCTGATCCGGTTTGGCCATACTAGTAATTGTATGGACGCTTTCGCACCCATACGTATCCGGTTCGTTTTCGATCCGTAAATTCTCACTCCGGATCGGTGTTTTTACGGATCAAAACCGAGTCGAAATGGCCGCCATACAAATTGTACGTACACTTGCGCACTACACGATTTTTTTACGGATGAAGAGTGAGGTACGGGGAGGGGAAAGCTTGCGCTGCTAGTGATGTGCCAAATTGTAAATTTTTTGATAAACAAGTATTTTGGTACTCGTTACAAAAATAATTGAATGCACACTCGAGACAAGAGACTCCAGGATTCTATTTACGTGAAACGAACTATACGAGTAACGTGAGCGACTTTATTGCGGGATCTACATTACATAAGTAGATATAATTAAAAAAGATCAACCTAGTATTCGAATTCTGTAAGTACCCGAAATCTATACTCGAGTATATGACTATACTCAGATCATTCAACTGCTCATCAGTCAGTGGTAAAGTGTTAACACTTTGACCTTGAACGCTTCTTGCTTCTATAGCATTATGGTCGAGATCAGCTCGACTCGGCACATCACTACGACAATATCATGCAATATCGTCTCAAATACGAATGAAAACCGGATCGGATACGGATGAGTGCGCAAACGCTAGACGTGAATTTACCGTCCGTTTTTTTTACGGATCGAAAACGGACCGGATAAGAATCGGATACGGATGAGTGCGCAAACGCCCTTAAGGTGCCTTCCTAAGCACTATGATTAAGTTTGATAGGTCTGTCAGTCTGTCGAAGTTCTATCTATTTGTGGCATCGAACTTGGATTACCCGATTGCATTGAAGGGTTTTATTATTTGAGAGCTGGTTTTTTCTAGATGGTACTCAGTACATAATGATTGATGATCAGTAATTTTCGTGTTTCGTTTTTCTTCTAAATTAGAAAGGATTGAAATTAAGTCAAGAACGCATAATAAAAAAAAGTCTCACCTACGGGCTGCATGAGAAACTCGATTTGGCAAGTAATATACGTTTTATTTTTCATAGCTACGTTATAAGAGGAAAAAAGTATCAATGCTCAATACAACAGCCAAACATAACGAGTATTATGTTACCAACAACAGAAACTCTCGCTTATCGTTTGAACAACATCATTAAATTCAAATTCTAAAATCCTTTTTGAAGAAGTCTTTTTTTCTTTTCCTGTATCTATGTGTAAATATAATTAAATGAAGGATCCATCGCCATCGTCAACAGCTTATATACTAAATGGCTCGAGCCTACCCTGAATGAAGGTGATCAGGTCTTAGACGACTACGCTGGCCCAGTGCAGGTTCGTCGACTTCATACACGATCTTTGAATTTCATCGCAGGAGTGTGCGGGTTGAACCTGCGTCTCTTGGGTGGGAAGCAGCAAAACTAACCACTATATCACCGACGTTTTTACAGATATTTGTAAGAAATTGGCATTTAGCAATTAAGAGTGCCTAAAAGCACATACGCCGCGTGGTCGACGGCAGAGTAGAATACATTTGTCACCAACCCCTACTCTTCCCGTGGGTGTCGTAAGAGGCAACTTAGGGACTACACATTGAACAGGGAACGGGCAGCAGCGCTCTCTGATACAGTAACATTTTAATTTCCGATCTCCAACCCGCCTGCCAAGCGTGGAGATTATGGCAAAACCCTCCACTTAAATGGAGGAGGCTCATAGTCCAGCTGTGGACTGTAACGGGCCGTTGATGTTGATGAAAAACACATGCTCTTTTTCCTTTAACAATCTTTAATTTCGATTTCACCGAGCAATAGATTTTGTGCGAACAAACTCCTGAAATGTAGCTCAGTAATAGCTAAATATTTCAGTCTAGCTAGTTTTCCGACTGACTTATTTGTCTAGTAAACCCTACATAATGCCACTCAATAAATATAGTCTACTGAATTCTAGTTCTTGAAGCCTGATGACATCGAGGTCGATTCTCGTAGGGACTGAAGCTTAATTTTACGGACAATACTTGGAATAATAATTGTATTGTATGAATACTGTGCCAGATTGGACATTAATTTGTTAATTTTATCTATACATAATAGGGGATCGGATTTTTTATTTTATAAATCCAATTTTCTTAGTTTCTGCTATCGAACACTAAAATAATTTTTGCTCTATTTTTAAAATTGACCGAGTTATACTCGTAAAGGTTTGAAATTCAAGATTAGACAGAGAGGCACATACACACTTGTGACGTCATTTGTTAGTAACGCCATATAATCTCCATACAAAAAATCGTTTTTGAAAGAGACAGACATGTTGAAACTTTAAAAAATTACTATAAATTCGTTTTTCAATCGATTCAGTTTTTTTCTTCGCGAATCGTCTGCTATCTATATTTTAAAAATAATTCATAAAATATGGTGAACAGTCCGATCCCCTATTGTGATAGAACATACAGCATGATTTTGCAATCCCTAGAAAAATTTAAATATAATGTTCAGACTATCATAAGCAACAACTTTTCTCAAGGAACGGGTTGAAAACCCCCAAAAAATTTCGACCTTTCATACAAATTAGTAAAGTTGTTTGTGTATTTTGTATGAAAAGTCGATTTCTTTTGTTGTTTTCAACTCATGTTCCTTGGGAAAAGTTGTTGCTTATGATAGTCTGAACATTATATTTAAATTTTTCTAGGGATTGCAAAATCATGCTGTATTTGAGAAAAAATATAATATATTTTTTAAAGACAAATTTTAGCAAAAAAAATATTGTTGTGTGTCTGTCTGTGCGTCTGTCTGTCTGTATGTATGTTTTGTTCGCGCATTAAGGGCATCACACACGGCAGCTGTAATATATATTATAGCACGAGGCAGCCAGCTCTCTCGTCGCCATTCACTTTCACGCAAAGCGGGGGTCAAACAAAATGGCGAATCAATCAGTGATCGGCCATTCTGCTTGACCCCTGCTTTGCACACAAAGTTAATGGTGATGAGAGAGCTGGCTGCCTCGTGCTTAAATATATATTATAGCTCCGTCTGTGACGGGCTAGGGGTAAGAGCCTTCCGCTCCCCCAAAAGTCCGGTTACGCTTGATACGTCGATTTTGCGACACAAGCATTAGGTCCATGTCAAAAAAAAAAAAGTCTGTGACGGGCTTTACGCATAAACTACAGCATGAAAATAGATGCGCTTTGGCAAGTTGTAATGCTGGAGACAATGATATACCTAGTATATCAATAGCTGGAGGTCTTGATGTTTCATTTTGATACGTTGTCGTCGCCCAGAAGCCAAGTTATCTTAATTTTTGTGCTAATAAAATGCATTTAAATAAAAATCATGAATCAAATCGAATTTTTCATTTAAAATGAAATAGCGATCCCCCTGTAAATTAATTTGATAAGTTTGACCTAACTTTGACCTTAACTGACCCGTTTTTTTTTGTGTACATAAGTATTAATAAAACACCTTGTAATGCCTCAATTTCATTAGGATATCTATTGGAGCATAATAAGTGGATATCTTTACAAATAGCGAAGACCGAAACTGCAGGATTAGCCGTGGATAATCTTAAGATCAGAAGGATTAATTAAAGGAGAAGCTAACATAATGTTTTGTAGTAAAATAATGTCTGGCCATACGAAATATAAATGTGTTGGTTAGGGTGGTTAAAGGCCAGTTTATACTTTGACAAGTACAAGTGAGAGTTGCAACTGCAAGTTGTCAAAACAAAAATTTTATATCTTCCTGTTGTCAAAAAGCATATTATTTCCTGGAAAAACTTGCAACTTGCTACTTGTCGAAATGTAAATCGGCCTTCATAGAAGTATGAAAAATCAAACTCATGCTACAGATTTGGCCACTCTCTTATATTGTTACATAATTAAATATAGTTTGTTTGTGCCATTTTTTTAATCAATAAAGTACGTCGAAAACGTGATGAAACCTTCACACGCCAGCGAAGAAAATCAAAGGTTTGTTTGTGAAGTCAATCAACCCGCACTGTGGTCTTCTAAGGTCTAATTATCAACTCAAAAATTTGGAGGAGAATCGAACCTCTTGGTGAAGACGAGTACTTACAATCTGACAAAAACACACGAAGGTATAAACTATCTAAGCGAATACTCTTTCTTGCAACATCAACAACATCCACGGCCCGTTACAGTCCACTGCTGGACTATGAGCCTCCTCCACTTAAGTGGAGGGTTTGGCCATAATCTCCACGCTTGGCAGGCGGGTTGGAGATCGCAGATTAAAAGGTTACTGTATCAGAGAGCGCTGCTGCCCGTTCCCTGTTCAATGTGTTAGGTATGTGTGCATACCTATACGTCTTTGCCTCGTTGGATGTTGCTGGCCGTAAAAACTTTTAGAATCTTTGGATTTATTTGAATTTGGAAGAAAAATATTGCTTGATAGAAAAGAGCTGATTCATCGTTTGTCATCGCTAGTGTAAAAATCTTAATAAAATATATCTTTTGTAACTTCTATCAAATTAGTTTGAATTCACCGCCTCCACTTCCGTTATTCAATGTGTAGTCCCTAAGTCGCCTCTTACGACACCCACGGGAAGAGTAGGGGTTAGTGACTAATGTATTCTACTCTGCCGTCCCCACACGGCAACACTTTCTTGCAAGTCAATAGTAAAAAATTGCATTGAGCGGCACTCCTGGTGATACGTGTATAATCAGTGGGTTATAAGATTCTTCTTCTTATCGTATTGAAGAAGGGTGTAAAATTGAATGACCACAACTTTACGATCCCTTGCTGAAATCCTGATTGATGAACCGTCGTAGACCACCATGATTGGAAAACATCACACTTCACACTAATCACATCATCATACTATCACACTTCACACTTCATTTCACATCACATCACACAATCACACTAATATTATAAATGTGAAAATATATTTGGATGTTATTTCCGGAGAAGCGAACCGATAATGTACTTACTTTTTAAAACACGAAACGATCTCACTCTTTTATCAATCAGATGATTCAGTTCACGCATACACGAACGCTTTTTTGCGCTGCGTTTTTTCTAAAAAAAAAACTGAATTTTTGACGTCAAAAATGTCTTTCAATTGCACTAACAATGCCTCTTGCTCGCTTCGAACATCGCTATTTGCGCTACGCACCAATAAAGGGGCTTAAAGTGGATGGAACGTTTCTCTCATAACATCAAAAAGTAATATCCGAGCGCTCCCATTCCCAATTATCGGGGTTTGCGGTTGCGTCTGCACTGTACAACGACCACAGATTACAATGCCATAAGACTTCATGAATTGCACAAAAAATACGTCGCGAATAAAAAATAATGCTTAAATCCCTAGTTGGTGTTCATTGTGTTTATGTTTCATTTACATTTTTGCGTTCGAGGCGCACTTGATGACAAATTAATATAGCGACAGTTAGTGACCGGTAGTTAGCATAAGATAAGTATGCAAGTCTCATCAGGAAGTGTAGTCTTGCCACAGGCTGATATTGATTCATCACAATTGCAAATAAAATAATAATTGCATCATAACATCAACGGCCCGTTACAGTCTGCTAGACTATGAGCCTCCTCCACTTAAGTGGAGGGTTTTGCCATAATCTCCACGCTTGGCAGGCGGGTTGGAGATCGCAGATTAAAAGGTTACTGTATCAGAGAGCGCTGCTGCCCGTTCCCTGTTCAATGTTTAGTCCCTAAGTCACCTCTTACGACACCCACGGGAAGAGTAGGGGTTGGTGACAAATGTATTCTACTCTGCCGTCACCACACGGCGTATTGCATCATAAAGTAACTAGAAATTAAACCGTTCTTGGGGTGAGAGCCTTCCGCACACCCACAAACAAATCCGTTTACGCTTGATACTTCGCGACGTATTTTTCGACACAAGCATCAGCTCAAAAATAGAAAACAGAAACCGTTCTCTTTTTATAATAAACTAGGTTTTCGGTCGTTTTCAGTAATAATAAATCTTTTGTACGATAAAGCTTTATTTTACCTCAAAAATTATTGTGGACTCTATTTCGTTAATAGTCTGTGGTTCCGGTGCCGTAACTCCGCTTGCATACATTTGCTATTTCATCAAGAATAATTGCGTTCACCAGACATTTGTTTTGATTTCGTTCAAAAAGTTTGAATTTTTGAAATAAAAATTAAAATAAAAAGATTTTGATTCGCTTGTTATGACTATGTTTGATTTTCTTCTAAAACAATAAAAACATATTTTACTCTTTTTCTTCTTCTTCCCCGTGTAAGGTCGACAATAGGTCAATAAACCTCTCAATGTCGTCAGTGTCAAAGTGTCGCCAGCAAAGGTCACTGACATAGCCGGGTTATATCAGTCGGCAAACCTATTTAATAAATAAATATATTGTAAACACGAAAGTCTATATTTACTAAACCGATTTAGATTAAAATTTAAACACCTAAGGACAGCCCTAGACTGTTTTAACTGCAGACGGTTTTACGTCCCCAGATTCAATTAAAAAATAAACAAAAAAACAGATATTAAACATATTGATTTGATTCAAATTGTAAGCGACTAGACATATTGCTACCTCAATATAATAATATAGGTATATAGCCACGTTTCTGATTCGTGTGGTGTTTGTCTTAGTTTAGGGACATGGGTATTCTTGAAATTAGAGTGAATAAAACATGAGGCCAAACAAACAAACAAAGCGGCCTTCGAGGGTACTTTGCGTATAATATCTGGTACATAATAGGTACCTACATAAAGGTCGATAGCATTATTTACTATTTAAATATTATTTGAGATTTGAAAAACTTATCCTTTATGACGAAAAAATTTCTACAATGTCACCTTACGTCTTCGTGTTCACTTTTTTAGAGGTCACTTTCATAGAAATCACTTTTACGTAGGGAATAATTTGATAAAGGTCACGCTGGTAGACTTTCGTAGAAGTTACTCTCGTGAAGGTTACTTTTGTTTATTTATTTATTATTAGTGATACTTCACAGCACATAAACACATCTTAAATAAGTGACATTAAAATTATACATAGCCAATAACGAAGATCACATATTACATTTTATCAAGGGTAGGGAGAAAGATTTTGAAGAGTTAATTATCATAGAGGTTAATCTCGCAGGGTCACTTTTGAAGATATAATTTTTTTAGAGGTGACCTTCTTAGAGATACATTTTGTAGTAATATAAGAAAAGTTCACTTCCGTAATGAATTGCGTAGAGGTCACTTTTGTAGAGGTCAGTTTGTACAGGTCACATTAATAAAAGTTACTTTTCCAAATAAAATTAAATAAATTCAATAATGTTATTTTAATGTCAGTTACAATTAATAAGTCACAATCACAACAAACATTTACAACACCACTCAAATTAATAATATTAACGCCAATTTTATAATAATCATAAATATTCAATATATCTTAGTAGCTGTGTTTAAATAGCGTTCAATTTAAACAAACTCGACATTGTCTTTAATAATCTGAGTATTATTTCTATTTCAATATCAATGCGACAGAATTTGGTTCCCAAAAATAATTTTCTACTTACAATATTCAGTAAATTTACCCGCTTCTAAAACGTATTTCTGTTGTTGACAAAGCAAACAATAAGATGCTCGCTGCACGGGAAATTTGTGATATTAATGAACGTCTTTTCTTTACCTCCTTTCGTACGGCTTTCATAGGGGAAACACTGACTGTATAACCGTAAGTAAGACCAAGTATCCCAAATTACTCGCGTCGTATACAATAATCGGTCAGACTATTTTTAGTTTGTCAAATTTTAATAGGTTTTTTTCTGAGTATAAATATATGGTAGCTATCCTAACTCATCAGCATCAGTGAGAATTTGGAGTCAAATACCTAATGCAAGTTTTGAAACATACTTAAATTTTCTTGAAAACAAATAAATTGATTTGCTTTTTATGTGGGCTATAAGGTTGTCAACCCTAAAATGCAACAACACTATTACTTGAGGTCAGTTTATACTTTGACAAGTACAAGTGAGAGTTGCAAGTGCAAGTTGTCAAAACAAAAATTTCATATCTTCCTGTTGCCAAAAAGCATATTATTTCCTGTTGCTAAGGAAAGGTTGCACTTGCAAAAAATAGACCGATCTTGCTACTTGTCGAAGTGTAAATCGGCCTTAAGTAGTAGAATAGCAGTAGCAGTAGTTACTAGTATTTTCTTGGTTTCGATATCTCAAAAACCGTAAGAAATCCTTTGATAAAAAATAAAACACCCAAACTGGTTTTATTTCAGTATTTTGCTGTAAATAAGAGTTCTATGCTTTACTTATTAACCTACGCTCTATCACATCTCTTCATCTCTTCATAACAAAATCCAACTCCTATCGAAACCTTTTCCAGTTAATCAGATTCTTTTCTATAAAGAGTCCTATAAAGACATTGGAATTAAAAATATGTACACAGCGTTTGCCTAGAACAAGCAATTTCTGTTCCAGGGGATAACGAAGTAACCGCGTAACCGACACTCGCAGAACGCAATTCGAGCCGTCCGAGCAAATTGAATTTATGATCCCTTAAGGGAATGACACACAAGTGAATGAAAACAGTGAGAATGGACCTTAAGTTTTCAATAAAAATGGGGTTCAGCTAAGGATGGATTGTTGATGTTAAAATTCTAAAACGAATGTGGAGTAAACTTTAATAATAAACGCGATGGTTCTAGATTAGTGTAAATAGGTGTGTATGAACATGGTTAATATTTTTAGGTTTCATATTAATACAAAATAAATAAAAAAAATCAAGATTTTTCGCATTTAGAGTCTTCTTCTTCGTCGTTCCGCTTTCCTACTCACTCTTCTCCACTTTGCCCGGTCTTCGGCATCCTTAGGTGTGAGATTGTTCTCTTCCATATCCGCTTTCACGACGTCCAGCCAGCGCTTTTTAGGCCTACCACGTGATCTAGGGCCCTGGACAGTGAGGTCGAGGCATCTTTTTCCTACATAGTCTGACGGTCTGTGGCTTATATGGCCATACCATCGGAGGCGACTTTCCTGAAGCTTATCCGCTACGTCACGGACTCCGAGACTGTCACGGATGTGTTAGAGTAAAAAAAACAAAAAATATTATCATGATCATTCTCACCTATTTGACTGACGGCTCCGTAGCCCAGGTGGTAGTGTATCTGCCTCCGGCGCACAGGGTCGCAGGTTCGAATCCCACCCAAGGCAAACATTCGTGTGATGAGCACTTGTGTTTGCCTTGTGTCTGGATGTTATTTATCTATATAAGTATATATTTATCTATATATTTATGTAATGTATATCATCTGTCTGGTACCCATAGTACAAGCTCTAATTTGTTTGGGATCAGATGGCCGCGTGCGAGAAGAGTCCCAACATATTTATTTCTTTATTAATATTTATTTCCACATTTTCCACTCATAAAAAGATAAGATAAGATTGGAAAAATAAGATAAGAAATATATGTGTTGCACGAGTTAGGTACACAAATAAAAAACAGGTTAAAGAAAACAAATTCAAAGCACACATACATCCACAAAATATACTATTATCCCACATTATGTTATCTATAAGCCAAGAAACCGAGCCAAGATATTCTGTCTATAACAATGAAATTAAGCAAAGAAAGCGTAAAAAGAAAATTCAAATAAAGATTATTTACATTACAGCGAGAACGCGCCCTCCGTTTCCTTTGATACTGTTGAACAAGGGAAAGTCAAACGTGAAATGTTACTTTTAGACACAGATCCAACAGCAAAATTGGGAATGAATAAAAGTACGATTTACCTACAGTTTTTGGTACAGATCAACATGATAATTATAGTAGGCGCTGACTTTAAATACATATACGACAGTGGAAAGGATATAATGCTAAACCGCCAAAATGTACAACCAGGTTTCAAGTTTTATTATAAAGAAAAAAAATATATATCTTTTATATTAATAACGTGAGCATATCTATGCCAAAGGAGACTAATATTTTTTATTTTTTATCTTTATTTTAAAAATATGTATGGGTTTCTAGCTCTTTTGTATCGCGAAATAGTAGTCGCTTTAGCAAAAATGCTCTGGGATTATAAAAAATGTTAGTCAGGAAAAAATAGCTAAACTGCATTGCTTTCAAGAATCCAATTAATCAAAAAACGCTTACATGTACACCTCAACCCAGTCATCTATTATTGCTAAATAACTTTGAATTTTAATAAAGTTGTCATGAAATATAGCTAACTAAAGCTTACCATACTAACTGTTTGTAAGCAGAAATACTTATAGTCATAAACTTATCAATAAATTGCAGGTAAAAATTCTAAAAAAGGTATAAACATCAAAGTTTGCAACCTCTTTTCTACTTTTACAAGTCAAAAACCATTATTTTGTTAAAAGAAAGTGCTTATGAACCAAGAATTAAGAAAAAAATATCTATCAAAGCGACTAATAATAATTAAATTTTAAATTTATCCGTATTTTTTAATTTAATCTGCACACATTTTTTTTACAAATTTCGTAAATTACTATCACAAACCGTGAGCGAAAATTTGCTAAAGTGCCACTGATACTCAAATTATATTATATTAATTTTACTTAAGCGCCAATTAATTTGTAGCAGCAGTAATTTATAAATGCTTAAACAGAAAAAAACGTCAGAAATGTAAAAACATAAATTGCTAAAGTTACAATTAAATTCAGATTAAAGTCGTGAAAAGTGCTAATGTTGCGTAAATTAAAAAAAAGTAGAGAAGGAATATGTCTTAAGTGCCAGCGGATTAAAATGCTGTGAAAATTTGTCTCTTTAGTCACATTAAAGGGGTGTAAACGAAGGGGACCCTCCATTTTTTCAAATGCTAAAGCGCCAAAAAAGTGCTCAGAATGGCTTGAAGCCTACACAGATCGACGCAGAAAAAAAAACTCTTTCTAATGATATATTATAACTCATTTTGAGGAAAATGGCGCTTTAGCATTATATCCTTTCCACTGTCGATTAATAATATTATTTTTACCTCTCCACCTCGGAAAGATGGCTTAACAGGGCCGAAAATAGCATATGCATTTCTAAATATGCAAACCATTTTCATGTCTAGGGAGGAATATTCGTTTAAATTTAGAACTATAAATCCTCCACTACTTTTTGTGTCAGAGAGCTGGGTTCGTTGCCCCGGGTCTTCCGAGAAAACAGTCTTCTAAGGTTGAAATTGGTTTTATTTCTAAAACATAGCGTAAAGGTTCCAGTTCACACTAAAGACTTTTCTCAAAGAAAAACAGTTTTCAGACAGTTAAGAAATAGTCTTTGAGCACTAAATCACGAGCAGTCTATGCTATTTGTTGTCTCACTTTGTCCATAATGGTGGTCGTGGCGGCGGCGGCACAGACTACATCACGGTTTGGCGAGTAGCGCGGCGGTGGACCGGATGGGTTACCTTGGCTTACCCCGAACGTGCTACAGCAGAGGTGCAGTCACGGCTTATCGTACGTTTAGCCAAGGGTGGCTTCTTACATAACCCGCTGTCACAACGTGCTCCAGCGGAGGTGCAGTCACGTGCGTGCGTTAGTGAGGCCCGCTTCACTAAGATGGCGTCACTGCGTTTTTGGGTATGTACGTATAGGTAGGCTACCATAAAAAAGACAAGTAATACTTACAAATATTCCGAGATTTAATAAACAAAAGAAGTCAACTTAAGTTAAAGACCCGTATCTACCACCAGCTCTTTTACTACCCGAAATTCGTCTGTGCATTCCCTGGGATCTGTATAAAAATGTGTTTAGATGGTCTGTAAAATGGTAAGAAAAAAAGTTTTCCCACGAAGAATAGGAAGAGTAAGAACAATAAAAGTAAATTGAAGTTGGATAGAATTTTCGCTTCGCGAGTTTTAGTGGCCGATTTGGCGTAACGAGTTTTTACCGCCTTCACAACTTTTCAGGTTTTCACGGTAAATTCACTTGGGGCTACAATTTTTGTACTGACTGCGCTCGGTGTTGGCTGGTTGCCTCTGGAGCTTTCGTTTCAACTTGACTCTGTAATCTACTATTAGCTCTTCGACTAGAAATCTTCACTTATATATTTTAAAAAACATAAAACCTTTCACTTGAGTACTTGCCAGTCAAATAAGATTGATATGACGTATTGTGTGTTTTTCATCTAAATTGGGGTATAATTCGTAGAGATTCGTTTTAGTATATCAAGCGAATTTGTATCTATTTCTGTTACAATACGAGTAATATCATAAAATAAATAATTGTTTATACAAATTACATAATAGATGAAGATGATGACAACCAACGGACGAAGGCAGACTGATTTATCGTTTCAGCTGTTAAGTCATCATCACCTGTCCTTCGTATCATCGTCATCATCATCATCATCATCTTAGCCGGAAGACGTTCACTGCTGAACATAGGCCTATAGGTTTCCACCGTAAACAGTCCTGTGCTACTTGCATCCACCGGCACTCAGCATACTTCACCAAGTCATCTGTCCACGTTGTGGGAGGCCGTCCAACACTACGCCTTCCGGCCCGTGGTCACCATTCGAGAACCTTTCTTCCCTATTGGTTATCAGTTCGTCGAGCTATATGGCCTGCCCATTGCCAATTCAACATGCTTATCCTGAATGTGTTCACACGCCATCTAACGGCGAAAGAAGGAAGCGCCGCGACTAGCACAAAGTTGCAATGAAATGCGAAAGACTGACGTCACATCCGCGGCTCGCAACAAACTTTGCATTTGTCGATATTTTTTTTAACGTTAAATGAACGAAATTGTTTTCCGAAATAATAAAATTCCATTGAAGAGGACCTTCCTGCTTTCTACACATCGTCGAGTAGCCAACAGAAAGCTATAGGCGCATTCCGAATCAGACTTTCAGCGCTGTCAGCGATCAGAAAAGCAAAAAAACGTATGAGTTTTCACAGCTGACAGTAATTCGGAACGCGATTGTGTTTTAATCGATTTCAGCGTGTCTCGGAACGCAGGGTATGTCGATGACATTGGTCTTTCTACGTATGATTATGATTATAATTTAGGTAAAAGGGATCGGGCAAGCTACGTCTCAATGACCACTGCGACCCGAGATGGATCTATTGTAGTCAGCCCTTCGATGTTAAATAGCCTCTTCTAGACCAACACTTTTGAAGAAGCTGACGGTCGATAAGGGGCTTAAAGCCTGGGCTTCCTGGGTGGAAATTTTGGGTCCTCCCAGTACCCGGTTTCTCTTATTGACAAGGGCATCGCATTCGCATAGGATGTGAAGCGGAGTCTCCTCGTCATCTGCGCAGAATCTGCAGTAAGGGTTCTCAGATAGACCCATCCTGTTCAGATGCTTATTAAGCTTACAATGGCCCGTGAGGGCTCGGATTAATATCCTAACATTAATGTCTTTCTACGTATCTCCTCATATCTGATTCGATCACGTAGTATCAATCAATCATTCAATCAATCAATCAGCCTATTGCAGTCCACTGCTGGACGTAGGCCTCCCCAAGGGCACGCCAAAGCGCACGATCACTCGCTTTCCTCATCCAGCCACCACCGGCGACCTTCCTCAGGTCATCAGTCCACCTGGCAGGGGGGCGTCCCACACGACGTCAGAACGTAGTATACCTACCACTCTGTTAATTGCAATTCGCATCTGAATTTATAATATCACGAATACTAGCTAAAGACCGAATCTCAGGAGAGCGCTTGCTGTGCTAAATGCGCGCGTTTCTCTAGCATTTACGTTTGACTGAAGATAAACCTATACAGGGTTGTTTTTATATAATATAATTTTATATGATGAATAAATAGAGACATTTTAGCTTAGAAACATGACGTTTTTGGTGTGATTACGCTAAATACGTGTCAAAATAAAATTTAACAATGCATATTGACTATTGTAAACAATATTTTATTAAAAAAAAAAGAATAGTACAAAAGATACGAGTCCTGTGGAGTTTCTTCTGGCCGTTCTTCTCCACAGGAGGCGTACACAAGGCGGTGAACGGGCCATCTTGCTTTGACGTCGAAAAATGATTTTGTTAAATCTTACTTCGAATAAAGACACTTTTATCTTATCTTAATAATCGACGTCAGAACTTGCTTTGAAGTAGGTAATGTAATCTCATTTATATTAGTTTAGTATTTTGTAAATTGACGAACTATAACACATTAAAATAGACACATTCATTTTTAAAAAAAACCTCAACAGTGATTTATAAGTATTTTTATAAAAAAAAGTCTTTGTATTGGGGCTGATTTACGATTTTCTTGGAAAGTTTAATATATTATATATTTACTATAGAAGTATTATTATGCAAAATTTGCGCACTGCTTTTAATGAATTCACCCTGTATATAAGATTATGTGCATAGTAGGTTAGTGTTCGTGGAAATATCTACTGAACTGAACGTTCCCGCACTCATTTGCACTTCTAATCAATTCGTCAAGCATTTAAATCAAACGTGTATGACGTTTCAGTGAATACAAACTAACTTAACTTCGTTTACAAAGCTGATTTACATAGCTGTCTGCATTCTTACGGTGAAGGAAAATATCACAGGTGATATAGGTCTGCACTTTCTGCGAAGAAATTAAAAGCTTTTGTATGAAGTCGACCAACCCGCACTGGGCCAGCGTGGTCAACTAAGGCCTGATCGCCCTAATTCAGGGTAGGCTTGATCCCCTCGGTGGGGACGTATTATGACTGTTGACGATCTTTTTCCATACTGCTCTCTTGCCTATTTCACGACTACGACTAATAAATAATAACATTTTTGATATTGCGTAACATAGAGCGCACGTAAAAATATTATAGTGGTACAAAATAATTGAGTCAAACAACGGTTGTCAGTCTAAGTATTAAATACTAAATACTACTATACTAAATACTACCACCAATGTAAAAGCATAGACGCTTTCGTAGCCAAAGTCGTAGCATATGCCTACATCAGTGCTACGAACGCTACGCCGTAGAACTTAACGGATATCGTAGCAATTAATATTCAACAAAATGCATTTACAAAACAAAAGCTTAAACCTGGTAAGTCCTGGCGGGCGAGCCAGTATCATTTCGCATTTGTGTGAAATATTGGACGAATTCCGTGAACGAACCAGGCCAAATCTGCGCTACGGTGCCGTAAGCTAATCAATCAGCCAAGTACGGGCATCAATTATTTCTTGTACCATGTACGTAATCTAGTCAAGGATATTAAATAGAGAGCTATGAGTTTTATAGAGTGATAATACTGAATTGGAGCCCTACATAGTTAAAAGCAAGATTTGAGGAAATATAATATCTATTAGAGAAAACCATCTTCTTTTCATGAAATATCAAAAGCTAATCTTTTTCTATTCTATTCTAATCTACCGAATGACAACTATGTCTCAAAGATTAAACATCACAACGCTGGCCAGTACCAGCAAGGAGTGCGGACCTTACAGTACCTAAAGGAAATAGCTTTGAACGGAAGGTAATTTTGGCCATATAATTTGTTTTTCATGAAACATAAACAGAAAGAATAAACTTACAATGAAATTCAAGGAATCTATTTGAGTTTAAATGAATTATAACAATGGCATAACGTGTGATTTTTCACAATCATTCATATTTTGACATTCCATACCTATAAGTTTGCCGTGTGGTGACGGCAGAGTAGAATACATTTGTCACCGACCCCTACTCTTCCCGTGGATGTCGTAAGAGGCGACTTAGGGATTACACATTGAACAGGGAACGGGCAGCAGCGCTCTCTGATACAGTAACCTTTTAATCTGCGATCTCCAACCCGCCTGCCAAGCGTGGAGATTATGGCAAAACCAAACACTTAAGTGGAAGAGGCTCATGGTCCAGCAGTGGACTGTAACGGGCCGTTGATTACCTATAAGTCAGAAAACGACCTTACAACCCACACGATAAGAAGAAGAGTAAGAAAACATAAGGCACTTTCTATAAAGTACTGTTACAACTCAAAAAAATGAGACTTTAAGTTAAAAACCCAAAACCGATGCAGCATGAAATTGTGCAATGGGTTTTACTTTTACATTTAAAAACCCAAAATTATTTTAAAATTGTTAAAATAATATTTAATCCCTTAGTTACATACTTAAAGTTATTTCCTACCCAGAGCTCAAGTAATGGGCCTTGAAAATTCTGAACTGCAGCAGTTAAAGTGATGTTGAACGTTCACAACTTTAACTGAACAAAAATATCTTTATCCACCCAGAACACTTTTGCAAATGGAAAAGCGGAATATTCTTTTAGCAAAGCAAGTTAACTAGGTTAGTGCCTTTGTTTAATATAGCTATTAGACTACACTTTCCTTAACAAGAATTTAAATACAAAAGTAATTTAATGATGTGCTTCGAATGAAGAACCTGGATATGTTTTATTTCTACTCCAATGACAAAAAATGTAAATTTTATTCTATAGATGCTATGCAAATACTTACGCGTTAGACTACAACAAATAAAATATTTCTTGATTATTTCGTTTCCGAGCCACTACTTAAAACATTTTCTGAAATTCGTTGAGTCTCTAGTAATTTTAAAAACATTTCAACACAATCTACGTCAAGCCATAAAGTGGTAAACTGAAGATCTTCTTTAGGAAATATCTGATACATTTACTCAACATATCCAAGAATTGTAAATTGAAAACCATTCATGTTTCTCAGAAGTAAAAACAAAAGACGTTTGAAAGAATCTGATCGAAGATTACGCCATTTACGGCCTTTATTTGTTCTCTATTTATTTTTTATAGAAATACCAAATTAGACTTTATCGTCACGTGATTGTTGACCATTAATCACATTACATTGATCAACATGATCGATTCTACATTAAGCATGCATTTAATAATTTCACTAATAGTCAACTCGCGTGCTGGCTACGAATTATTCAACTTGATACAACAACATTCATCATAACATTATGTGTAAAGTGCCTAACGTCAAAACATTCAATCATTAAGTTATTATGACTAATATTTTGATTGTAAACGTGGAATTGTTCGTCTATTTTGGTATGAGTTTCAAAGAGATTCATTTTCATAATCCGTTGAATTGGTATTAATAGTGGTATAAATAGTGACTTTTATCACACCGTATTGAGTATGTGCTCTCCTTAGTCTTTTTCTCCAGTATTTATTTCACCGTTATTACTCTGTTATATACCATATAGCCTAAACAAGTAATTTTCCTTGATTTGTGGTCTGCACATTTCTTCTGCTCACTTCAGTCCAGAAGGTATTTGCTCTATCTTCCATCTTGCCGGCTACATAACTGGCTGGTCACGGTAGAAGATGTCCAACAGTAAATTTTATGATTAATTTTCATGTATGTATTTTTTGATTGAATGCAAATGCGTCTTTTTATTTTGCGTTTAAACACGAACAAAAAAGTCTATCATGGACTTAAGTACATGATAGTGACTTTGTGAAATGTGTTCTGGACTTAAGTCCATGATAGACTTTATATTCCTCTGAATTAATGAGCTACCAAAGACTTGGCTCAAAATTATAAAGATTTTCAGGTTTACATAAGTTGCACACCAATACCTACACTAGGATACCCTACGTTGTTGAGGGATATCAGACTTTAACTTTAATAAAGGTACTTAATAATTATAGGTACTTAAAAGTACTTAAAGCAGAATATTAACACACATTATCAATCAGACATTACACGGTGTCGATCCGGCATACGCCCAACTAAACTAAACTAAAATTAATCCTGTCACTTTCTAATATTTTTAATTGAAAAGGGACCGAAGATCATCGGTTTTGATTTTGTCTACGACTTCACGACTAACTGTCAAATTTAGTCTTGTTTTAGTGCCTACCTAACACCATGACGAATAAGAAGCCACTAAAATTGACAATTAGTCGTGAAGTCAAAGACAAAACAAAACCGGTGATCCTCGGTATCTTTTCAATTAAAAATGATAGAAAGTGACAGGACTAATTTTAGATTAGTTTAGTTAGGGCGTATGCCGAATCGACACCATTATCATTTGACATTATCTGTAACAATAGTAATCTTTAATAATACTTATTATGTGTACGTATCTGTACGTATAATTGGAGTACATAATTCAACGAAATCAAGGAGCAATAATTCCATAGATATTGATCCACCAAATCCTATTATCTTTTTCCTTTCTTGCGCGGGTAATTGCTCAGCCAATCGAGAGTTCAAAGACCGAAATTCTTTTTAATAACAAAAGAATCCGCATCAATTGGCCGTCCTAATTGTTTAAGATTCATAAGAAAAGTGCCTCAAGCCCCAACTAATCTGTTCCTTTAGACTTTTCCTTCACTTTGGACAAAATTAAAAAGTATGACAAGAGATACAAATTGTTGTACCCCACAATTTTCCCCATCTGACTGCGTCGCGTCGGTTTGTTTGTTTTCATAAAAACTCGTTTATTAGAGCAACCGTGAGATATTACGTTTTATAAAATCCCTCTCTCACTGATTCCTGAGACAAAGACTGATGAGATAAAAAAACCTGAGTTTTCAGTACGTGGATAAAATTGTAATTGTATATTTTTCACTTTAATTTTCCGCCTCAGTAAATGTATTTTTCGTCGAAGATAAGCTAATAGCCTCCGTGGCCGAGTGGTCGAGGTTTCGACGCCCATTACGGAGGTTCCGGGTTCGATTCCGGTTGGGACACTGTCAAACAAAAATCTCTCTGTTAGACTTTCCCCAGTTTGGTTAGGACATCGCAGGCTAAATCACCTGATTGTTCGAAAATAAAGATGATTCGGAAGGCACGTTAAGCCGTTGGTCTAAGCTACTATCTAGTCGTTACACGAACCAAGTCAGTGGCCTTTGGCGGCTCTATAACACTGAAACTAGGATTTGTGAGGTCAGTCATCAACCTTACAACCCACACGATGATGATGATGTCAAAGCTAAATAAAATAATAAAATATGTTAGGACTTCACAAACATGGCCATCTGATCCCAAAAGAAGAACTTTGCTTAGCTTTTGAAACATAGCTACTCGTAAAATATCGATGACGTCACCAAAATCATAGTAATAACCCATTAAACATGTGTGTTATTAAAGAGAGCTTGTACCATGAAAAAGACTGCTGATATACATACTACATACATACTAAAACTGTTTAATACGTACTTGTAGGTATATGGATAAATAACAGCATCCATACAAAATGCAAACAAGTGCTCACTGCTCGTTACACTAATGTTTGGCCAGAGCAGTTTCCGACTACAACTATGCTACAGAGCCTTCAACCTGTGAAAGCTCAAGATTTTTCAAGATGCAACGGTAAAGGCCTTGTTCGGAGTTTTCCTGCGGGATTGTAACAAAAAGGAGGCGTGATTGATAGGAAATATTTAAAGTTTTATTGATCGGGAACTAAACATATTTTTTATAACTGGTGTTTACTATTTTGGAGTAGATTCATTAGGCATTTCCTAGCAACACAAATGAAAACGTTGCACGAACTTTTGACCGGGTCAAGGGAATCAACATTTTATATTTTACATCATCAGCCAGTTTATGTTTGTTTATTTATTTAACCATTTATTATACACATTAAACAAGAAAATTACAATAACACAAAGAAAAACGACACAACAGGCCTACTTATTTCTAAAGAAGTATCTTCCAGCCGACCTACGGAAACATGCTATCTAGTCCATTCAGTCTGTGTTTTATTTTTTTACCAAATTTATAGTTTCCAAAATTGAACCTTTTTTTATATTATTTAAGCAGGCAAACGAGCGGACGAGCCACAGTGGTGGTAAGTGGTCATCGTCACCCATGGACATTTGCAACACCAGGGGAGTTGCCAACGCGTTGCCAGCCTTTGAGAGCCCTGTATACTCGCCCCTTGAAGAATCCCATGTCAAAGCACAAAGAAAACACCTCAGGGGAGAAGAGCTTATTCTACATCCTACAGGTACGCGACAAGAAAGATCGCGACGCCCGTACATTTTTGGGATGCCAAGTAACCTGTAAGTATGTTATGATAAAAATAGCATAGATTTTAAAGTACCATTTATCAGACATTCTGTTTAAAATGGTTATGTTGAGAAATGACCAACATTTATGCACTTATTTAAACAAATACTCACGAGTTCTTAGCAGCAATAGCTTACAAAAAACCTCTATTACGACATCTTTTCTTGAACCAAAGCGTACAAATAAAAGTGAGTGCAAGTCTTTGTTAGATATTTATTCGTCCCCTAACACCCAGGCTGGTATAGGACTATAAATCTGCGCAGTCCTGAATATAGTTTGCATTTTTATGCAAAGTCAAGTGGCTTCTGTGAAAAGCGGGTCGTGTCACCAACTTTAAAGAACTATTCTTCTAGGAAAGCTGGGAAATAAAGGCCTCGGTGAAGTGTTAGTGAATTTTAATTGCGTTGGGAATAAAATTTTGTGAGAATGTTTTTAACTAGATACGAAATAAAAATATAACATTTTTTTATTAATCAATCGTGGCAAATAACGGAAAATTTAATAGGTGTTAGAATACTAACATTCTTCTAGAGCCATTCTTTTTTACTTTCTGAATAACTGACTGAGACAATTTGTAAGAAAAAAATAAAATGAGTCATTTGAAAAGTTGCCATAGAAGTTTCTCAGTTTCAAAAGAACAAATGCGTAACGCATCATTAAATATAATGAACGCGACAAGTAGGTATTAGTATCTGTTTGAAAAATTAAAAAAAGATAGTTTACTAGTACATATAAAAAAACGGTTGATCAAATTATCTATAGTTTTACGAAATATCAAAAAGCGAATACCTTTACATATTGTTTCTCTAAATGCAGTTTTTCTCATCATCGGAGTGTCGAATAGGTATAAATATTTCTGAAAATATTATTGCGTCAATTACAATAAATTAAGGCTTCTAGAAACTCTTAATCTTGTCTTTTATATAATTTTTTTTACTATGTTGCTCATTATTCTCTGTCTGTTGACAGGCAGCAGGTTGGAGTGACATCGTTCTAATGGACGGCACAAAAGCTAGGTATTTATTAATGCATTTACGTCACAAGGTGACTTAGTTTATGCAGGAAAGTGCTGTTATGAAACAGGTGCATCGTGGTTATGATTTCAATAGAATGTTTATGTTGTCAATGCAATTTAAGCACTCAAAGGTAGAAAGATTTAAAATAAACTGTTTTATTAATATACTCAGTCCATCGAGGACAACACGTTATAGTAAAATTATTCACCAGACTTGAATGGTAATTAAAGAGGAAAAATGGCGAAGTTTTGGCGGAAGTTTCCCCGGCATTTTTTTTGCATCTTAACAATATTCACGATGCTCAGTTCATCGAGAACAACACGTTAATAGTAAACTCGTTCACCAGACTTCAACGATAATTAACGAGCATTTTTGTCGATTTTGACTCCTCCATAAAAACTGCTGCATTGGTTGTAATATTTTTACCGTAGTAATAATACTTTTTCCCGAATAAAATAGCGTGGTAAACCAGGGTGCAAACTATCTCCATTCCAAATTCGAATTCGTTCAGTAGTTTAGGCGTAAATGCGGAAAAAACATAAATATCCAAACTAATTTCACATTTGTAATACCTCAAAATCAATCAACGGCCCGTTACAGTCCACTGCTGGACTATGAGCCTCCTCCACTTAAGTGGAGGGTTTTGCCATAATCTCCACGCTTGGCAAGCGGGTTGGAAATCGCAGATTAAAAGGTTACTGTATCACAGAGCGCTGCTGCCCATTCCCTGTTCAATGTGTAGTCCCTAAGTCGCCTCTTACGACACCCACGAGAAGAGTAGGGGTTGGTGACAAATGTATTCTACACCACACGGCATTGTTAATACCTATTGTGTGATTATTGTGATTTTTATTTTACTGTAAAAAAGGTCAGCACAGCGCCCAAAAACTATCTGTAGTTTGTTCTGAAAAATACGAGTATAAATTAAAAAATAAAAACAACGGCAAAATCCATTTAGTTCTAAATCCATGTAACACCTGGATGTGTTACATAGTAAGAAGCTTTCCAGTGCTTTGAATAAGTAATTCAATGGAAACCAAAAATAAAATGAGAGTGTGAGAACGGACACAATCTAGTGAGATGGAAAGTAATCCTTTCTGTATAGATTTAGTGCCTTGTTTAGTATTACATCTGTTGTTTAGTCTGCCTCTTTGAGGGTAGTAGGGAATAGTGAGAGAGAGAGGTTTACCCAATTAATTATTACAGTAAACATAGACATATTACCAGGAGAGGACTGCAATGCATTTACGCAACTTCGAAATAATGGCTGGCTGAAAATTTTCTGTGCGAGCTTATTTTATTCCAACTGGCTTAACAAATTTTTGTTCTTATTTATTAATAAGTCTTTCACAGTGGTGTTGTTTGTTAATATTTTTGTTTAACAAATAAAAAAAAACTAACATATACATTTAAAATAATTAGTGCATGAATCATGTTCTTGAGTTGTGTGTGTGCATGCATGAATTGGCGTTTGTATTACGTTTGTGTCAGCACGGGCTCCAGTCTACCCTAAATAATTAAGATTATAATATATTATTAGGTTTCAGTTTCCGTCGACTGCGCCGCCGCCGCACAGTGATTCGTCTAGAACAAGCTGACTGGACAAAAACCATGTCTCAGTTTCCCAGAAATTTTTATTCCTAGTAATAGTTAACACATAGGTAACAACAATCCCAGGAATAATTAGAGTCTACCCTCATTAGTTAATGAGCATTGACAAAGAGTATTTAAGGTAAGGGGTATTTTTGTATGCAATTACTTGCAAAAACGTCTCGGTCGTGTTAATTTCTATCTGTTTTATGGCGCTTTGTATATAAATTTTGTGAAATGGATTTGAATCTTGAGGGTGAGTAGTATATTTTGATACTAAATTAATTGGTATAGCTTACTATTATAAATTGTAAAAAAATATGTATTTAAAAAAAACTTGTGATTTTACCTTGTTTTCAAACTTTAAAGGTCAAAAAGTTACATGTACAAACCTGTACAAATTCTACGAAATATTTTTTATGGTACCTTTAAGTGTATAGATTATTTCCATAAAAAAATCCATTGCGACTTTTTTGCACAACTATTTTTTTTTATTTTTTTTTTAGGTTGCGTTTATAAAATCTCAAGAAAGGATTTTTTCGAGGAATGGCTAAGATACCCTAAGGACAAACGCAACGAAGAGATATTTCGTTTAGTTTCCCTGCGGAACGATCTAACTGGTGTAACTGAGAGTTCTATACGTGAAATGAAGCTCACTATTGCCAAGTATGGGTCACAAATTCTGAAGAAGTGGGATAGCTGCGCAAGGAATCGCGACCGTTTCCTAGCCAAAAAAAAACAATGAAGAGTGGCTGGAAGGTCCCGATATTTCATTTGATATCTTCGTTCATCCTTCAGTACAACCATCGACCTCAACAAGCGTTCCTGCTGGTCCGGGCCGACCACATTTAGATTTCCATGAAGCTAGCACGAAGACCAAACGGCGAAGGATTGATGATTTGTTATCAAAACCGAAGCACAGAAGAACTCGTGTATGCAGCAGAAGTATCGACAAGGCTATCGGGGCAACGGAATGTAGCTCGGGTTATCAAAGAAGTGACCAGTAGTGATCCTGATAAGAGCAGTGAGATTTTGAAAAAAACTGAGTGATGAGGCAATGCCTAGGTGTTTGAGCAATGAAGAAGCATTAGCTTACTATGTAGACGCAAAATGCACAAGTCACGCTTATAAACAGACACGGAAGTGGAGCTTCAAAGCGGGTCACAAGGTATTTCCGTCGTATTATAGTGTTAGAAAAGCAAAACTAGCTTGCCTGCCTCTAGAAGAACATACTGTTGTGAATGAAACTCGTGCTGAAATCAAATTGCAAGCAGTTTTAGATAAAACTGCTCAGCGTTTGGTAGCAGCACTACATGAAGTTTTCAACAGCTTGTCGTGTTCTTTTTTCACGCTCATTAGCAAATGGGGTTGTTATGGAAGTTCAGGTCATAGCACTTACAAGCAAAAATTTACCGATGCAGCTAACACCGATGAGTTTTTGTTTGTATTTTCATTCGTTTCTCTTCGATTACTTGATGAAAAGAACAATATTGTGTGGCAGAACCCTCGTCCATCTTCAAGTGTGAATTGTCGGCCAATAAAGTTTATTTTTGCCAAAGAAACCAAAGAGCTTACTGTTTTAGAAACCAACAATATTTTAGAAGAAATAAACAATTTATTGCCGACAGTTTGCAAGTTTCAAGAGAACGAGTTATCTATCACACATGAATTGCTTTCAACTATGGTTGATGGGAAAGTTTGCAATGCTATGACTGAAACAAAATCTACACAGACATGTTATATTTGTAATGCTGATGAATGATGAAGGCAGAGAGTTTACGGTTGACAAAAGTAAGCTCTGTTTTGATGCTTGGATCCGTACCTTTGAATGCTTGCTCCACATTAGTTATCGACTTGATGTAAACCAATGGAGGCTAAACAAAAATATTAAAGCTAGTGTGGATCAGCGTTCAGATGAAATAAAACATCAATTTAAAAGTAGAATGGGGTTGATTGTTGATAAACGAAAACTAGGCTACGGAAATTCTAATGACGGAAATACCGCTCGCAGATTTTTCGATAATGCTGAACTAAGTGCTGAGATAACAAAGTTAGATGCCGAATTGATAAAAAAAATTGATATATTACTCCGTGCTTTGTCTTCGGGATATGATATAAATTTTGAAAAATTTGAAAATTTTGCCTTACGAGACCAAAAATCTTTACTTGAATCTTTATTCGTGGTATAACATGCCTGTAACTGTTCACAAAATACTTCTGCATAGTTCTGAGTTTACCAAGACGTTTCATTTGCCTATGGGACAGCTTTCGGAGGAGGCATAAGAAGCTCATAATAAGGACTGCAGAAGATTTCGTGAGCATAATACACGGGAAGTGTTCGCGTATTGCCACTAATAAAGATTTGTTAAATATGTTATTAATTACATCTGACCCTGTAATTAACAGTTTAAGAGAAGTGCCTCGAAAAAAATGCAGTAAGCTCCCTTCCGAGGTTCTAGATTTATTAAATTCGCCTAGTGTAACAGTAGATAAGGTTGTAGTATGGGCCGGTGCGCGGGTCTGCGGCACTCAGCTGGCACGGACGCGGACGCACACAACGCAGGGGTCCAGGCACGTCCAACGCCCGGTGGCCTCAGGGGTCCGGAACCACGGCGAGAGATCGAGAAAGGCACGGAGGGACCCTCGTGTGTGTGCCGCAGAGGCCGGAAATACACTGTAAAGATTGACAAAGAAATAATCGCCATCCAACCAAGACAGGGAAAGAGAAAAGTGCGTCGATAAAAACCAGGAGGAAGACAGCACAAGACTTACCCGGCTAGTCCAAAGCCTGTCCCAATAATTATCGCATTCCAAGCCACTTACAACATTTACTCATAATATTTTTATTTAGAGATTTATATTCAACCAAGTTCAAATCGTTCCCATCTTATGACAGACGACAACTGAGAAAAAAATCAACAATTTAGAAAAAGGTCAAACCAAGAAAATTTTAAATTTGAAAATGTGACATAAAAACCGGCCAAAAGAAAAAAGAGCCATACCAAAAAGGTTATTAAAAAACCTGCAGTAATGCTGCACTAGTTATTGTAAGCAAATTGATAATCATGATCATGATTATTCAATAAATGATTCCAGTGAAAGTGATGAAGATGATTAGGTAAATGTTTTCTAATGACATTTGAGTACATTAAATATCATTAGAAGACAATAATAGTAATAGTTTTTTTTTAAATTAAATTAAGAGGTAATTTTCGTTCTTATTTAATTTTAATTAGTTTCTATTTGTATTATGACTTTTTACACTAGTTTACAGTTTATATGTGTGTATGTATCTGTCATTTACTTTTTTATACCTATATATTTTTATATACATGCCGATAATGAACCTCCTTCTATATAAATAGATCTTTTTTAATCAAGTTATTTTTTTATTTCAATTTCCTAACTAAATAATTACTTCTTAATTATTTTTATCTTGTTAGAATCCATAAAAATGTGAAACTGAATAAAACAAATCATGCAGAAACTAAAAAACACCAAAAATTAATTAAAATAATTTTGTCCAGTCAGCTTGTTCTAGACGAATCACTGTGCGCCGGGTCGATTAGTATAGTATAGCCTTCACACATAATCTTTGTATTCAAAATTATTTTACTGTTAGCTATATCGATCAAATTAGTTTTACTTGTTTTGAATTGATTGATTGGTGGTGGTTTAATCAGTAAGTCAGCGAATTTCAAGGCAGTTTGCGCATTGCTCAAATAACCGCTTAAAATAGATACCTAAATAAATACCAACTGTGATAAAATAATTTAAATTTATCAATTTGCCATATTCATAAACGTGTGATTTCATTATAATCTAAAAGAAGTGAATCTTTATAGATAGCACGAATGTCAGACTTGTACTATTTATCTTGTTTTGTTTATTTTCTTCTTGCTACAAGTTCAGTTAGTTCTTTGAGACTTCGATGGTAAAAGTTTATTACAAAAAATCCAATATGCGAAGTCCCCGTGTTTTGTGGTCTGTGGGTAAAATTAACACGTTGTCTGTTGGGTCTGTTACCACAAACCATTTCACTTAGGTCAGACTAAAGGGAAATTTAAGCCGACTCTGTTACATGTGCTAAAGGAGTCTGTAGGAGAAATAACAGGTATTTATAATTGGATACAAAAACTAAGTAACATAGCTTGTGTATCTGTACAAAAAACTTAAGAAACAAAAAAAATACCGCTACGATGAAGAAAATGTAGAGAAAAAGGCAAGGGTTTAAATATAGTACCCCTAAGAGAGCGTCAGTGGTCTAGTGGTTAGGGCCGCTGCCTCCCATCCGGGAGACGCGGGTTCGATCGCCACCACGTACCAATGTGTTTTCAAATTTCGGATTATTACGTTTATTCGACGCTCTTACGGTGAAGGAAAACATTGTGATGAAACCTGCACACTCCTGCGAAGAAATTCAAAGGTTGTGTGTGAAGTTGACTAACCCGCAGTGGGCCAGCGTGGTTGACTAATCGCCCTAATTCAAGGTAGGCTCGAGCCCCTCGTTGGGGACGTATATGAGCTGTTGATGATGATGAGAATACTTATCTGTGTTAATGGCCTTTGCTGGCTCTATAAAAGAACATCGAAAAATACACACTAACAAAAAAAAAATACCAATACGATGAAGAAAGTAAAGAGAAAAAGAAAGTTTAGTATAGTAAAGAAAAGTTATTCGTAATTTAACCTATTGTTTGTATATACCAACAATATAACACACGGAAAGCCTCGAATAATAAATTCCTGTAACATAATGGACTCGCAGACTTTGGCATTGTGATGGGATATCTACATCCAATTTGATGTGGGCAGGTAACCCAGTAAAGTCACACGGTAGTGTCACAAGCCAAGTTCTGAAAAAATATAACTTATAGGTAATAATATAGCTATTCATAAAAAAATAATCATCTAATAAGAAGGTGGTAATAATAATGTTGTAGTAATAGTTTAATAATCATCTACTTTACTTCGCTTGTATTGCTGAAATTTCAAAGCCACGGCTTTGTTTTTATTTTATTACCTACAATTTTATTAATGGCCTAAATATTATGCAGATCAATTGTATGTTGTTTAAATTTTTTCGACACTCTGTTTTTTGATAAAACAGTTATTTGTCGGGGATGGATTTATTATCAAATAAAAATAAAATTGATTTAGTTCCAAGTGCTATAATTTCGAAAGCTAACAAGACAAGCAACCAAAGAGCAACAAAATATATCTACTAACCAAAGAGCAACAAAATATATCAACTCTGTGGTCAGGTCCACGACATAGCCCCCCCTGCAAGCCAACTCGGCTTGCAGAAGACTCCGTGAACCTGATCACTTAAACAAACAAACTTATAAAAACAAAATATATCACAAAAATTAATCTTCGAGCGGAACCCTTACTAACTTTCTAATGGGCCTTCTCAAGGTTCCGCCCAAAGTGGCCACATCCGCTACCCGCACAACTCCATCCCTTCCTGGGTAGGTTGCTGCAATCCGTCCGCGAGGCCATATTCCTCGCGGAAGGGTACCGTCAGCGACGAAAACTAAATCACCTACTGACAGGCTGGGATGAAGTTCATTAGACCCATGGCGGGGCGTCAGACCAGGGAGATATTCCTTGATCCAACGCGCCCAAAAATGGTCCGCCAATCTTAAGGCCTTACGCCAATCCTTCCTACCAAGTAAGTCTCTGTCTGATAGAGTTTGGGAATCCTTAGGCAAATTTGAAGCAAACCCAATTAAAAAATGGTTTGGCGTCAACGCGGGTTCATCGTCGGCTGTGACAGGTACGTGAGTGAGAGGACGGGCATTCACAACATGCTCAGCTTCTGTTAAAAGGGTTATCAAAACCTCTTCTTTGGGAGCTCTCGTTTTCAACGTAGCATTCAAAGCTATCTTCACAGACTTAACAAGCCGCTCCCAACAACCTCCCATGAATGGAGACGAAGGGGGAATAAAAATCCATTCTATCTGTCTATTTCCAGCGTACTCGGCTATGTCCCCCACTGTATCCCGCCAATGTTGCCGTATCTCTCGGCTGGCACCAACAAATGACGTTCCATTGTCCGAGTAAATCTTCTCGGGACAACCACGTCTTGCTATGAATCTCCTCAAAGCCATAATCGCAGCATCTGCAGAGAGACTTCCCACGACCTCAAGATGAACGGCTCTGCAGGTGAGACAGGTGAAAAGAGCAACCCAACGTTTCTCTCTCTTTCTTCCTACGGAAACTTCTAACGGCCCGAAGTAGTCAACCCCGCAGTACGTAAATGGCCTCCGATGACTCGCCAACCTCTCATCAGGAAGCAAGCCCGTAGAAGGACTGAAAGGGGTCGCTTTTCTTATTCGGCACACTCTGCAGGAGGCAGCCACTGATCGCACCGTAGGTCTAAGGTGCAGAATCCAAAACCGTTGTCTCAGTTGATTTACTACGGTCTCTCTATTCGCATGACCTGCCCAAATGTGGTACCAGCTAACGAGCAACTTGACGATATGGTGTCGCCCATCCAAGATAATTGGCCGCCTAATATTTTCGTCTACTGACTGGGATTGGGAGAGCCTTCCTTCCACTCGAAGTATTCCAGCAGAATCAATTGACGCCGGCAAATTCTTCAAACGGCTGCTTTTCGGAAAAGGAAATCCCTGTCGAGCACGCCTCAACTCTTCCGCAAAGCTATCCTCCTGACATCTTTTATACAAAATAATTTCAGCTAGCTTAATATCTTTTGCCAGAAGCGGATGTAGCCTACCGACTCTCGAACGTGCCTGAAAGGCTCTCTCTCTCAGTAAACGGAGAAATTGATAAGCTCTGGCAGTAGCACGTAACAGCCTCTGCCAGGAACTAAAAAACTGAAAATTTGGAACCGGTAAAGAAACCGAAATGGGTTGCAAAATTATTTCATTGCATGATTCTAGATTTTCTACTTGTAAAGCAGATTTTGGCTCCTCGGGCCATTGCGAATTTGGAAAAAGCAAAAAAGAAGGCCCCAGAATCCAATTCTCGACACAGACTAAAACCTTTGACATTGGCCCGAGTTGCTGCATCTGCAGCATTTTGAGCCGTAGGAATCCAACGCCATTCACTAGGCGAAGTAAGCTCATTAATTTCGCCAACACGATTCCGCACGAATGTCTTAAAATTCCATGCATTGCTGCGCAACCATGCAAGAACGGTCTGTGAATCGGACCAAAAACAACGTTTCCCCACAAATTTCTCCCGCGAGGAATCACAGACCGTCTTAGCGAGGCGAGCCCCTAAAAGCGCAGCTTGGAGTTCCAGACGTGGTATTGTGACCGGTTTCAAAGATGCAACACGCGATTTACTCAGAATATAAGCAATTTTAAAGGATCCGTCAGGGAAAACATATCGCCAATACGCGACACAAGAATACGCCTCAGCACTAGCATCTACAAAAACATGCAACTCACGAGAAACTGCTCCCTGACGAACGACGTAACAACGTGGAACACGAATTGAGCTCAAATCACCAATGTCACGATACCACTCTTCCCAAACCTTAATTTCAGACTGGGGCAGCATGTCATCCCAGTTAGAAACCATCCGCCAAGTTCTTTGAAACAAAATCTTGCCCTTAGTTATTAAAGGACAAAGAAATCCTAATGGATCATAAACGCGCATCAGGTCTCTCAGAACTTGACGCTTAGTATACTGGACTGGGTAAGAAATTTTTGATTTGAAATAAATGGAATCATCTTTTGGATTCCAAAAAACTCCTAAAACACGCAAACCGCATTTTTCAAAATCAAGATTTACAGCCGAAGCTTCATCCTTTCGCAAATTTTGTGGGATGAGCTTGAGAGCCTCAGCCTCATTAGAGACCCAGGATCGCATCTCAAAACCACATTTTGCGTGAACCTCAACAACTTCAGCAGCCAGACGAGCAGCCTGTTCCACAGAATCTACACTTCCTAAGTAATCGTCCATATAGTGGTTCTCAATAATTGCCGAAGCAGCATCAGGAAAAATATCGGCAAATTCGAGAGCGTTTCTGTTCTTAATATAAATTGCTGTAAACGGCGACGATGCTGCTCCGAAAATTAATGAAGACATTCGGAACTCTCTGATAGGACCAGTTGGCCCATCAGGCTGCCACAGATACCGCTGACAATCGCGATCTTCGTCTCTGACCTTGATTTGAGGAAACATCTCCCTAATATCGCCGTTAAGAGCGACACGACCCTCTCGAAAACGAAGTAATATACCGAGGGAAGATTGTAGAAGGTCAGGACCAGTTAAAAGAAGAGAATTTAGACTTACTCCGCTGGATTTAGCAGCGGCGTCGTGGACTATGCGGAGCTTCCCGGGTTTATTTACATTCGTCACGCCAAAATGTGGAAGATACCACCGTCGGCTAGCTGAAGTGGGATTGTCGTGAGTATCTGAACACTCTTCAGCATAACCTTTTGCTGTATAAGCTTCAACGTTCTCTTTGTATAATTGTGCAAAGTTAGAATCTTTCGAAAAACGCTTATTTAAGCCTAATAACCTCGACTTGGCGTGATTATAACTATCAGGAACCCTAGGGGCGTCCTCCCGCCATGGCAAACCCACTTCAAAGCGCCCATTAGGAAGCCGTCGCGATGTAGTATCCAAAATATTGACGGCTCTAAGCTCCTCAGGCAAGAGTGGCTCAATCTGTTTAATTCCTATAGAATCCAGACGGAAAAAGTCTCTAATTAAGGAATCTAATGCATCATTCTCATATGTTACTGCACAATGGTTTACAAATTGAACTGGGTTCAAGCTCCCAGAAACTGGGCCGAACATAACCCATCCTAAAGCGGTCCGCGACGCAGCGGGTTGAGCCGGGGTTCCTAGACGATTCTCCTTACTAATCAGCAAATGCCAGTGACTGGCTCCCACCAACACCTTCGGAGTGCCGGCCGGGTAAGTAAGGAATCCTGCAATATCCTCTAGGTACCTGCAGGAAGCTAAATCCCCGACATCGATCGACTGAAGCGTCAAAGATAAATTAGCAAACGTTCGTGCGCCGCTAATTTGAAAAGATTCTTCGTTATACTTTCCGCGAATACTGAAATCTACGGACATGGTTGAAATTTCTTGCTGGCCAGCAATTCCCTCCATACGGATTTGCTGCTCTGGTCCCTCAATACCTAATTCTTCAGCAAGAGAAGCATCAATTAAAGTTACTGTCGACCCATCATCCAGCATGGCCAAAGTCTGACATTCACCACGCGGGCCCGAAATAATTACCGGCAAAATTTTTAACAAAACTCGGCCAATGCAATCTTTTTGCGAAACCGCGTGCACAGACTCATTGGTTTGCAGAGGCACGGACCTATTTTCAAAAATTGTCTCTGCCGTCATTGGTGACTGTGACAATTGTAATGACTGTGACGTTGATGGTTGACAAGTCGGCATATTATTGATCGTACACACAACATTTTACTCAACACCTGAATGAAGAAAACTATGATGACTGCCTCCGCAGACCCCGCATGCCGCGGCCTTGCAGGACTTCCAGTCGTGCTTTCCTTTTTTGAGACACTTCGGGCAAAGTTTAGTCGTGCGGACCCACGAACGCCTCTCAGATACCGAAAGAGCCCCAAACTTCAAACACGACTTTATACTGTGTTCTCCAAGGCAATACGCACACGAGATCTGCGGGGGCTGCTCAGGACGAGACAACTGTGCAGGCTGAACAGGCCGGGCAGACCACGAAGGCGCGACTGTAGGTTTTGCCCCCCCCACGTGCGGGATCGATGCTCCAGAACCGACTACCATCTCTGGTAGAAATAGCGCTTTCCTGGACTCGATGTCCAAGAAATCTGCTAACACTCGAACGTCTGCGGATAGAGAACAATGCTGAATTGCATAATCACACCACTTATTAAGCAACAGAGGGGACAATTTGGAAAGAATAGAATGTAAAAGGTCTGGGGACGAGAGATAGGCATCGTAGTGGAGCAGCTTAACTACACTAACACAATTTCTAACCTTTGAACCTAAAAGCAAAAGATCAGATGCATTTCTAAGCTTAGGAAATGCCTTTAATTGGTTCACCTCATTAACAACAATGAGTTCGGGGCGTGCAAAGCGAATCTCTAAAGCATTTAGAACCTCGTCAGGCTCTGACGAGGTTACCAAAAGAGATGTTACCGCCTCCCGCGCCTCACCTCTAAGAGCGGTTCTCAACCTGCTCATGTTCTCAGAGCCCGAGAAAGAAGCCCTGGAATCTGTAAAAGCTCTTTTAAAAAGAAGCCACTCGCGAATATCTCCATCGAAGGAAGGAAGGTTGATAATCTTCGCGGGGGCAACTAACTTGCTTGCAGAAGCAAGTACAGTAACGGCGTTGCTGAGAGCATTTATGGTACTCACCAGCTGTTCACTCGCAGGCGTACCACTTACAGGCTCCGCAGTTCGGGTAGAAGGCTCCGGTCTCGCTTGGCGAGCCGGTAAGGCCTCTCGGCGAATATTATGATCCACTGACACATCAGCGGCTCCGAAAGGCTGCACTTCTCCGGATGACTGCGGGAAAGCGGGCTGCTCCTGTAAAGTAGACGTGGCAGCCGCGACGGCTTGCCTAGAGGTAACGTCGCCCACCCAAGCCGCTGTGTAAGCAGAAGAACCACCGTGGCTGCGAGTCTCAGCCAGGGCGGAATCCCCCACCTCGTCAGCGTCCTGTTGAGCGACATCAGCCTCAAATTCCGCCAGAATAACTCTCTTCCTGGCGGCTATCGATTCTAGCTCGAGGTCGGCAAGACTGCGGGCTAACTCAGCTTGCCGCGCCTTACGGCGGGCTACAGAGCTTGCCGACGAGCACTCGGAACGACCATCCCCTTTTTGAGACTCGGCCACCATCTTGTTAGACTGTGACTGTGACTGAGTAAGCATTTTTCAAATTTTGAATTTAGCCTAACAAATTTACAAGGGTGTAAAAAATCGAAATATATTTACGCTTATAAAGCCGGAACAAAGGACCACAAAAGCTCGAAGGACCACAAATGTCGGGGATGGATTTATTATCAAATAAAAATAAAATTGATTTAGTTCCAAGTGCTATAATTTCGAAAGCTAACAAGACAAGCAACCAAAGAGCAACAAAATATATCTACTAACCAAAGAGCAACAAAATATATCAACTCTGTGGTCAGGTCCACGACAGTTATTATTATTAATTATTAGTTAACACATTATTTTTCATCTTTTTTTTTACTTTGTTTTTGTTATTTTTTTTATTTGTTCAATAATAAAGTAGTTATAGTCATAGTATTTTGACTACTAGTAAAAATATAATAGTTTTAGACCAACTGCAGGCATCCAAACAGCAGGCATTTAGTTTTTTTTTCGAACGATTCTGCTCACAGTTACACCGAACTTGGCTCCTTTTACACGTTAATGTTTTAGATGGGATATTATTGTTAGTTTACACGGCCGAAACAGATTGATAATGGAGGGCCGAAAGGGTTGTTTATAGGGCCATACCAGCGATCATGGTTGTAAAATGTATCTTACTACGAGTATAATAAAGATAATAGTTTGGGATGTGCAGGATTTGAATTTCATAGAATAACGTTTTAACTGAAGGATATTAAAACAGGGTTCATTATTAAAACAAATAATAAAGGCAATTATATTCTGACTAGTTGTCCGCCCACGTAAGATAAGATCATCTCCGTAGATTAGCCTTTTTCACAAGTGGCTGACGTTGCTCATAATGCGGCCAGGCTTAAGTGGGACTGGGCTGGCCACTTCGCTCGCATGCCTGACATCCTGTGGGCTAAGTTAACCACTTGTAACGAGGCATTCGTCCTCTTTCCTGTTATATGACTGGCAATCTTTCTTGCTGGCAGTTTCATCTTTAATTTTAAATTCATTTTCAAATTTAGGTTTAAAGAAGATTTATTCTCACTAAAGATCTACAGTCACTTACAGGAGAAAAGAACTGAAATATTTTTTTTTAGTTCGAATGGCCGTTCACATTTAACAATTTACATTATCATTATTATATCAATGTAGGTAGGTTACAATATCGACAGAACGTTCAACTTTGTAATATTCAACGTAACATAGAATGCTCACCCAATTTAGATTTCTTACGTTTCGATTTTGTTTTTTTTTCTGCCCAATTTCTCACTTTATGTCCTAAACTTATCCAATATCCATGTTACTATTTTCCCGTCGTTAGTTATATAATATATAATAAATAATATATAAATACCTTTCCTCCGGACTGTGCCCTGGTTATTTGCCACATAACCATATCAAACCTCTACAACACTCTTCGTGTGGTGCTCAGCAGCTTCGTGGCGGCTGCTGGGCTACACACTTACTGGAAACCTCCAACTAACAGGCGATGACGTGGCAGACTTCGGTGGAGATGGCAGGACGAGCTAAATAGTTATTTGTTAGGTAAGAGAGGAATGTTGATTTTTCCTCAGAGAACTGATATTGAATCCAGAGCACGCGAAGGAGTCTGTAATAGAAGCACGAGCGAAGCGAGTGTTTCTAAAAATAGACTCCTGAAGCTCGCGAGGGATTCTAAGGTTCGAGGTGAGAATAAGATTCCTCTCAAACCCAACATATTATTTTTCACCTGTTCCGGCAAGGAAATCATTTAACTATTTACTTACCTACATAAATATTGGTACTTAAAAATGTACAAGAGTTCTCTTATTTTAGATATAATTCTATAAGTTGTGATTAAATTATTGTATTTTATCATAACTCTTTTAAATTTTCAGTTAATAAGATAAATAAACAATAAACAAACTTTTAGGTTATGTTTTTTAGGGTGCGTTCCAAAATTGTATGAAAACCTATCCCTGCGTTCCGAGACGCGCTTAAATCGATTTTAGCGCACTCAAAGGTAGGCGAAACCCATACAATCTTTTGGTTTCTGATCGCTGACAATTTGATTCGGAACACACCAAATAAAAAAAAAATATGGCTTACGTCAATTATTTTACGCGCGGACATATGAAACCTTTTTTCCTGTGTAAGATAATGTTCGAAATTCAAACTAATTCTCCTCTCTAGACATGAGAATGGTTTGCATGTCTAGAAATGAATAAGCGATTTTCGACCCTGTTTTCGGGCATTAAAAGCCAACTTTCCGAGGTGGAGAGGTGAAAACATTTTTCCAAGACCTGGCTTAGTGATGCTCTAGACAGAGAAAGGTGGAAAGAAAATGGGAGGCCTTGCCCAGCAGTGGAACAGCATAGGCTAATAAGATAAAATAAGCCTTCTTCCCGTAAAAAGTATCCTAGGTTAATTTAAGGTACAACCTATCTATCTCCATTCCAAGTTTCAACCAAATGGTTTATTAGTTTAGGCGTGAAAGCAGAGAAAACATCCAAACATACTTTCACATTTTATAACATTGGTGTGATAAAAACTAGTACAAATATTGTAATGTAGGATAGTTTGAAAAACAAAAGAAAATCATCTGTAGATATTTTGTTTTTTCTAGTCAATATTTTACTCTTAGTTCGTACGAAAAGTTACGAAAGATTTTAATGTTTAAATTGCTTTAATCTATCTACTCTTATTAAAAATAAAAACACCGAAATGAATGTACGAACTTCCAAACGACTGCACCAAATTGGATAACTCATTTTTTTGTTGTGTTAGGTTAAAATTGATTAATCTTTAAATATTTTTTAAAAAACAAAGAAAATCTAAAGAAAGTCAATTGTACATCAAGTTTTCCATTTTGGTAACAACAAATAACATGTTTGATAACTATGATTAAATACTTTTGTATTCGAACATTATTTTTCAGCTTAGGTCATCTAGGTCACGAAAACATTTGATAAAAAAATAGGTTTCCGTGCTAGCATTATTTAATTCATCATTTTCGTTATTATCTTACATCGATAACAATAATTTATTACACAAACCATAATTTTTCTGTCAGATGAAAATCTACGTTTTCAATGTAGACAAACTTTGGACCTGTGATTAGGGGCGTGACACAAAAAGTTTGACAAATAGAATCACATTAATTCCTTGAGGTAGAAATATTCCTTTTAAGGGTTCCATATTGGTTCCATAGCTATACAGGGTGGAGACGTTAAGTGTAAACGTTAAGTGGCACTAGCCAGATGAACTCTAGCTAATTCCGGTTGGTCCATGTGGACAGCGGGAAGCGCATGCACAGACAATGACCCAATTCATTGCTTTACACGCTTTACATAATAGGTTTTGCTTCTACAATAAGCGTCCAGGGTGCCAAAAACAGAATAAGATTAGTTTATGTGCAACATCAAACAGACTGTCACATACATAGAGCTTCATAAAAAAAACTGTTTGAAATGCAAACTTCTTAGGACGACTTGCGAATATAACAAGCTGCGAATGGGATGAGTTGCGAACGGAACAAAATGCTAATCCGTATGAAAACGCGTTAAAAATATGCAATTACATTTCATTAATGGTAATTACGTAAACCAAACGCGAAAGGACAAAAAACAATTTGAAAAGAGACAGGAAACTGTCGTATGTCTGTGATTAATGAAAAGCACTACAAAGAGGAACGATAGAATATTTTAAGGAACTGAATTTATTATATCTTCTTTAAAGATTTTCTATAAAAACAAGCAACGCGTCTACTCTCTAGCACGTCAGCATCGAGGGTCCAATACAAAAAAGTAACAATTCGTTTTTTTTTTATGTAGCCGTATTCGTGTCCCACTGCTGGGCAAAGACCTCCCCTCGCTTTCGCCAACTGTCTCGATCTTGAGCCTCCAGATGCCAAGCTTTGTAGAAACTGTCAATGTCGTCTCGCCATCGTCTCCGAGGTCGGCCTCGACGGCGACAATTCGTTACTATTCAAAATATTAAAAACGTTTAGAATGAAACATGAAATCTGACCAACAGCCAGTAACCACAAAGGAGTCCGCTCCTTACAACTCGATTCATCCTAAACTATACAAGATACCGAGAAACTGATTACTAGTACTAAAGGCGCCTCATATGCTCTATCAAATGGTATTAATAACTATTTGAAAAATTAATGCACCATATGTCACCATAGACATTTACTATGAACATTTTTAGGTTTCGTGGATTAATAACCCGGTAGATTACGGTGTTTTACTATTTTTAACCGTATAAAATAGGAGGTTCTCAACGCGGCTGTATTTTGTTTTTCATGTTATAATCATTAATCACGGACATGCGATAGTTTTCTGTCTCTTTACAAATTGATTTTTGTCGTTTCGCGTTAGGTTTCCGTAATCACCATCAAGGTAATTGCGTATTTTGAACACGTTTTCATACGGATTAGCATTTTGTTCCGTTCGCAACTCATCCCATTCGCAGCTTGTCTTATTCGCAAGTCGTCCTAAGAAGTTTGCATTTTAAACAGTTTTCGCTAATGATGCTTGCGCCTGACCTGAATGCAGCTTTATAAGTATATTTTATTTTACCATTAAGGTCTATCCACACAGCTCAGTGCCGTGTCAGGAACGGGGCCGGAACGTGGCAAATGTCATAGAAAATGTATGTACCGATATTTTTTTAGACTCGTGACGATGACGATTTTCCATGACATTTGCCACGTTCCGGCCCCATCCCTGTCACAGTACTGAGTTGTGTGGATAGACCTTTATGGTCACGAGTGCAAACAGATCGCGCGTAGACAGTAGCTGTTTGATGTTGCACATTGAGCAACTTATCTTATTCTGTTTTTGGCACTCTGGACTGATAAAGGTGTTTATTGTAGATTCAAAACATATTATGTAAAGCAATGGATTGGGTCATTGTCTGTGCATGCGTTTCCCGCACTGTTCACATGGACAACCGGAATGGACTTAATTATTCAATCGAATTTTGAAAAAAAAAAAAAGAAGCATATTACGTTATATTACATACTAGCTTACCCGGCAGATGTTGTCCTGCCATTTTTCCCAATACCTACCCTACACATACCCTGCGCAATTTTTTTTTTATGTAAGAATCTTCTACAAAGTATTATAAAATATTTAAAAAAAAATGAATGAAATTGGTAAAGCCGTTCCCAAGTTATAGTGTGACCAGGAGAAATAGAGGTTCATTTTTATATATATAGGTATGTAGATATTTTTTTAGCATAAAGAGTTTTACAGGCAAAGAACATTCTAGATAAACTTAAAAAAAAATCTTTCAGGACAACATTACAGTCATTAATACCTTAAAGCAATTTGACCTCATTTATTCAACACCAGGCTAAATTGTGTCGTGTAAAGTAAAGATTTACGATGAAGTCATTACGTTTTATGGCCCATAATTGATAGAGATAAGATCTTGGGACCACTAAAATTGCAAAGTGGGCTCTCGAACACGTTCGGCTGTAACCCGAATTACAGTTGAGAAAAATCGCTTGAATTAACATAAACGGCTATGAGCGTGGTTATTAATTACATTTTTTTTATAGGTGAACTGCACGCGAGAAGGCTTTTGTGTTTAACACAAATATTATTTTTTTGAAATGCAATTACGAGAGGAAATTTAGGTTGAGTTAGCAAAGGAATGGGTTTGTTGGGAAAAGATTGAAGATTGGCTTTGTATATAATGAAGGATCTTAATGCAGCTTTGATGTATGTGACTACTATGGTCAGGGCTCTATTTAATAAGACTCATAATTTACAATTACAATTCGAAGTACATTGCATAGCCGATGTTCCAAGAGGATATTGGTTTAAAATTTTAGGTTGATTGGCTACGCAATGTACTTCGAAATGTTATTGTAATTTGGTAAGTCTTATTAAGGCGAGGCTAAATCCTAAATTAGTAACTCAACGCGCTTTAGTTGAAAGTTTAACCGACGCACTACTGAAATAACGTTCATATTAGCGTGCGATGCTTCACGGAGGTTACGTCTGACACAGGAATCGTGAGAAAAACTCGTTTTTCTTGAACTCTTCTCTCTTTTTTGGTTTCGCCGTTTAGGTATTAATATAGCCACCCAAAAACTAGAAAAAAATATGTTGTGGTCGCTGAAAATATTGAGAAAACAGAATTGCAAATTTTGAATGTGGGGTGATTTTCGGTGACTTTAATTATTTATTTTTGCTTTATTCCTTGATTACAATATGTAAAATCTACTTGGTTACGTCGCTAAATGTTAAACTCTTCTGTTGGTTATAATTTTCTTGATTTGGTACATATTCCGAGACGTGAGATGCACGAGTTAAAAAAGGGGCCCAAGAAAGATTTTTCAGATAGGGCCTCGCCTTAAATAGGCCACAGGTAGCATTTAGATCACTCGCGGACTGTAAATGTGTATCTTTACAGATGACGACGACGGTCTCATGCTACTGTAGCGTTTTTATATTGGACTAATTATAATAATCTCATTAAATAATCATCTCAAAATAAAAAAAACAACTGCCCTGCCAAATTAAATATCCAAAAGCCAGCCAATAGCCAGTGTCACTTGGGCTTCTAACTAATACCCCATACATCCAAACCTGTTCATTACGGTTGAATGATGGAACTCACGTACATAAATAAATCCTGAACATATTTCACTCCTTTTTTTGGGCAGTTGAGTGAATAGTGTGGTAATGGAAACCACGTTTATCTGAAACAACTTTTATTTGCACAAATAGGGGAAGACGTAGCGTCTACGAAAGCTCATTACTAATAACTTATCATAATTCTTATATGAAAACTGGCCCCACACTATAGCAACTCTGTGTCAAACTCCCCGGCAGAGACCGTGAGACCATGTATTAAGCTCAGAGGAACAAAAGACGATCGCGTGGCGACGCGCGTCAGAAATCTTATTTTCTCTTTTTGAAAAAAGACCAAATACAAATTAAGAAAAACCATGCAGCCAGCATCAAACTATATGGCCAACACGCGGACTATCGAGGCCCAATGCTACAATAGCCACAAACAAGTGACTCGAGTTAGCCCTAAGTTAGGACCATCGAGTCATCACGCGAGGTGCGAGTTGGTTGTTTTCACACTCAAATTTTGAATTTACATAGCACGAACGTCAAAAACTTATATAATTTAATAGAATAGCGCGGGTTTGAATCCGTGACCCCGCATTTAAAATAAATTTTCAAAGGCTCATTCCACCACCGACGATCCAAAAAATAACAACTTGACCTTTATTATTTTATACGCGTCTTCAAGAAAAATCTTCTTGAAATTTCAGAAGCGTCGAGCGCTCTTCAAAGTCTGTCAACAAACTGTTTAGGCATTTGATAAATTAATTTTTACCAAGTTTTGACATGAAGAAGCTGGTTGTGGTGAAAATATTATATCTTATACTTCAATACTTAGGTAGGTTTAATACTTGTCAGTTTCGTGTTTCAAATTACTTAATTCTGTGGGGAATGTTCAGAATAAATTAAAACTTAAAATTATGAGCTCGTATTACAGTTATTAGGAGCGAAGTATTACGATACTTTGTTAAGTAGCATGTACTCATTTAGTACCAGTTACTGGGTTAGGTAATTTTGGGGATTTTCAACTCGGAATAGGGGCGAATATGGTTTGTTTGAAAGTTTGTAATTCGAAAATTTAAATAAATAACTTTAACGCTACATTGAAGGAGACAGACAGTGCTTTAAACGACCAATCAAAGTTACTTGAACCGTGTTTTTATCAATAGGAACGATGAAAATTTTTACATACCTTTTGGGTAGTAGATCAGCCCATAAAACTGAAGATATTTTGTTTCTCGTATCCAAAAGATCGAAAAATATTTTGAAAGTTTTACACGCACGACAATCGCCAAAACTTTATATTTATAATAGAGTCCACGTTCTGATAATACAGTTCAATATACGTGATACCATTGGTAATGAGTATAGGTATTCAAAATCAGACTTTCAGCGCCGTCAGCGATCAGAAAAGCAAAAAAATGTATGGGTTTCTCCCGCTGACAGTAATTCGGTACACGATTCATCATCAACAGCATGAGCTGTTGATGATGAATAAATGAATACGTCCCCACCGAGGGGTTCGACCCTACCCGTGTGGCCCAGCAGCCGCCACGTCGCCGCTGAACACCACACGAAAGATGTTGTACAGGATAATATTATAAGGTGTGGCAAAAAAAACCAGGGTTCAATCCAAAAAGGTATTTATATGTTAAATTACGGACACAGAAAGTTAGAATGGTAGAAAAGATATATACTTTCGGAGATCAGGACATGAAGTGAAGAATTTGGCAGAAAAAAGACAAAATCAAAATGTAAGAAATCTAAATTTGAAAATGAATTTAAAATGAAAGATAAAATTGCCAGCAGATAAGGTTGCCAGTCATAAAACCGGAAAAAGGACGAATGCCTCGTTACACCCTGAATTAGAGCGATTAGGCCTTAGTTGACCACGCTGGCCCAGTGCGGGTTGGTCGACTTCACACACAACCTTTGAATTTCTCCGCAGGAGTGTGCAGGTAAGAGCGTCGTCTAAACATACATATATGAATTCAAAATTCGTAAACACATTGGTACCCGGTGGGAATCGAAACCGCGTCTCCTGGACGGGAGGCAGCGGCCGTAGCCACTACACCACCGACGCTCTAAACGGTACGCGATTACGGGTGCTGTAATCAATTTTACCTTCACGACTGCATTCATATCGCGCGCAGATAGATAGTCGCGTAGTCGTGTCCCACTCTGAACAGAGAATTTTCTGCATTTTAACAACCATCATTAGCTTCTGGTCTGGAAACTTGCCAATGAGAGACTAGAATTAAATAGAAACGGATTTAAGTTACGAGTAAGAATTACCTATCCAAAAACTTATAATTGATAAATACCTAGGTATACCAAATTAATCTGTACTTGTACATTCTACCTACAACTTGTCTAACCATGTTTACCTCCAAACTTAACCAATTTTACCACCCGCAACTTTACGAGTAAACCTTAACTTGCCATCTTGTAATCACATGTTGACCAGGCGTCCAGCATACGCTAGGAGATCAGTTCCATCAAACTTAGGCCCGCAGGCGCCCCGCTAATATATTTACAACAGGTAACTATGACTAACAAGTTGGTAAGAAGCACTACAACATTAATAGCATCTGGTTTACGACCACAAGTTTGGGTAAGTTGCGAAGTTCTGATTAATGGGATTCGAGTGTCCACCAGCTGGGGGTTACTTGAGGTAAGTTGCCAGCGGGTATGCATAGCAACAGGTTACATTACAAATATGATTTTCTCATGTCTCTTCGGGGATGGGGTGATTAGATCGGTAGATGGGAGATAATATGTTTCAAATTTAATCTATGTCTATGGCTTTTTGAGATATAAAACTAATATAGAGCGACATAGGACAAAGCAGCTGAGCGGGTTGAGAGCCATGTCGCACTATAGTCAACGAATTAAATTATCTAACGTAACTAAGCTTCAAACTTGACACCACCAAATGAATACCAAAGAAGCCGGGGAAAAAAAAACTATACCATACTTATTCGAATACGCGTTACAAGGTTGTTTTATATGACTCGGTTTGTAACAACGTCGAAAGTAAGCTTCAATGTACAGCAGCGACATCATCTGCCTGTCTGTCGTCGTCGTCGTCTGTCATTAATGTGCAAATTAGGTGCTATGTTTTAGCGGGCTTTGCTAGGTGATTACACATAACCACAGCCTTTTGCTATGATATAATAGTGTCTCTTCTATCTCCTGTGTCTCTTGATTTCAAGTAAGGTAGAATTTCGTGAGGCGGTGGCAAGACTCGTTTGACAATGTAGGCTGTCACTGGTCATCGTTGGTAACAGCGATTATACTCCGAGGATTACATAGTGAAGTGGTTCCATACTTATTTGTCGTCGGTGGTTGATCTTGTTCCGACAGTTCAGGTCGCAACCCATGGACGTGTAACTCTAGCAATATTTAGCTTTCAGCCTTTTAGAGGGCTCAAACACATCAAAAAGGTTCAAGAGAAACTAAAAAGTTCAAGAAAAAAGATTATTAAAAAGGACTAACTTCAAAAAATTAATAATTGCTTAGCGCGGCTTATATCTTTATAGCATTTTGATAGAAACTCTGGCACTACGAAGAGGTTTATATTAGGTGATAGGCTGACCACGATATGATAAACTGTGTAATTATGCAATATCTAAAGTTTTGGCCATCTTGCCTTCGAGCCAGCCCTATCACGCGCCAAAGCAGTTAGCACTTAATAAATCAAGTTATACACATAAGCGGGTGACACACAAGATTGGATAAGTTTATACGACCTTCTGAATTGGTTGATTACTTTATTCGTTTACGACCACCCTTATTTTGCCCTTGGAAGGCAGCCACTCATTATTATGATAAGCATAAAACTTGGAAGTAGTTTCCGTGTTTTTTTTTTTTGAAGTTTTATGGTCCGGTTACTAAGACCTTTAGACCAAATCTTTTTTTTGTTACACAACACTGTATAATTTGTTAGAGTTTTTCCACAGTCATTTATGAGTCGGAAAAATCGGATTCATCAGTAAATAATATATGAATATAAAACCAAATTACATTGGAATTGTAGGAAATAAAAAAATACAATATAAAAGATTTATTATTGACATAAAAATTGCATGTTAGATTGTACTTCAGGGATATAAAGTATTATCTGACAAAATAACGTGAATAACAGCAACAGAGCGTTAAAATGCCGTAAGTTTATTTCAGGGTAACAAAAATCATAAATAAATAAACATGTGGGGACATATCGCACACGGCCATCTGATCCCAAACAAAGCAAAGCTTGTACTATGGGTACCAGACTGATATACATTACTCAAATAGATAAATACATACATAGCGTCTTAGAGTTGTAACGAGGCATTCGTCCTCTTTCCTGTTTTATGTCTCGCAACCTTTCTTGCTAGCAGTTTTATTCATTTTCAAATTTAGATTTCTTACGTTTCGATTTTGTCTTTTTCCTGCCAAATTCTGCACGTCATGTCCTGATCTCCAACAGTGAAAAGCTCAGTTATCCTTTAACTATTTCGAATCCTTGTTACTATTTTCCAGTTTTTATAATATAAATTATATTAATACAGAAATAAATACCTTTTTCTTCGGACTGAACCCTGTTTTTACCACGTTATATAAATATCCACTACAATGCTCAACAGCTCCGTGGCGGCTGCTGGGCTACAGAGTGAAAACCTCTGGAATTCATTTTCGGTCAAAACGACTTTATTACTTTCATACTCGTAGAAAGAATAACTCGCAAATCAAGCCCTAATTTCACTTATGAAATCATCCAATACTCGTTGTGGCATTCTATGGTAAGTAAAAATCACGTGTTTAAAAAAAAATCTGTTTCACACTTATGAGGTTTTCACTTTAAGGCGACGATATATAGATAAACAACATCCAGACACATATTAAAAAAAAAGAGTAGTGTATCAAAGTTATTTCACATAAAAATAACGATTAGAACAAAATAAACCTTGGTCACTCTGTAAAATGTATGTCGACGTTAATAAAAACCGGACGTTAATTTTATCAAAATCATACATACGGAGAAGTTTTCTTATATCAAACTTTCTCACTAGCTCCATGATGGATCTGGACGATGGGTCTACTGAGAACGAAGACGGTGTGCGAAGGTGTCACTTTTTTTAGACAGACCCTTTGATTATTTTTCAATCTGTGAAATGTTGTCGGCTGTTGTTGTGCCGGTAAGCATAGATTTTTTGTTGTGAAACCAGCCAATGGGTAAACTCTAAAAAAAAGGGGATGTCCACGAACGGACAATCTTAACAATGTCTTGTAGTGGTGGGCGTGTGAAGACAAATAAAATATGATTTAAAGGGGAAAACAATGTTTTATTCTGGAGTGAATATTAAAGCACTAGCAAACATGTCGAAGGGCTTCTCAAATTAGACTGAGTCAAAACACCCTTCAAAACCGGCATCTTTCGAAATCGTTTGAAAATAAGATTCTAGAACAAAATAAAGCTGCCAGTGTGCATTTATCACACGCCAATATTTTTAAATAACAGAGTAAGGAGTGTAGGTATTGCTATACCTAACACAATGTTTCGCGTATGAAAATCTCAACATGCGAATCATTAACAATGTGTATTGTCTATATTGTAAACAATATTTTATTTAAAAAAAGAAAAGTACGACAGATACGAGTCCTGTGGAAATTTTTCTTGCCGTTCTTCTCCACAGAGGCGTACACTTGCAGTAAACGGGCAATCTTGCTTTGATGTCGAAAAATCATTCTGTTAAATCTTACTTCGAATTAAGACACTTTTATCTTTATCTTATCTAATAAATACAATGTGCTATTATCTCGGGTAGTTGTTGAGTCAGTGAAACTGAACAAATTCCAATTCAAAATTCTGCAGTCTTCTAACAAAAAGTAAGCAGGAGTGGCTGTTGCTGACGATTGTGACTGGCCGGTGAATATGTTCTTTTTTTTTGAGTTTAGAACGTTTATTAGGAAACTGACAATAGAACATAAAACAAAAGGTATCAAAATTGAAAATTCAAAAATATTATCAAAAAAGAACATATTCACCGGCCAGTCACAATCGTCGGCTACAGTGACAATGGTACGTAAAATAATTTGCACATATTCGAGAGACATTATGTAGTGTTAATCGTGCCCAGTCATCCATATCCAATGTAGCAACTACTCATTTTAAATACTAAATACCTTATTACTCAAACAAGTTCCACTTCCTACGTTTACATTCGCGCGACACAAACATTGTCATTGTAGGCACGTATTTATTTATAAAAGTGTCGTCAAGCATCATGTACGTCGCAAAGTTTATATTATTATTGTCTGTACTCATTTTGTGTGCATTATTTATGAAGTGTGAATCGGTAAGTAAATTAATCCTTTTTATTGTGAATTCGAGTCTATTATTTCTAAACTTCATCAAGGCAAAATAAGGCGCAACTTCACCTAAGAAACACCGTTCTCTTATCCGAAACAGTTGAGCAGACAATCTTATATAAAAATAATAATCTATTTATACATTATTATTTATAATAATCGTGTCGTCGTTTTTTTGTTATTATTATTATTTGTAATATTATTTTTAATAATCTATTTATTCAACTAGATTTGACTTCAAAAAATGGTTCTCTAGAACCTTACTTTGAATGAATAACTTTTATCTTTATCTTTACTCAGAGTGATGTGCAGAGTCATGGGTACCTATCACGGAGACAAATACAATCTCCGTGGTACTTACCTATATACTCGTGTACTACGGATGGCAAAAGTACCTACCTACTTATTTAGTAGGTACCTATAATGGTAAAGAAAACACTCGAATACAATTATTTGATTAAGATTAGAGTGAGATTTATGCATCTATGATACGATGTAATGATTTGATGATATTAGTATTTCATGTTGATTTTATATTTTATGTGTTGACATCCTGTATGCAAATAGTCTCCCCACTCTAAGAAACTTGTTTCTTTGGCGTGATGATATGCTCCCGCGTGGTGGGGGCAAATGATCGCGTTCCAAACTGTGTGTGTCACTATACAGATTGTCCAATAAATTGATTGATTTATTATTGTAAACACGTGCGGTCCCGAGTGATGTCGTCTGGATCAATGGGTGTACGGACGAACCTAAGTAGGATTTTGTTACACTCATATAAATGTAAATGATTAGCTTATTAAAAAAATAAAATATATATATATAAAAAAAGACCTTGTAGTATATAGGTACAATTAACTATTAATATAAAAATAACTCTATATTTTAACATAATTTTAATACTGAGTAGATAAATATAAGTAGGTTAAGCAAATAAACCGATACTAGGTTTTGATTTATCTTCTATGGATTTCCTATTTATTATTGTTAATAGGCTCAAATAAATTATTGGGTACCTATTCACTTTGAATATCGGTTCGACTGGTTATTTTTTTTAAATCTGGAATTTCTCGCAATCTAAGGTATGACGTCACACCTAAGTAGTTGAGAGAAGTTACAATTTGAGTAAATAAATTTGATTCAATGTAAACGAATGTTGCAAAATTATAGTCATGTTTACGTTTTTAGCCGTGTGGCACAGTAGAATACAATTTTGTCATCAACCCCTACTCTTCCCGTGGGTGTCGTAAGAGGGGACTTAGGGACTACACATTGAACAGGGAACGGGCAGCAGCGCTTTCTGATACAGTAACCTTTTAAACTGCGATCTCCAACCCGCCTGCCAAGCGTGGAGATTATGGCAAAACCCTAGTCCAGCAGTGGACTGTAACGTTGATGTTACGTTTCTATTCCTTAAAAACTTTTTGTTGGAAAAACGAATCTGATAAAATTTATTAAATTAATTATGTGCTATTTCAATTTCCTTATCTTCTGTTTCTTTTTATTGACAGAAAACCGTAACAAAGAGAAGCTTCGACAATTGTAAGTATGAAATACGGTTTCTAAGAATTTTTCATTTCAAGAAAGGATATTTTTTAAGAATATTAGGTTGACTAGAAAAATAAGCCTCTTTGTAGTATTAAAACACAACTTCACTGGACCATTAAACAATAAAAAATAATTTTAACGAAAAATATAAACCTCCTTCAAATTACCTTATATGGTTATCTCCACTAAAAAGTAACAAATAAAATAACATTTCAGATGGAACATGAAAAAAAATATTGCCAATATCCTCAATTAAGTAGATAGGTAGTGTATTAAGTAAATATTTAGAATTTTGTACTTCCTTTTGGAGTCGGTGCCAGCCAAAAATTCGTACGATTTATCGAATGAAACCTACCTAGACTTTCTTGGTAGCCGCTCCTGTCGTTATCCCTGCATTTGGTCGGGTGAGGCATTGCATCCCGCGCAGCACATCAAAACATTTATATCATAAGACTATCAAAGAATTTTATTGATAGTCATATAGAAATATGTACTGACTTAACGACGACGACGACTTAAAACAGTTTCCCACGACTAATCGACGATTTTTTGGCTGGCACCGACTCCAAAAGGAAGTACAAAATTCTAAATAATTACTTAATACACTACCTATCTACTTAATTGAGGATATTGGCAATATTTTTTTTCATGTTCCATCTGAAATGTTATTTTATTTGTTACTTTTTAGTGGAGATAACCATATAAGGTAATTTGAAGGAGGTTTCTATTTTTTTGTTAAAATTATTTTTATTTTATGATTTTCAGTGTTTCATTCAATATATTTTATGTAAGTAATTAATCCTAACCTCGACACATTTCCTATTATTTTTCTTCATTATCCAAAGCTAGGTAAGCAATGTCCCAACTAAACTGGAGAAAGTCTCACAAGGACATTTTCGTTTAAGAGTGTCTTAACCGAGATTCGAACCCGAAACCTCCGTAAAGAGAGTAAAGCACTCGACCACTCGGCCATAGAAGCTAAATTATTTGTTATTTCCAATACAATATCCGAAGATTTCCGAGGAGGTTCTTGTCCTGTCACAGTTGCCAAAAATGTTATAAAATCGAATAATATAATTTTGGAACAAGGGAAACGTAGATTTTCAACAAACTGGCAAAACAAATTTATTTCGTTGCCTAGCAACCATTCCACCACAAACTACAATACAACAACGGTATCGCGATGCATGTTGCTATTACCAGTTGAGGAGTTTCCGCTTTTATTTGCTATTTCATCATCAGATTTTAACAAAATTGGATCTATCCCTAAAGCACGTTCTATCGAATGAAAAAAGAATCATCGAAATTGGTTGAAAACTGACTGAGATATGACTAAAAGAATAGACGAATAACGACGCGAATGCTACATTCCGTTGAGGAATTTCCAAGTTTTACCTCATGTTCCACCATCAGATCTTGACAAAATTAATATGGGACCACCTCGAGAGTAAATCCTATCGAATGAAAAAAGAATTATTAAAATCGGTTAACAATTGGCGGATATATCTAATAACATACATAAAAAAAAAAAAAATACAGACGAATTGAGAACCTCCTCCTTTTTTGAAGTCGGTTAAAAATAGGTATTATGAGGACATCGTTTGCAAATGATCTTAGCTTATCTATTTTAATTTTAATCTTTTTTCTGTAGCAAACTAAATTTTTGACGTTTTGACGTAATTTTTAGTATAAATCACTTTGTTTTATAGTGCTGAAAAAAACCTACCATAATACCATTTTTTTTTTTCAGTTATTGGTTCTACAAACCAAGGAGCCACAGTGACGTTTGGCGAGCAAGGAGTTTCGGAATGTTTAGCACTTGGAAATCCTCCCTGGGCGTGTTATACTGAACAAAATGGAATCAACCCAGAATGGAAATAAAACTACATAATTTGCAGACGCCAGTTTGTTTCGTATTGATACTCAAACTCAAACTCAAAATAGGTATATACGCGTTTCAGGGAACGTAGTGTGGGACGCCCCCCTGCCAGGTGGACTGATGACCTGAGGAAGGTCGCTGGTGGTAGCTGGATGAGGAAAGCGGA
>OX579651.1:1622202-1690074 GCA_951230895.1 Carpatolechia fugitivella
GACCTTACAATCCACAATATGAAGAAAAAGAAGAAGCCAGCCTACGTTCACTATCTATATGTAATCAGCTAACGACAGACTTTCAAGATACCATCTCAAACCTGAAACTCCTTACGAATAGCCCAAGTATCGGGGTAAACTATAAGCTTATTAAGAGGGAAGAATAGTACGTGCTCGTCCATACAAAAAGAGAATATATGCATAGCACGAACGACGTAGTCTAAACTAAGCAAATACCAAAAATACGAGAGTATCTTTGTACTGAAACTGTTAAATAACAAAACCTAGCTTTGGATAATGAAGAAAAATAATAGGATATGTGTCGAGGTTAGGATTAATTACTTACATAAAATATATTGAATGAAACACTGAAAATCATAAAATAAAAATAATTTTAACAAAAAAATAGAAACCTCCTTCAAATTACCTTATATGGTTATCTCCACTAAAAAGTAACAAATAAAATAACATTCCAGATGGAACATGAAAAAAAATATTGCCAATATCCTCAATTAAGTAGATAGGTAGTGTATTAAGTAAATATTTAGAACTTTGTACTTCCTTTTGGAGTCGGTGCCAGCCAAAAAATCGTCGATTAGTCGTGGGCAACTGTTTTAAGTCGTCGTCGTCGTTAAGTCAGTACATATTTCTATATGACTATCAATATATTCTTTGATAGTCTATGATATAATATTTTGTTGTGCTGCGCGGGATGCAATGCCGCACCCGACTAAACGCAGGGAAAACGACAAGAGCGGCTACCAAAAAAGTCTGGGTAGGTTTCATTCGATAAATTAATACTCGTAGTTTCGTCATCTACAATTTTTGGCTGGCACCGACTCCAAAAGGAAGTACAAAGTTCTAAATATTTACTTAATACACTACCTATCTACTTAATTGAGGATATTGGCAATATTTTTTTTCATGTTCCATCTGGAATGTTATTTTATTTGTTACTTTTTAGTGGAGATAACCATATAAGGTAATTTGAAGGAGGTTTCTATTTTTTGTTAAAATTATTTTACGTGAGTGTTTCCATTTTTAAATAAATAATAATGTCGGAGTTATGAGAGTTTAAAACGTAAACAAAAAATATCAATCAGTCATTTATTTAGGAAGTAGCGAGCCATTCCCACTACAATTATCTTTTGATTACTTACTGGGAAGACTCAACACCACTATTGTAAGAATCAATTTGGAAATAAATAACATTTTTATTTATTTTTTATTATTTAATAATTATATAATACTCGCGAGGTAGACCTCCAGCCTCACAGAGCCACTAATTTATTTATTTATACTCTCAATCGTGTCATTGAGCGTATAAATTAAATCATAACAGGTTAATGCGTTTGTGCATGTCAGATTTCGGAAGCAGATTTAAAAAAATCTATTTGCCCTTTGAGAGACTTCCTGTCTTCAATATTGTTTAAAGTTTGGATGTAGTTACATCAATTGCTTTAACTAATTAATCTACTTCTAGGTTATCTACTGGGTTGAGTAAATTGTAGCTTTGTATAGGTATAAAGTGGTTCTCTGAATGTGCCTCTGTCGTGGGGTTTCTCTACAACGTCTGGATCAGCTGCGGTTACTGGTTCTGACATTTATTCCGGGACTAGAAATTGCTGTGCACTTCTGAAAAGCTTTACAAATTATCAAGCTAAGTAGTCACTTTGAGCATTAGGCTCAATGCGAAATAGGCAAGTTGCGAAGTATTCAGAATGAAAAGTTGGCTATTTGGTCGGCTAAAGGACATGTTTATTATTAGTTACTTAAGAAGAAAATTTTCAGTTACTTTTAATTATTTTTTTCAGTAAAAATATTAACATTTTTGTGAAACAAAATAACTTAAAATCTCAATGACTTGATTGTATTTCCAACCCAACGGATCATTGTAAGATAATTTTTTTCAGTATTAGCTCTGATGTGTTCTAGGGTTTTTTTGTTTTTAACTAATACAAAAAACTAAGCTAGGTCACAATAAATTGAAATCAAAGTAGAAATATATTAAAGCAAAATTTTTCGAATATCACACGAAATACACCGTGAAATTTGATTAGTTTTTAAAATTTACTGGAGTTTTCATTTATAACTAAACAAACAACTTTAGGAACATAGACTGACAGACGCAAAAAATCAATCCTTTCATGCAAAAGCGCGCGACCAGCAGATCGATTTGCTATAAGAGATGCATTTTTTAATTCATTTGAAAACTTATGTTCCATAGGGAAACTTGTTAAGTTTCATTAACTGATCAAAAGCGCAAATGGTTTAATACTAATTGAATTTCACGGTGTATATAAAACTCTGTAAAAAAATAAACCATAAGCTCATTAACTTGACGTTTTGTTCCCAAAAACGGCCCTCGACTCAGCTTTCAATTCTGGGCAGGACGTCGTCGTCCTTGCTTGTTCTTTCAAAGGGAGTGCTCCATTGAAAGGGGGTTTTTGGCAGCTGTTAATTGCGGCTGCATATTTCACAAGTCTGATACCATCGACAGAGTAAGTGCCTCCCTACAGTAACGAGGGCTTATTAAGCTTGGCTTTTTGGCGTTTAATTTCGGCTATGTCTAAGGACAGTTCAGTCATTATTTCTTTGAGAGTTTGGTAAGAGTCGGATCTTGCGGAGTGAGAAGCAAAACCATTTTTAAATAACAGGGAAGAATACGCATACGCATTTTGCGAATATAATATTATGCGAACAAAGGGTAAAGCAGCCTTAGCAGTCATTAGCACATGATCTGATGATTAGAAGAAGTGAGAGAAAGAGACAGTCACATACAAAGTTGCATGACCTATACACAGTAATCCGGTAGTAGTGCGGTATGGAGCTGGGTCGCACTGGAGAAATAGTACTAAGTAATGCTCTTTGTCTTTGGACTGTCTGGTCTGGCTACGTCTTGCCCGAAGAAAAAAGCACCATGGACCAGCTTTTGTTCTTGACATTATTAGCTTTGACTTAAAAATATTCTGTAGAATCTTACTTTAAATAAAGAATTTTCATCATTTCACCTTATGAGTTATCATGTCCTTATTTCTTCCAAACTAGTAAAGGAGATTAAATGTTAGCTTCCAATACTAAAATAGAAACTATGTTAATAAATTTAGGTTAATTCCTAAATGTGAATTTACCTACAATCTAGAATTTCACAATCTGAGCTTAGTACCTAGTACCATCACTCTGCGGTTCCTCCAGGACCTCTATATTGATGATTTAATTAAGCAGTCTGCCTCAAACTTGTGTTTTCACTTAGGTAAAATACAATTTTAAGAAAAAGGAGCGAGCGAGGAATTTAAGTTTGGATGAAGGTATAAAAAAACGAACAAATACTAAAGATACAGAGGTCTCGCTGATTCCGCACAGGTTAAAATGATTTTTTTCGTGGAAATTTGTTTTTTTTTTTTACATGATATCTCTCTAAATTTGTTGGATTTAAATTGGAATGAAATTATGGACATAACAATAAATATGCTTCGTATTATTAGAATGTTTTACCCGACTGGAGGCAGTAGTCTGCTCTGGCTAATCCTAAGTAGAAAGTAACGTTTACCTCTCATATAGATTTTACAATGTTTTTTCTTTCATCGAATAGTATGTAACTTTTATGATAAAATTTTCGAATTATCATATCGATTGGGTAACATAGGAATCAAGTCAATCGCAAAACTAGTAAAACAGTGTTTCTCCCATTTGAAGATTTACCAGCTCCACGCACACAAGACTCCGCGGTCCTTAGAGAATGCTGTCCGTTACTCAGGAATTTGTAATTAAGAAGACAAAACAAATTTTGTTTACAAACTTGTCGAAAGTATTCCATCTTCTTCGGTTACTCGACCTTCTGCCCACCCCTAGAGGTAGTGAGTGAGATAGTTTACGTTCCTGTGGTTGTTCACCACTTTCGTTTTCGTTTAAGGTTTAAACATCTTCCTTTGAATTTTGTTTGTGAGCTTATATGAAAGCTTGTTTTACAAATAGGCCAGTCAATATCAACACAAAAAAGGACAAACATCGCAAACGCGCATGTAACTATGATTTTTTTATATGTTGTTAGGTCCCTTGAGAAACACCCAAGTTTGCAACCCTGAAAACCCTGTGCTACCCAAAAACCTCGAAAAACCGCGAAAACCGCTGACCCAGGACAAAGTGAAGACCTTGGCATCAGTCACCACCTCTGTGAAAGTGTTCATCAAGAGAGTTGATGTTGATCCCCTTACCATATTTCAAAGAGTCTGCGTTACAAAACAATCAGATGAACAATTGAAGCAGTTCCAGGATCATTAGTTTAGCCAGTACGTGTCTTTGAATAGGACCTAAACACAAAATACACTTTTTTAAACCTAACTTTTGGCAAGCTGTATCTCTGCAACTAATGGACCTAGAGTGCTGGGGTTAAACTCAAATTGTAGAAAATCTAGTTAGCTTTATTAAATTATACGGCAAACATACTTCAAAAACGCTTCCTTAGGGTAGTTTTTAAAAAAAAACTGAAACTGGGGGTAGCACAGGGTTTTCAGGGTTGCAAACTTGGGTGTAAACTACTCAAGAAACCTAACAACATATTTGCGCGTTTGCGATGTTTGATGTCGATTTTGACTGGCCTAAAAAGGTCTTAGCCGTAAACATTCTATATGGTGGAATTTTGGACTGTTATCAAGCCTATAACCTGACATGATTACATAGAAGGGTCAGTTTTTTTTGTTATCTTGTCTAGCTTTGTGGTGCGTATTGGGACAAGTGAAAGGACTGAATGCTCGGTATTACACTAATCTTTATTAAAAAGAGAGAGCGTGGGCGCAGCCACACTTAGTTGTACCTATGTAGCAACATATAAAGTCCCTAAAAATATTGCCTATAATCAACATAGCATGTTTGCGTAGCAATCTCCCCTGTCCTTCGTCATGTGCCTCTTCTTGAGTATTCACTGGGTCCTCCACTGCATCATAAACATCATGAAACTCATCGCTGGAACGGGTGAGTGCTCCGGAGGGTATGAAGCATGTAGTGAAGTTAGGACCTGAGAACTCGATGAGATGGTTAAAGGAGGGTAAACGGATAAGTTGAGATGTCCCGGGATCAGCTGGACCCCGGGACAAGGTCTTAATAACTTCTATGAAAGCAAAGCGAAGACTCTCGTCAAATCGGGATGTATGGGCTTCTATAGCCATCAATTCATGAAACAACATCCGATCAATATTCCAATCTTGAACTTCAGAATTCTATGTTTCCATTTTCAAATTCCAACTCCAGTCAGCAACATTTCCAGCCAGTCATTGATTACCAAGTTCTCCAAGGTCAGCCATGAAGCAAGCAGGTTCAGTCCACATAATTCTCCAGATCTTGCAGGTCCAAGTGTTCCAAGACGGCCAGCGGAGCCCTACGCTAGGTTTGGAGCCCTAAGCTTAATTAAAAAGTACCAGGTTCACATAAGTTAAAAGAACTATAATACAATCTTTTTCAGATAATACAAACTTTTTGAAAAGCCAAACTAAAAGAGTAAAGAAAGTGAAGTAATATGACAAATGACATGACAAGTAATGTCAACCAAAAAGTAAACAAAGTAATAATATAACACCCAATATAACGTCCTTGATAACACCCTATGAAAAGGGCTAGAGCCTACCCTAAATTAGGCATTAGTCGACTAGTTTCAGGATTGGCCGACACATGACTTTTTTGAATTTCTTTACAGGTGTGCAGGTTACGGTGTTTTGTGGTGGAAATCAAACAGTAAAAATGATGGCCTTATTTTTTTCTTTTTTCTTACTTACCCAATACTAATGTGATTATAGTAGACGTGGACCTATGGGGGAGCAGAAAGTTCAGACCCCTAAAGTAACCTATCTCTAATGAACTCTAGCAACTTCACAACTAACGCTCGATTTCTTCAGTTAAATACTAATTATAACAATAACCATACCTTAATCTTTTTTTTTAGTTAAGACAATTTTTTACCTTCTACTGGCCAGTAAATTAGCCAGACTTCAAAGTTTATTACCAGTTCGGAAAGTCACAATGGTTCTTGGAACTATTCATGAACAACGTTTACGGACAGCAGCATCAGTTCACTGAAGCCGTCCCCAATTTGCCGTAGTTGGACGAAGCCAGAAACAAAATCAACGGCATCGACAGAAATGTAATCGTTCTAACTAAAAAATGAAAATACGGTACATAAAAACTCGCTCATACATAATACTCGAATTGGTGGGTATAGGATAGTTTATTTTGTACAAAAAGCACTAACTAAAACCACATTGGGCATCAAGTTTGGGTCAAAAATAAATAGTTACGTGCTCCTTTTTTAATTTCCGTAAATTTAAATGTAATTAACAAGAATCCAAACATCTAAAAACAGCGTTATCGTAAAACCTGGCTGTGGTAGTAATATCTTAAAATAAGAAATAATAATAATTTATACATAAAATGTTATTTCTGTTACAAAGTCCCATAAAAAAAAAAAAAAAAACATTGTAATACCAATGTTGATTAAAACATTCAGCGTACTGTTATGTTACGTTGTTGTTGTAGTTTATATATAAATTCAGCCAAATTTCATGAACATCTCATATACGTCCCCCCCCCATCGAGGGGCTTGAGCTCTTCTCCACAGATTCCGCCATTGTGTTAGTGAACTCACCCAAAAAAATGTAATGACGGATCTAAGTGATGTAATAACATCTTATGGAAATAAATATTTTTTTATTTTGATTTGATTTGATTTGCCTACCCTAAAATAGGTCGATTAGGCCTTAGTCGACCACGCTGGCCTAGTGCGGGTTGGTCGACTTCACAACCTTTGATTTTCTTTGCAGGAGTGTGCTGTGCAGGTTTCATCACCACCGTAAGAGCGTCGAATAAACGTACATAATGAATTTCGAAATTCGAAAACATATTGGTACGTGGTGGGGATCGAACCCGCGTCTCCCAGACGGGAGGCAGAAGTCCTAAACACTAGAGCAACGACGACGCTCTCAAATTTAAATAAATCATATTAAATACGTCATAATATTTAATACTCGTAAAACAAAAATTAAGCCAACCTACAAAATGCGAATATTATTCAACATATTTATGACACAAAGCCTAATTTCTAGTTGTTAACAAATTTACAATTAGGTCCAGTAACAAACCTTAGAGTGGAGTATATATCATGCTCCTATCCCCGAAAGGGCGAGTAGACTTTAGTAGGATCCTAAGGCGCACAAACTAAAACTGAAAAACTTTTTGGATTAAGATTCGGCCCAACGCACCAAAATTGAGGTTCATACACCGATCTTGTATCAAGTTGTCTCCTGGTTACCTATAATTATAGGCATGATCATCCTCATCACCATCGTCTGGGTTGTAAGGTCGACAACCGACCTCACAAACCCTGGTGTCAGTGTTATAGAGCCGCCAAAGGCCACTGACTTGGCTCGTGTAACGACTAGATAGTAGCCGAGACCAACGGCACGACGTGCTTTCCGAAGCACGGAATCATATTTCTTTTCAGACAATCATGTGATTCAGCCTGCAATGTCCTAACTAAACCGGACTGGATCTTTTGTCCTTTAACTAGTAGCTTTGTCATCGAAAAATGATTTTGTTAAATCATTTAAAAGACTTACTTCGAATAAAGACATATTTTATTTTCTAAGAAAGTCTCACAAAGTGATTTTTGCTTGAGTGTCCTCACCGGGAATCGAACACGGAACCTCCTCCTTTTAAAGTCAATCCCCTTATTATAATATAACAAAAAAAAAGATTTTTTTAGAGTCCCGCTTCCAACATGCACATTGTAGGAGGCGGTTTAAACACGTTCGTGTTAGCTTACTCGTATGTGTACAATGTAACAGAAAAATTACGTGTCACCAAATTTAGTTCAGCACCTGAAGCAAAGCGGAAAATTGCAGATTAATGAATCCCATGAGCAGACAGAATCCATGCTGACAAAAATGGTCTAAATTACCATTATTTTTACAGGTAAATGCATGTCGCAGGGTCATGACATGACTTGAATCGGATTTTTTGGAAAATGGAGTTAGTGGACGTTTCCCCCGAGACCCGTTCGCCCGAACGAGGGAAACGACTACCATCCACTACACTCACGGAAGAATAGCTTGTCTTTTATGAAAGAAAGAAGGAAAAATGTTAATTTGTTTACAACAATAAAAAATTAATCAGCTACATTTTATGGGATTCCGCACAGCAAAGTGTTATGGAAAGCACATAATGTGGTGGTCTTTCGCGGAACCTTCACTAAAATGTACTTAGTAGATAATTTTATTTAGGTACCTAATTGTTCAACATTCAGTTTTAGGAATACACGTATTAGTGTAAGACCTTAAATACTTTTCCTTACAGATGCATCCCGTTTTGCACTGCGGTTTTTTCACTTTTGTGCAGTTTTTCGGAAAATCCAGCATCACCTCGCAGGTCAAATCGAGTGCTCCTTCGCACATTTCGTAAATCTGGTACACCCTTTCAGTGCACGTCTGTAGCTTGCACACGTTCTGAACACAGTGATTGATCACTTCATTTGTGCCGCAGTTTATCAGTTTGTTAGTTAAAATGGCTTTTATTTGATCACGATTGTTCTGAAATCTAAGAAAAAATTGTCAAAACACAAAACATGAAAATAGACATGTTAAATAACAAACATAATGTGGACAAGAATTTTTTTTTAAACGGTTTTCATGCTATATGTATTTAATGCGCGAAAAAATTAGTTCTGGCGGATGTATGGACCGCATGTCAAATTACATATCGGACCTCTCTGTCTAACCATCAACTTTGAAGCCTTATAACATAGTTTCAATCAATCAGCCTATTGCAATTGCAGTCCACTGCTGGACGTTAGGCCTGACATAACATAGTTTATGAGTAAGATATTATTATGAAGAAAAAAAAATGTTTATAATGAGCTTGAAATATTTCGACTAATGAATAAACCAAAAGTGCATATTCCCTATTGCTACGATATAAAGACATACTACATATTTTACTTCATCCATATTCATCAATCTCTTCATGCATGTTTGTAGTTTCAGAACTTTCAGAGTACTCCTGACATAGCCTTTTTTTATTCTCCAATTTGACCGTGAATCATCTATCTTATCATCTCTGTTTCATTAAATCAAACAATAAACTAAACATTATATTTTGTCATAGCTCAAAAATATTAAAAATCGGAAAACTAAACATATCATGGTAAAATTTTCAGTCACGTCACAATCACATTGTAGTAGAATCACTACATACCTTTTGACAGTAATTTCATTATTTTTTGTGTTACTGATCAAAATAAAGGTAACCAGTAAAACTGTAGTTATAATCATTATGTGCTTCTCGTGTTTCACTAACGTTTTTCTGGTCACCATGTTATGTACGAGTTGTTTCACTGATGAAAATGTCCTACATCCACATGCTCGCCGAGACATATTAATAAAAATATTTTATGTGATTTGGTTACGATTGTTGGTTAGAACTCAATTCAAACTTATCGCTAGCTGATTAGAAACGTTATGAAGAATCGTTGAATAGGGGATCGGACAGTTCCTAAATTTACCATATTTTATGAATTATTTTTAAAATATAGATTAGTAGCAGACGATTCGAAAAAAGCAGAATTGGTTGAAAAACGAATTTACAGTGATTTTTTAAAGTTTCAATATGTCTGTCTCTTTCAAAAACGATTTTTCGTATGGAGATTATATGGCGTTACTAACAAATGACGTCACAAGTGGATATGTGCCTCTCTGTCTAATCTTTAATTTCACACCTTTATAACTCAGTAAATTTTAAAGATAGAGCAAAAATTATTTTAGTGTTCGATAGCAGAAACTAAGAAGTTTGGATTTATAAAATATAAAAAAGTAGTCCTATTATGATTGGCGAATATTTTGTAAATTTTCAGTTTTTTATTTGCCTTTACGATTTTATGATACCTAGTAGGTACTGTAAGAAGTGGGCCTCCTTTGTAGTTACTGGCTGTTGGTTCGTTTTGATGTTTCGCTCAATAATTTCGAATTGCGAATTGATCGTTTTTGTTTTGATTCCGAATGCCAACGGGCTACGGAGCGGTCGTATATGAAATACCAATAGAGCAATGTTTATGCTTAGTCGATTAAATTACCAATTTAAAAAAATATCATCATCATCGGAGTCCTTTATGCAGAAGCAGTCAATTACGCAGGAAATATTTAAGTGCATAAGCAGGTGCGCAGTTGCAGATGCACTCTCTCGTCTTTCCTTGTTCTGGTCAAATGGAACGGAAACCGCTACGATTGGGAACAAGTTCAGATGCAGTATCTGACCAGCGATAGCTTTTGACCTCCGTCGCTGCTCTAAGCCATTGCTTTGCTGAATCGCCGTTAACCGATCGCCGAAAAAAATATACAAGAACCATTGAAATAGGGACCTGGTAGCCAGCGTGGTCGACTCCTTAGTCGCCCTAATTCAGGGTAGGCTCGAACCCATAGTTGACTGATCTGATAACTAACTAACAACAACGTGCTGAGCAGGATATATCATATAACTATAGGGAGAGGCAAGCAGCGGCCATTTTAGCCTATGTAGCAAACTTAATGTACGTCGAAACACAATACCACCATCAATTTGCAGCATTCCGGAAACTAGTTGATAGACTCGGCTTTTGTGTCCTAATGAACCTGTCTAACGAACAAACATCTACACTGAGATTGATGTAGGTGAACTCCTGTGTTAGCACCCCTATTGTTTATAAGTAGGTAAGTCAATTAAACAACATCTTACAACAATATCTTTTGAGCAACTTCTGATCTAAAATTAATTTCATAAAGACCTGAGGATGAAGACGAGACTGTGACGTAACAAGCTAATGCTAAGTAACAAGAATAATAATGAAAGTTACAGAAAAATATTTCGTACTACTTTAAAAATTTGTCATTACGGAAATAATTTGGACTTCCTTAAGTACTCAGTAAGGAGTTAAGTTCTATGATTTTACAGAAACCTTGACAGGACTTTCTTCTTCAACTGTTATCGGTCATTTTCGTGTGTCATTTACTCATTCCTTTGTTATTACTGGCTGTGGGTCGGTTTTCATATTTGGTTCTTATTTTTTATATATTTTGAATTGCGAATTGTTTATTTTTTTGTTTACCCCTACTAGTAGGGGGTAATAGCCAGAAGGGCTCTACCATTTGTCCAAGGCTCTACCTGGCTCTACGCTAAAACGAAGAACACAATAAAATTATTGTAACGATTCTATATTATTGTATTTTCTTTTTAGATTTTCATAAAAACAAGAACGCGTATTTTGTCTGGCACGTCAGCATCGAGACTTCCAAACAAAAAAAAAAACAAATCGCAATTCAATATAATATAGAAAACTTTTAGAACGAAATATGAAAACCGACTTACAGCCAGTAACAACAAAGGAGGCTGAACCTTACAGTACCGTATTGGAATCCTTAGGTATGGGGACTGTAAAATGAATCGGTGCTTCGGAAGGCATGTAAGCTACCCGGTTCCGGCTACTGTCTAATCGTTACACGAACCATGTCAGAGGCCCTTGGCGACTCTATAAGGCCTGGTTTCCACCAGAGCGGAGAGGAGAGGGGATGTGTTTGAATAACCAATCAGATTTTGTTATTTCCACATCTCTTCTCCGTTTAGCTTCAATAACGAAATCTGATTGGTTATTCAAACAATCCTCTCCTCTCCGCTTTGGTGGAAACCGGGCCTAACACTGACACCAGGGTTTGTGAGGTCATTTGTTGACTTTACAATCCACACGATGGAGCAAAAGAAGAAGAAGCAGTCGTAAGCAATCAGCTATAAAATTTATAGGCTGTAGGAAGTGGAGATGTTTTTTAAATAATATATCTGCCCTTTTGTCTTCGCCTGTCGTAGCTTGTCGTCGGTAATTTTTATCTGGCTCTAACCTGCTTCTTTACTTTAAAACGGTATAGCGACCTCAAAATAGCTTCTCTACGTTCTCATATCCTAACAATCCGAGCTAACAATCGTTCATAATAAACGAATGAATGAATGAATGAATGAATGAACTATACTTTATTGACAAAAACCTATAAACTTACAACGTCAGCAACACAAGTCAGCATATTCAACTGCAGCTTTATATAGAGCCTTATAAATTACGGACGTAGCAAAATTATAATGGCGCCTGCTATGGTGAAACCGACCTCTAAATCTGATAATCGTGTGGGAGCAGTTTCCACAGAGTCGGATTTGGTGATGTATGTGCTAGTATATTATATAATTACTTAATTATTTTCATTTTTGTTCTAAATTTATTTATTCTATTCTGTTAAAGAAGTTCTTTAGCTTTAATTCCAAATGTTTTAGTATAATTGAATCGATTGATATATTACAGGTTTTACCTAGCTTGGAAGTCGCAGTGATTCACATTTTTGTTTGTATAATTTATGACAATATTTATTCCTATCTTTCTTGTAAGAAAGAACGCAACTCTAGTGTTAGAGTTATGAAGTTGCCATCAAAATATACTTTTTATTCTTGTACTTACATTTACGCCTGTATTTAATAACAGTACGAGCAGTATTTGTAATGCGACTGTCCAGCTGTATGTGCTGGCTACGTAATTTTTGGTACTCAACATGGCACAACCCCTACTCTTCCCGTGGGTGTCGTAAGAGGCGACTTAGGGACTACACATTGAACAGGGAACGGGCAGCAGCGCTCTTTGATACAGTAACCTTTTAATCTGCGATCTCCAACCCGCCTGCCAAGCGTGGAGATTATGGCAAAACCCTCCACTTAAGTGGAGGAGGCTCATAGACCAGCAGTGGACTGTAATGGGCCGTTGATGAAACATGGCACATATCTCGGTACAAGGAATACTAATAGTGGAAAGCTATATTTTTAATACAATTTTAATTGAAATATTAAGTTGGTGAAATATTTTTTTGTCAGGAGTCACAAAGTATATTTTTGCTATTTATAAAAGCATTATTGACATTGATTAGAATTTCATTACATTAAATTGACATATTTGCATGCCTAGTTAAGGTAGAATACCCAAAATGTAATATTAAAAATGTGTATTCTTGCAAATAAATGTATTTTGTATTTGTATTTGTAAAAATGTTGAATGGGCGACCTTGTTTACGTCCTGAGTTCGATCCTGTGTGGGGGCGCCTATATTTGTCCAGCTTTCACAGCAACGTCGGTTTCCGGTGTTCGCCACAATGCCCGAACAAGGGACCCATTACTGCGACTGACACCTGATCATTTTCGCCTTTTATTTCTGTGCGTTCAGCTAAAATAATAATAGATCGCAAATGCATGTTTATTTTTGGGAGATGAGAAATGAGAGAGACGTGTTGTCGCTGAACAGAAGCCACCCTGTACATTCAGCAAAAGAAATAGCAGGCTACTCAAAAACTATGAAGTTTTCTAAAGTAATTAGTAACAACTCACCTACCGAGGGTATCACGCGGTACGGCTGAACTGATGCGGCGCTATCATGAAAGGAGCATTCATCAATACTGGGACTAAGGGTGAAATAGTTCTTACCTATAGAACAGGTCACCCGTCTGCGCTCCCCCTTATACATACGAGGTAATTATTTATACTTTTCGTAGTAATTTATTTTATTAATAATCGTGTAAGTTAGTTAACTATATAAGTTTAAAATCCTATATGTAAAATTTTAATAAAAATCACCTAAAAAATCTACATCGCTTTTGAGTGGTTCTCTCTCTTTTGTTGACTGTACCCACGTTTGAAATAGGTACCTATTGTAGCGTTGTGTTACGCTTCGGTGTTTGAAACTTTTTTCGTGTTCTTCTCAGTTTTTTTCCTTTTCAAATTTCTAATTTAGAATTCGATTTTGAAAGGCTTTTGGTTGTTTTTGTTTTTTTTGGCATTCAATTTCTTGTCTCGTTATTGAGCTGTGGTGATTGTGCTGCACCTTTTTTTTAAATTTTGTGCAAATTCAATTTCTGAAGCTCTAGATTAAATAGTCAAAAGCTTGTTTAAGCCGCTTCTAGTTTAAAAAGTCAAAAGCTTAGTAAAGCCGCTTCTTGAAGCATTGTTTTAGTGGGAGCAGAGGAGAGCCATCCTATTACCGATAGCCTTGTGGACAGGGCATCAGGTTCGAACGCGAACCCTCGTGGGCGAACGGACCTAGCCGAGTCGTCGGAGTCTGGCGCACTGGACCTGAGGTCGCTTCAGTGGTCGCACGAGTGACTGATCCCGGCTGCAGACCCGCCGCTACATTGGTAACCTGGGCTTTGGTGCCTTGGGGATTGCAGCAGTTGCACGTGCGGACTTTCAAGACCTACGGCTGGAAGTTTGGTTATAGTTATAAGTGAACCTGTTTTACGTTTTTTTTAACGAACATTTTAAACTCAGTTAGGAACATCTTGAGAACCAACCCTTAAATTGGTGCGTTGTAAGTTTGGTTTGTTATTTCCTAAATTCAAACCGGCTCTCCATGCCACCGTCAACCATTCCTGGCAAAGACTTTTGGTACAAAACGTTTGACGCCTTACTTAGTCTATAGATTTGTTGCGCAACGATTCCCTAGACAGGTAGGGCATTATTTACTCCTCTATCTCTTACACTTGTTGAACCTTCACTAATTTCGGGGAACCGTTAGACTTTTATTCCAAATTATTTTTGTTATAATAGTCATCTTCTACCGTGTTACCGTTCTTTGTTTTCTGTTTTTTTGTTTGTGTTCTATTTTAGTATTTTGCTATTTTGGTAAGTAACTTTTTATCAAATCTTGGCCTTTTTACCCTTTTTTTAAATCTAAACTATATACGTGTAAAGTAGAACTTTTCAGTTCTTATTTTTAACACTACACTATGTAGAGTAGTGTCGTGTTCGTGTCCAAAAAAAATATAATTATTGTCGACTGTGTAGTAGTGTTCTGTTAGTGTCATGGTTAGCCGGTTTACGCGCAAAACGTCAAAGAGCAAAATGACAAGTGGGTAAAAATTTACAAAAGAGCAGAATGTCAAAAGGGCACAACGTCAAAGGCGCAGAATGACTAAAGCGCATAATGTCAAAAGTTCTACTTAAACATTTTAACTGCTTGGATATTGGCAATGTCTGTTACAGCTAGCACGTACGAGCGGTGACTCTCTTTCTCGCATATGGTAAGGATGTAGTGACTGAGAGAGAGGTACCGCTCGCTCAGAGCTAAATATACGTGCCGCTAGCTGTACCACGAAGCCTAAGGCAAAGAATAAATTGTCTGCAAACCTTTATCTGCAAAAAGATTGAAAGGTTTCAATGAAGTCATACAATCCACACTTATTTCGTTATATTCCCTATATTTTGGGTATTTTACTAACATCAAATCAGCTATTTAATCTCCTATCTTATCAGCAAAGGAAAAGTAGTTTTCCATCTTAATCATCAACAGCCTCATCAACAGCTATACGTCCCCGCCGAGGGGCTCGAGCCTACCCTAAATTAGGGTGATTAGGCCTTAGTCGACCACGCTGGCCCAGTGCGGGTTGGTCGACTTCACACACCACCATTGAATCTCTTCGTAGGATTGTACAGGTTTCATCTCGATGTTTTCCTTCACCGTATAATTCGAAATTCGAAAACACATTGGTTCGTGGTGGGAATCGAACCTGCGTCTTCCAGATGGAAGGCAGCGGCCCTAACCACTAGACCACCGACGCTCTATCTTAATACACAGAATTACAAAATATCTTTTAAAAATACAATTTAAAAGAAAAATAAACTAGGAAAGCCACATTAATCACACCTCCAGTAGTACTGCAATGTTAGACACCGTGCTAGAGCAGGTTCAATTAAGGAACAATATAGTTTTCTCTGCCGCTGTAAGTGCCGTTCCTTATTCCAGAGTACAAGGGGGCAATTAGTCGATAGGGATGGGACCAACTGCTATTTTTAAGTAGCAGGTGTATAACGGAAGCGGAAGTCCAGTTTTGAGTTTTATAATCTCTCTCATTCAGATCGTAAATGTTATGCGCCCCTTCAATCTGCTTATTTAAATTTATGAAAGTATTCATGCATTGAAAGCTGAAAAGTATGCTTCATGATGCATTGCATTGTCTTTTTTCATTTTATCAATGAATATAATTTATGATGAATATAAATTATGATAAGATATTGTATTGTTGTGTTGTTGTTGTTTATTATTGTTATCATAATTAATAATAAGGAAAAATAATAATTGAATTGCTGTATCTTAGTAACCATACAAAAATAAATATAACTAAAATAACTACCTCTGCAATAAAAAGATGTTTCATGCGTTTAAATTGCCACGCTGCTGCCGCCGCCGCCTGCGAGTAAGAAAAGTGAGTGGAATATTTATTTTTGTATGGTGAAAAGGACTTCTGCATAGACACGCCTGAAATAATTATTTTTATTTATTTTATTTATTAGGTTGCCAACCGAGCATACATTAGGACATGCAATACAAAAAAGGCTTAAAGTATAAACTAAATGCTACTCTAATTACATGCAACAACATGAGAAGTAGATACAGAATAATACAGCTACCACAAAGAGAATAACAACTAAGAAGAAAAACAAAAAACAAAACGTGAAATAAAACTGAGCCACATTGAATTAATTTCTCTGAGGGAGAATGAATTTTTTAAAAGTTTTTAGGGAGATTTTAGTGTGTATTTAATAACACAACATTTTATAATGAATTTTTAACTTAACTTTAAAATCCTTTCGGCCATTTTACTTCCGCTCCCGCTGTGACTTCCCATCCCTATCGCCTCCGGTAGAGAACAATAGTGTCCTCGCAGTAAGGATAATGCAAGGCTGTTATATCAATCATGTTTTATATTAACTTCCTCGGTTAATAGAACTGAGCAAGACTCCATTTTCTTAATTAGTACTAGTTTAAATAATGGCTACTGGATTAGAAAATTTCTAATTAAAACAGTTAATTAATTATTTCCTCTTTGTGTTTTTATTTACTATCATTATCATTTAGTAGTTGGCCATCCGGAAAAAACAAAACGTTTTAAACACTTAGGTATTTGATCCCTAATCGGTTTTTTCCCGTGGCGACGTTTAATTTTGTCCACTTTAACGTGGACATCAACATAAACAGCTCACGTTCCCACATGAGGGCTCAAGCCTATCTTGAATTAGGGCGACCAGATGTTTGAATTACTTTGCAGGAGTGTGCAGGTTTCCTCACTATGTTTTTCTTCATTGTAAGAGTGAACGTTTAATTAATGTGTTCCACGGACTACGGATTTCTATATTACTTTTTGAAACATCTGTCGTTGTTTAAGACTTGTTTTAAGTCAATGGTATGTTACTGTGATAACCTAAACAGATCTGTCAAATTTTTACCTTTGAAAACTATCACATATTTAAAACCCGTGCAATCTAAGGCTATGGTCATCATGACATGTGAACCTCAGAGTAAATAAATGACGATCGCTACGAGGCGAAGCGTTTCAGATATCTAATATTATGATAATTTGACATTTATACATTTTGACGATGCAATGGTGTAAATATTATGACCTCAAATAGTGACCAATGACCTGCCCAACAACATATAACTAAACAATAAATCGTACCAAAGTCCTTCACGTTACTTCCTATAAGACCTCACACCGGCAAGGCCGCAAGTGCTACATAAATCTCTACGTAACGCTATTAGGCCGTATCTTTTAATTAATTATACATACCTACCTCTCTTGAGAACGATGGTCCCCGTACTGAGGGAGAATAGGTAAGCTTATGTTCTCAATTGATAGACTCCATTAGTGAGTTAACATATTACTATAGAGGTATTGGGTATGCCATGACACATAAAGAGACATACAAAAAACGGGATCCAAACCCAGAACCTCCGTAATGAGTGCTTATCTGATGACTTTTTAAAATGTTACTTGAAACAAGTGGTCTACCTGTGGCTGCGTAGCCGCGTTCGCGTTGTGTTAGATTTTCCCGTAGGAATAAGACATTTTCCTATAAAAAAGTGTTAATCCTAGGTTACAAACTATCTCTATTCCAAATTTCATCCAAATCTGTTGAGTATTTAAAGCGGGTAGGCGGAACAAACGTCCAAACATAGACTCAAAATAGCATGCCCAGGAGGATCATGCAATCATTGGCGTGGGTTATTCATTTACGAGCATAAGGGTAGGAATTAATGAATTCCCACCATAATTCTGTTGGCAAGCTCACTGGTTTCGCAATGCAATAACCCATTCTGATCTGATTGAATGTCCACATATCTAAGCCTTAAGCCATTATAAGAGCTTCGGTGGTGTAGTAGTTAGGGCCGCTGCCTTCCGTCCGGGAGGCGTGGGTTCGATCCCCACCACGTGCCAATGTGTTTTCGAAATTTCGAATTCATATGTGCGTTTATTCGACGCTCTTACGGTGAAGAAAAACATCGTGATGAAACCTGCACACTCCTGCGAAGAAATTCAAAGGTTGCGTGTGAAGTCGACCAACCCGCACTGGGCCAGCGTGGTCGACTACCCTACACTTACCCTACACCTATCCTACACCTACCCTACACCTACCCTACACCTACCCTACACCTATCCTACACCTACCCTATACCTACCCTACACCTACCCTACACCTACCCTACACCTACCCTACACCTACCCTACACCTACCCTACACCTACCCTACACCTATCCTACACCTACCCTATACCTACCCTACACCTACCCTACACCTACCCTACACCTACCCTACACCTACCCTACACCTACCCTACACTTACCCTACACCTTCCTTACACCTACCCTACACCTACTATTATTATTTTATTTTAATTCCATCCTTTTCCCATAGGAGTGAACGGATTGCTTTAGTTGACTTACTTGCCTGGAAGAAATTGCTACTTAGCAATAAGACCTTGAAGTTTGTTGGTGCTGCCGCTTACTTCGTTATCTGTATGGTGTGGCTATTGATATTTTTTTATTCGTAGTCACATCGGTTTGGTATGTTGATGTGACTATTATTCGGTTGGGTTAGGTTAGGTGACATTACAGGACCTAAAGCTGTGTTTCCTAGTTCACAATGACAGGTTGGCAGGCTTAATATTACAAAAAAAAACCTTTAAACAATCTGTAGAGAATAATTTAGCTCATCAATCATCGTGTAAGTTATAAGGTCGACATCCGACCTCACAGACCCTGGTGTCAGTGTTATAGAGCCGCCAAAAGCCATGGTATGGCATGGCTCGTGTAACGACTAGATAGTAGCCGGGACCTACGGCTTAACGTGCCTTCCGAAGCACGGAATCATCTTTATTTTCGGACAATCAGGTGATTCAGCCTGAAATATTCTAACCAAACTGGGTAAAGTCTCACAAAGAGATTTTTGCTTGACAGTGTCCCCACCGGGAATCGAACCCAGAACCTCCGTAGTGGGCGTCGAAATCTCGACCACTCGGCCACGGAGGCTGTATAGTGTATAATTTAGCTAATAAAAACTTGACACTGGCACAAAGTCATACTAGTGCCATAAAGAAGAAAAAAAAACTACACATACACATTTTGCGAACCCAACCGTCTCACATGAACCCAAGGCGACAGGTTGCATAAACCACAGAGTGTAGTATCGAGATGTGAGATCCACTTCAATTTGTTGGTGACCGTACTGAAAATTTGATATCGTAGTAGGGTTGCAAATTTTTCACAGACAAAGGACTTCTCAAGCTCTCGCAATTTTCACAAATTGAAATAGTTTCTCTGACTTTACTTATTAGAATAAAATTGTGTATTAAAGTGAACAAGATGTACATTTAATGTAAAAATAAGTGATAAAACTGTAAAAGATTTCCGTTTTCCACCAAACAAGACACAAGCCTGAAAAAAAGAACAGTAGCGTATTTCAGTCAATGAATCAAACAGCCTATGCAGTCCACTGCTGGACGTAGGCCTCCCCAAGAGCACGCCAAAGTGCACGATCATCCGCTATCCCCATCCAGCCACCACCAGCGACCTTCCTCAGGTCATCAGTCCACCTGGCAGAGGGGCGTCCCACACTACGTTTCCCGAGAAGTGATTTCCATTCGAGAACTCGTCTGCTCCAACGCTCATCGATTCTGCGACAAACGTGGCCAGTCCACTACCACTTAAGCTTGCTACAAATCTGGACGATATCAACTATACCTTGGTCCTCTGCCGGGTGATTTCATTTCGGATTTAGAAATGTTTTAAACCAAACAAAAGCAAAGTAGCTATACTTAACTAAATCAAAGCTCTGATTTGCTTTTTTTCATAACAAGTGAATTAAATTTTGTCACCGATTTTGTGAATCTATTTCACCTTGATTTTTGGTAAGCATTTTTCAATTTATTTTTCCAAACTTCGGGACTAATATACGGGACGTCCCGTTAAGTTCTATAAAGTTGGCAACCCTGGCTGCAGGTCTCAATTTATTCAGTTACAGTCACAGTCTGAATGTGTAAACATTCTTGTGTATAACTTATGTGGGGCCTTTCTTAAAGTGTCACAAAATATATAATAATACATAGTACAAATTTTAAAATTCAAGTCTACTTAAAACTAAACAAAAAGTCCGCCCAGCAAGGCCGTTTCCTCTCTGCACAGCAAGAGAGATCCTCTGAGCGAGGAAAAAGCCCGCGCGGGGATCTGACCACTGCTCAAGCGCTGACCCACGCTGCGCACCAGCTCCTTCGCGTCGGAGCCCCACGTACCCGCGGTTTCGAAAGCCACTGGGAGGAAATCGTAAAGATAAGAAAATTAAGTTCAAGATGTCAGATCAGGTGACCGTTGTTAAGTGACAAGCTTCATTCCAGATTTAATAAATGAAATGAAGAAACCTAAAAGTAAACTATGCATTTCATTTCATTTCAAGAGATAGGGATTAGTTAATAAAATCACACTCGCACCATAATATTATAAATTATGTGAAAATATATTTGTATGTTTGGATGTTTGTTCCGCTTTCACGTCTTTCAGTGAACGGATTTGGATGAAATTTGGAATGGAGATAGTTTGTACCCTGGATTAACACAAAGGATACTTTTTACTGGAATATGTCTTATTCCCATGGGAAAATCGTACATAATGCGAGTATGAAAATATATTTGGATGTTTGTTCCGCTTTCACGCCTTTCACTGAACGGATTTGGATGGAATTTGGAATGGAGATAGTTTGTGCCCTGGATTAACACATAGGATACATTTTACAGGAAAAAGGTCAGTGGCTTCAGCCAGCTATTGAAGCTTATTTTCAGTCACTGCCAAGTGAATCGGCTATTTGTAGACTTTTATTTAATTCATTCATAAAATCATTGTAATAATAAAATTCGTGTCAGTCAATTTACTTGTATTGTTTTACACGACTAAATACTGAAGCAGTTTTGAGGAAATACGTTGCAGATAGTTTGAAATCCAAAAAAAAGACATAAATTTTGCTGAGATAAAAGTCTTAATTTATATTGAAAATGCTAATGGACGCGAGAGTTTTGTAGGTGCATAAATTTGTTATAAAAACCCTATGTTAGAATTGGTACGTTCACTAACAAAATGTACGCTTGCTCATATAAATCCATAACTGTTCTTTAGACATATTTTATCGTTGTTTAAAAACTCTACAGAGATTACATTTAACAGACCTTATATAATAAATACCTTTCCTTCCGTTGCTTCAGCAGGCTTTTTCGATATATAATAAGCATTAACTTTGTAATTGACAATATTTTATTTTTTAAAAAGGAAACGCAAAAGATGCGACGACTGTGGAGTTTCTTCGGTGAGCTCTTCTCCACAGATTCCGCCATGTTAACTCACCCAAAAAAATGTAATGACGGATCTAAGTGCTGTAATAACATCGTATGGAAATAAATAATTTTGACTTTGACTTTGTTGCCATAGTCTTCCTGTGATGTCTTCTTATAGTTTTGGATCTTTTAGTTTACGTTTTCGCAATAACCACTGCTATGACGACGATATACTGCGGATGATGATGATGAAAGTCGCTGTTCCATAACAAAATTTATATTCCTAGTTATTCTGTGTTTTCGAATTTTTAAACCAGAAATGCAATTTGAGGATTCACTGCAGTGCAGTGAGTTCAAATTCTCATGAATAGTGAATCCGTTTAGACTGGCCTATCGCGCCGCTAACCGTCCTGCCAATCATGCAAGGAATTTGCCATTTTCCACTCTCTCTAATTGCTCTAAATCAATTCTGGTATAAACCAGACATTTGAGAAACAGTTTTGGATTGATTTTTCTAGCGATGCGGTTGTATATTAACTTGAATAGTTAGTTAAGACTGCCATTTTTATTATTTGAAACCTTTAAATTGCTTTAAGGTCGGACCACACTTATCGACGGCGATCGACGGTTTCCCTATATAAAACGCGCGCAAAGTATGGAAATCCTTTCGCATCATTCGCCGTGTCCAATGCGAAAGGATTTCTATACTTTGCGCGCGTTTTGTATAGACAAACCGTGGATCGCCGTCGATAAGTGTGGCCAGACCCTTAATTCCATCTATTAGTCTTCAAATAAAAAAATATAACGAAAAATTCTTAAACCATATTTGAAGATGACCACATAATATATTATTGAGTTATGAGAATTTTGGTCGTGTCCAATGTTATAGCCTCAGAAGTGACATGAATACATTTATCTTTATCTAATTTATTTCTTTATTAACACCCTAAAAATATAAAAATGAGTATTTTCCTCTTTAAAGATTTAAAATATTACAGTTTAAAAAGTAAACTCTGCAACTAAAATCTCAAATCAATGATAGATAAACGGCAAACTTCAAAGCGAATTGTAAAAGCCCCGAAACCATTTAGTTATTTAAAACTTCTTCCTTTAGCGGGGTTATATTTTTATTATCTTATTAAACTGTCAGAAAGTTAAAGATTGTTACGTTTCTTATTCGCGGTTTGAGAGATTTACGAGAAGGAAAACCTTTATTTTATTATCTGTGTCTTTGTGGGAAATGTGCGTTTTCTTGTTCAAGAAGAATACCTGAGAGAACGACGACGTTGCGAATGTCTAAGGTGAACCATTCCTTTGTGCTTTGTGGGTATTCGTATAATCCCGTTTAACTATGAAAAATAGAGTAAAGACTATTGTAAAGATATAGAATTCAACATCAACGGCCCGTTACAGTCCACTGCTGGACTATGAGCCTCCTCCACTTAAGTGGAGGGTTTTGCCATAATCTCCACGCTTGGCAGGCGGGTTGGAGATCGCAGATTAAAAGGTTACTGTGTTAGAGAGCGCTGCTGCCCGTTCCCTGTTCAATGTGTAGTCCCTAAGTCGCCTCTTACGACACCCACGGGAAGAGTAGGGGTTGGTGACAAATGTATTCTACTCTGCCGTCACCACACGGCTTTAATTAATATTGGTAAAGACTAAAGGTTGTTTGGTTAGAATTGTTTGTTTAAACTTTTTTTTTTCTGTGCCAATTTTTGTTATTGACAGCCTCCGTGGACGAGCGCTCAACTCTCATTACGGAGGTTCCGGGTTCCAATCCAGGTGTGGACACTGTTAAACAAAGATCTCCTGGAGAGCGCCCTTCTAGTAGTAACCGCACCCGCCGCCGGCGGGGACGTGGATCTAATAGTAGAATTAATTCAGTAAGACCCGGTAGGGGTCATTCTTCTCCGACGCGCTTCTCGCCCTGGCAACGTTCTGGACCTAGGTCCGAGCCCGTCTGAGGGCGCCCCCAGCTGAAACGTTGTCATCAATTTCCTAAGGGTTACGAGCCTTCTGCTCCCCCGCAAGTCCGCGCCCGCTATATTAACACTCTGGTAGAAATATTAGGACCATCAAAAAAAAAAAATATCCTGGAGAGACTTTCCCCAGTTTAGTTGGATATTGCAGGTTGATTCACCTGATTTTACGAAAAAAAAAAGATTATTCCTTGTTTCAGATGGCATATTAAGCCGTTGATCTCAGCTAACTGGGTAGGTACTGAAGCAATCGTTACACGAGCCGTGGCTATTTTTAACACTAACATCAAGGTTTGTGAGGTCAGTTGACTGTCAACCCTACAACCCGGTGAACAAGAATTCAATGGCGAGAAATATTTTCAATGCCTTAGAGTTTGCAAATTGATTTTATCAGACAAATTCAAATGAAGCCTGCAAATGAGATCACTATGATTCATTTCGCGTACAGACGAACACTATACCTAGGTATAGCCGAACTAATGTTCTGGTAATATCCATTCTATTCAAATTGAGCTGAATCCGGCTCAAATTCTACTAACTTGTAACGACGCATTCGTCCTCTTTCCTGTTTTATGACTGGCAACCTTTCTTGCTGGCAGTTTTGTCCCTTCTGTCTTCTGTGATCAAAGGTTTTGTCTTTCATTTTAAATTCATTTTTAAATTTAGATTTCTTACGTTTCGATTTTGTCTTTTTTCTGCTAAATTCTTCACTTCATGTCCTGATCTCCGACAATAAACTCTTAAGCTTATCTATGTTTCTATTTTTTCCATGTCAGTTTTAATAAATAATATATAAATATATAAATACCTTATCTTCGGACTGTATAACCATTATCAATCCTCTACAACATTCTTCGTGTGGTGCTAGCAGCTTGTGGCGGCTGCTGGGCCACAAACTTAGTAATGCATTGCTGAATTTGTTATCTTATTATGTTCGAGTGATATGAATTTATCTATGTCTTGTTTTAAACTTGACATAGCTCATACATATTAGCCAAATTTTTTATTTTTTTTTATTATTTATGGCTTTCACTTGTAGTATTTCGCCAGTATCAAGTTTTGCTAAGTAAGTAGCATGAGATACACAGACAGCCCTAATCCTAAGACTAGGGTGCTGTGTACGGTGAAGGACTCCAGTAATATGATAGCAGCGTTACTGAAGCCACTACGTGGCCGCTGCAAGTCATCAATAAATGACGGCTAAATGCAAGCGTTTCAATTGTCCTATTAAAGTTTATTGTTCAGAGTCATTCACTGAATAAAACACTATCAAAACTATACACTAAACACACTCGAATAAACTAAAAAACGAAAATTAAAACGAAAGCCTGTCCGCCATTGACGGATGCTAACAATCGACTTAGCCAAATCTTTCAGTTTTCTTTATTCGCTCTTTAATTTTGATAGACTTTATATCTTTTTTTCTAAATGGTCATCTTGATTCTTTTAGCAGCTTTTTATTTATTTAAATTTATCTTTATCGTAGTATCTCTGTTGTCAGTGTTATAGAACCGCCACCAAAGGCCACAGACTTGGCTCATGCAAAGACTGCATCATGCCTACATTAAAATAAAGTGATATGATGATGAAAACTATTGTCAGCTCTCTAAGAAAACTCGATAGAGTCGGCATTATTGAATGTGTCTGGAAATGTGTCCTATGAAAGATTTTTACAAAGTTATCTGACACTATATATTATGTACCTATCATCATCAACAGCTCATATACGTCCCCACCTACGAGTGTTTTAATTTTGTTCACTGTAGCATAATGGTAGGTAGTAGGTACATTCTATGTAAACTTTAGAGCACTATATCGTCAATAAACTTGACAGTTTGGCGATGACTTTTGTACTAGCCGAGACATTGGCCTCGATTCGGGATGTCACGCTCTAATCCTTAATTTAAGTTAGTCCGTCCTTTTTACCTTTTACAGATTGAAAAGGGACAGGAAATGGCCATCCTAATATTAGAGCTGTTAAACATCGAATATGAACCTTATGGCCGTGTCGATTGCACAATTTTAGAGAGCACTTAAAACATACGACTCAAAAATCTCTTAAACTGACAGCTATGCCCTTATTTTAAGTTATCATTCGTTCAAATTAATATCATTCGTTCATTACCTCTCTTTCATTGGTCATAAAAACGAAAAGGATAGCTGGATTTTAAAATTAGAATTAGAGCATGACATCCCGAATCGAGGCCATTGTTAAAAAAATAATAATAATAATATATCTGCTGCCAACTTGCCGTCCTCTTCTCTCCAATTGGATTTCAAATGAACGCGTCCAATGAATCAGCATAGCCGATCCAATAGCTTTGAGAGCTGACTGGTAGGTACCAACCCAGTCTTTAAAACCGTCGTTTGTAAACGAGAGATCTCCTCGTTAGCATTCACTTTTAAAGCTCTCCAATTTTAATCTTCTGGTCATCAAGTCGTTTTTATTGCGGCCCGAATTTCCAATTAAACGTTACAGACGGTCGTAAATTTGGAAAAGTGAACCTGTGGAACGCAAGCCCATGTACACTCATTTGGAAGGTGAAATACTTAGATTTTAATCACCATGGGAATTCTATCTATCGCACTCTTCTACAACGTGTAACGGAAAGGGGGTATCAACAAGAAAGGGAAAAATTGTGTCCCTTATGTAGATTCTTTGTACAAAATTTCAGTAAAAAATAAGCACACACAACACACACACATATACATTAACAACCTAGTTTTAAACAAAAACAAGTTATAATTAAACTTGTAAAATACTACAAACGAAAATTAAAACATTGAACATTATCCGGAACACATTTTGATAAATGTAATATTACCAGGAGCACAGCTAGGAGTGAAAGAGGTGGAAACTATTCCGGAAGGAGCGGTTGAAGGTCAATAACCCTAAACATCTGATTGCTTGCTAGCGTTGTGCGAATTTAAATTGATTAAATGAAGACCTGGAATTCAGTTATCTATTATTAATTAGAATGTGAACTTAGAAGGCTAATATTCTAGCATGTGATTTGTAGTTAATGTCAGAGTTGGTGCACTTCAGGGGGTATCCCTTTCAGTTACACGTTGTATATGTTACAGTCAATATTCAGGATTGCATAAATCAGTCAACACTGGTCCGATGCCCTTAGTCAAAAACAATTTTGACTACAATAATCAGGCAGAACTGGTTTCAACCAAGCTTCCAACCAACCTTCAAAGTTCTAGTCAAAATATTTTATTCCCACCCGTCACCTTTTTTTGCCTGACAAATTTTTGCAGTCAAAACATGTTTTGCGAAGAGACAAGGTGAACATAGGCTTGCTAATAACTAAAGGACCCTTCGATTCGCCCTTTCATTAAATCGATTAGGAGGCCTTGTTTGTTGTCTTTTATAGAGGTGAACACTTTGATCACAAAATTGCTTCAAAAACAACAGGTTGAGTGTTGTTTGACAAGCTTAGGGATCAGCGGGGTAAACGCAATAAACGGCTGACGGAAAATCAACATGGCGGGGGTTGGTAGACAACTTTTTACTGGGTATGATCGAGAATTCTCAAATAGGCTCAGATTTTTACAATATGAATACAAAACAATTAAATATTCATTAATCTAGACCATTATTTTATCAATCTAGTCAATTTGCTAAAAAAATCAATACCTACCTTCGATTATTGTGCCATCCACGATAGCTCTGTCGTCGAAAAATGTTTTTAAAAATCTGAATATGAATATTTTTTTTTCTTATTATTATTTCCTTGTTTTTTTAGCGTTATTTGCCAGACTAAAAAAAATATATATTAGGTCATCATTATCGAAACCCAACTTAAAGTCAATAGCGGGGTGATTTTCATGGATTAATGAGGGGTAAAATATAAATTGAGAAAAGCAGCAGAAATTAGAAAAACGCTCTACTAAGCCTCATCATCAACAGCTCATATACATCCCCACCGATGGGCTCGAGCCTACCCTGAATTAGGGCGATTAGGCCTTAGTAGACCACGCTGGCCTAGTGCGGGTTGGTTGACTTCACACACAACCTATGAATGTCTTCGCAGGAGTGTGCAGGTTTCAAACGTAAATTATGAATTCGAAAACACATTGGTACTTGGTGGGGATCGAACCCGCGTCTCCCGGACGGGAGTAACCACTAGACCACCGACGCTCTCTCGGCCTAATGAGCCTACTAAGCCTGATGAGAATAACTCTCTTGTTATTAAAAAATCATATTCGCTGAATCACCGCCGAATTTAAGATATAATCATAGCTGTTTTTTTCCACGGAACCACAAGTATTGTTTGTTAGTAATAAGCCTTTAAATTACGCTCCTTCTATTTCATGTGCGAGCATTCGTTGGACGCTTTTGTGGACGAAGTCTGATTAATTGCTTTAATGTTTACTGCAGGAGTTTTCCGAGCTAAATTTCTCTCTCGTTTTTTGCATCCTTGTGTATTTTTAAGGAAAAAGTGTATGAAAATTCAAAAGCTCATTATACAGTATGAAGTCATTATTTATTAGTTAAAATTTTCTTAGCTTACTTTATTTTGTTCTATGTCTATGTTGTTTTATGTTCCTTTATTGTGACTTAGGACTTAGGATTTAAAACTAGTATGATGCGATAGACTAAGTTACTACCTACAAGTACTGCAGCATTACTGCAGGTTTTTTAATAACCTTTTTGGTACGGTTCTTTTTTCTTTTGGCCGGTTTTTTATGTCACATTTTCAAATTTAAAATTTTGTTAGTTTGACCTTTTTCTAAATTGTTTTTTCTGAGCTGTCGTCTATGATGAGATGAAAACGTCAGAATCTCTAGCATGTCGAAAACACGGCTAAAAACTAATCTAAATGATCTAAATTGTGTGTAATTTTAAACCTAAACCAGTTATTCTAATCTAAATTATGTGTTAGTGTACGAACCGGCGCAAATCTGTCCTCTTCAGCGTTTAGGAGATCACCAACAGAAGATGCTTTCGCCTGAGTCGCAAGATGCTTTCTGCTGTTCAACACATACGACAACTCATCTTTACAGTGTATTTCCGGTCTCTGCGGCACCCACACGAGGGTCCCTCCGAGCCTTTCTCGTTCTCTCGCCGTGGTTCCGGACCCCTGAGGCCACCGGGCGTTGGACGTGCCTGGACCCCTGCGTTGTGCGCGCCCGCGCCCGTGCCAGCTGAGTGCCGCAGACCCGCGCTCCGGCTTCCCCCCTGGGATACTGCCCATCCTTTTTTAGCCTGTTTTTTTATATCAGTGTATTTTTGTATGCGGATTTTGCCAAATTTAAATTCTATTTTCTAAATTCTAAAAAGGCCCTTTAGGTTTCTCTGGCCCTCCTTTTTTGGTTCCCGTTTGGCTTTACTCTCCGGGGTACTCCGCGGTTTTGGTACACCTTCCTGCATCGATACACCACAACACAACACTACTCCAGCGACACGATATCGACGGAGTCCCCTCAGGACTCGACTCTCGGCTCATGCTTGGCAATTTCTAGGCCTTTTCAAATTTATATTATACCGTTCGGACAAATTCAATTAACTCTTTCTTTGTACACCTAAATTTCACGTTTCGCCTGTGGTCGTCGACCACAGGTTAGCTAGCTCTTTGCAAATTCAATTAAATCTTTCTTTGTACACCTAAATTTCACGTTTCGCCTGTGGTCGTCGACCACAGGTTAGCTAGTTTCTTTTTTTTAACGCTACAAATGGCGCCCGTAACATAAATTTATCTGTAAATTTCGTTTATATTCCGGTCTTCCCCTAATTTTTTTCCCCTTTATACTCGTTTTTCCTTGTGTAGTTTTTTTTTACCCACCTGCAAAACTCGCGGGGCTATTTACGAGCCTCTTGTATGCAAAGAAGTGTACACTGGGTGCTGTCCACGAGTAGCCAAGACTGTATGCCGTGGGTTGGCCGACAGTTGCGGTAATCGTGTGACGTATCTTTGGTGCCTTCAATTGTCCATACTAAGACGCGGTCGTTGAATAGCCCCCGAATATTTTTTCGTGTTTATCCAGTTCCCCGCACGAGGGTTCATAAATTTTGAAATAGACCCTCTTTTCCATGTTCCCCTGGAACATTATTTTTCTAAATTCTAAAAGCCTTCTGGCAAACGTGTTCCTATTCTTTTTGGCACCTTGTTTTGGTTTAAATTCATCATTTCGTCCTCTCTTTCTATTTTGTTTGAATGTCACTAAGTTTATTTACCTTTTTACGCCTCTTTTTTCTGTGTGGTGTGTGTGTCTGTATGTGTGTTTTTCTGGCCAGTTGTAAATTTTATTATCTTTCGGTGTTAGTTGGTAAGTTAGGTTTTTTTATTCGGATTTCGACATTATGCGCATGGGTCCAGGTTTTTGAGTTGCCATAGGCCTCAAACTTGGCCCATGTCGCTTCGATTTCCCCTGGATTGAGCCGGGGCTATGTTTAACATGTTGTTCCCGAAGCGCGATATTTTTTTGTCGTGACTAGACGGCGTCCGCTGCTATGTGCAGTCGGCCTGTGTGGTTGTCTGTGCGTGTTTCTTGGAAGGGTTGTCTCTTTCTTGAAACACGCATGGCCCACCACGCGGCCAAATTCCTCTTTTCAGTCCGGGTCGGATTCGAACCCGCGACTTTGACTATGACTTCGTTGGTAGTCTCTACCAACTGCGCCGTTGGGCAATCCGAGTTTCCGGTGTTCGTCGGCGTCTTTCGTGTTTTGGGATGAACACGATGGCGCGGGCGAACGTCAAACCTTGTTTGGTTGCTCACGGCCATTTTTTTTTAGTCATCTGTCAGATTTTCGCGCCCACCCGATTTTGAAGTTTGTCTTCCTTCGTGGCTGTTTTCGCGCTTTCTGACAGTTTTCGACTTTCAAATCTCTTTGCAAGTAGATTCTTTCTACTTGCTCTTATTTATTTGTTTGCGTTTCATTCGCAAGTGTGTATATTTTTGTACATTTGTGTACATTGTAGTTTGTATATAACTTGTAAATATTTGTAGATATCTTGTGTAAATAACTTGTGTGTGCGCGTTTTGGTTTTAAAACTTAGTGACATTCTAACATTCCAATATTCCAACATATCCAAATTTCCAAATTTCTTTTTCTATCCTTCACATATCTTACATTTTCCTCCTGGCTCGGGGATACCACTTCATCGGTGTTTCCTTCGGTTGTCCTCCACCTTTTTCTGTTGTGGTTGACAACTTTCCTTTTTCTTTCTCCAAGCCATTTCCGTCCTCCTTTTTTTCCTGGTGGATTGACTTGGTTTCTTTCGGGACACCGGTGGTTTCTTATCCTGGGGCCAGTGAGTCGTTTATGAGCTGTTCGTGCTGGGAACATGACGTGTTCATTGGTTTATGGTGATGGGGTAGAGTGTCGATAAATTTTTATCGATATTTTTTTCCTTTCATAGTTGACTTGGAACAATTCGGCTTTTGTTCTAGGGTGGTCAACTTCCTTCGAGGGTTGCCATCTCGAAGATTTTTTTTCCTTTTTCGAGTTGGAGGATTTTTTTCTGGTGAAGGGATGTCTGCAGCATTACTGCAGGTTTTTTAATAACCTTTTTGGTACGGTTCTTTTTTCTTTTGGCCGGTTTTTTATGTCACATTTTCAAATTTAAAATTTTGTTAGTTTGACCTTTTTCTAAATTGTTTTTTCTGAGCTGTCGTCTATGATGAGATGAAAACGTCAGAATCTCTAGCATGTCGAAAACACGGCTAAAAACTAATCTAAATGATCTAAATTGTGTGTAATTTTAAACCTAAACCAGTTATTCTAATCTAAATTATGTGTTAGTGTACGAACCGGCGCAAATCTGTCCTCTTCAGCGTTTAGGAGATCACCAACAGAAGATGCTTTCGCCTGAGTCGCAAGATGCTTTCTGCTGTTCAACACATACGACAACTCATCTTTACAGTGTATTTCCGGTCTCTGCGGCACCCACACGAGGGTCCCTCCGAGCCTTTCTCGTTCTCTCGCCGTGGTTCCGGACCCCTGAGGCCACCGGGCGTTGGACGTGCCTGGACCCCTGCGTTGTGCGCGCCCGCGCCCGTGCCAGCTGAGTGCCGCAGACCCGCGCTCCGGCTTCCCCCCTGGGATACTGCCCATCCTTTTTTAGCCTGTTTTTTTATATCAGTGTATTTTTGTATGCGGATTTTGCCAAATTTAAATTCTATTTTCTAAATTCTAAAAAGGCCCTTTAGGTTTCTCTGGCCCTCCTTTTTTGGTTCCCGTTTGGCTTTACTCTCCGGGGTACTCCGCGGTTTTGGTACACCTTCCTGCATCGATACACCACAACACAACACTACTCCAGCGACACGATATCGACGGAGTCCCCTCAGGACTCGACTCTCGGCTCATGCTTGGCAATTTCTAGGCCTTTTCAAATTTATATTATACCGTTCGGACAAATTCAATTAACTCTTTCTTTGTACACCTAAATTTCACGTTTCGCCTGTGGTCGTCGACCACAGGTTAGCTAGCTCTTTGCAAATTCAATTAAATCTTTCTTTGTACACCTAAATTTCACGTTTCGCCTGTGGTCGTCGACCACAGGTTAGCTAGTTTCTTTTTTTTAACGCTACAGTACCTACTATTGTATATTTTATTCTACACCGTGAAATTTACATCGTTTTGTAAAAAATTTTTGGTCTCTCCATACAAAGTGAGACTCCCGACCGACCCATTTTGTATGGAGAGACCAAAAATTTTTTTGTCGCAGGAAATTTTTTATTCGTGAAAAGTTGTTCAGTTTGACGGGTGCTATCACTACACGGCGGGAACAAAACGATGTAAATTTCATGCTGTATAACTAGACGCATACAATAATTATAGTTTAGAAATTGTGCATTACAATAATTATAGTTAATTATAGTTAGTTATAATTATAGTATATAGCCCAACGAAGAGCTCAAGCTTACTCTGAATTGGGGCGATCAGGCCCATTTATTCCATTAAGTTCAACTGAAAATCAACCACGCTGGCCCAGTGCGGGATGTTTAACTTCATACATTCACGTATTCTTTAATTTCATCGTACAGATATTGAAAAAAATTACATATGAATTTAATTCGAAAACACATAGGTACGTGGTCAATCAATCACTGCTGGACGTAGGCCTCCCAAGGACACGCCAAAGCGCATGATCACCCGCTTTCCTCATCCAGCTACCATCAGCGACCTTCCTCAGGTCATCAGTCCACCTGGCAGGGGGGCGTTCACACACGTGGTATAGTTATAGTATTCAATGCATAAACTATGTTTTAATTTTAATTTCGTAAAAAAATGTTAATCTGTAAATTGAACAGTCTATTTTCGCACTAGCTTCATCGATTAAATTATCCAAATTTCCGGCCAGTCCGATTTCACCCATATTTCGGACCAATAATTCTCTATTCGCCTAAACTTCGCCCCGAAACGATAATATTTTACGAAATTAAAAAGTTGACAACAAATTACTGTTCCCAGGATAACAGAAGTTACGCAGGGCAATGCCATGGGGCAGTAAATTCATATTTCCATGGCAGTGAGCGGCGAGCGTTATCTATTGAAATAAATGGTACTCCGGTGTCGCCATTACGAATCACCCCATAAAGTACTCGTTTGTGGGGGGGAGATTGAAGTAGAATAGAAATAAACGTGTGTTAACGTTAATATAGAGTGATTGATATACTTAAATCAGCTTCTTTTTATATTGATTAAGGATACCAATTTTTTTTAAAAATCAAATTATAAACAACTAGCTTTGGGACTGTAGTGTTTCACCGTAGTAAAAAGGAGCCTATGTCTTATTCCAGAACTTAACCTATATGTGTCTGCCAAATTTCATCCTGATCTGTCAAGTGGTTGAAGCGTGATTGAGTAACAGACATCCAAACATCCAAACTTTCGCATTTATAATATTAGTGTGATTTACGGTGAAGGAAAACATTGTGAAAACGCATGGGAATACTCGCAAAAAAATTAAGGGTTGTATGTGAAGTTGACCAGCTTGCACCGGGCCAGGATGGTAAACTAGCCACGAACCACAAAAGTCTGCCTTCATGTCGTCATCTCATCCGAAAGACTGCTGCACATAGGCCTGTAACGAGGCATTCGTCCTCTTTCCTGTTTTATGACTGGCAACCTTTCTTGCTGGCAGTTTTATCTTTCATTTTCAAATTTAGATTTCTTACGTTTCAATCAATTTTGTCTTTTTTCTGCCAAATTTCTCACTTCATGTCCTGATCTCCGATAATAAAAAGCTTATCTACTATTTTCTACCGTTTTCCATGACAGTTATTTAATAAATAATATAATATTTAAATATATATTACCTTTTTTTGGACTGTGCCCTGGTTATTGCCACATAACCCTCTACAACACTCTTCGTGTAGTGCTCTGCAGCTCCGTGGCGGCTGCTGCGCCACAGACCTTATCCCCATAGGGCGCCCAGCAACGTTTACCTAATCATCCGTTCACCTTATGGGAGACCATTCCGGCCCGTGCAAGCCAGGAGAGAACCTTTCTTCCCCAGCGGTTATCGTTACCCATAGGTTGGTATCCATTGCCACTTCAACTTGCTTATCCCGAGATCCATGTCTATGATATTGGTGTTTCGTACCTACCTCCTCAAACACTTAAGTAACTCGGATCGCAGCTCGATCTACAGATGACACAGGAGGTAGCTGAAAACCAGCGTTTGCGCTACGTTGTCAAAATCTACAAAATCTGATTTCTGCAGTACACATCTGCACATTTGTTTTTTCATTGTGTACCCTCCCAAATATCATGACGTTTTTGTTTTAAGATTGATTGTGTGTAGATGTGTATTTTAGAAATAATAACTGGCCAAGCACGTGTCGGACCACGCAAAGTGTAGGGTTCCGTAGTTGCCTAATATGCAGAAGTTAGCACACGGAGCTAATAAGTAATGATAAAAAAAATCCTTATTTATATTATAAGACCGAAACTATAAGGGTTCCTTTTTTACTACGGAACCCTAAAAATTATTATTGACTGTTTTTGTTTTTGTTTTAAGATTGATGGTGTGTAGATGTGTATTTTAGAAATAAAAATGATTATCTATCTATCTCTTCATAAATAAACGTATTATTTTGAATTGTTTGTTCGACCATTATTGTGTTGCCTAGTTGAAAATAGCGGTCGTAACCACCACTACCGCTGTAATAGATACTTTTAGACAAAATAATGTAAGAACCTGGATGTGGACATAATAACTCTCCTTAAACATTTCTTAAAACTTGGTACGAATAAAAGATTGAAGACAAAGGTGAATATTAAAATTTGCAAGTTCCTTGTACGGAGCCAAGCTACACAAAGCGGTTAGAAGAGATACCGTGTTTGGGTCAGTCTTATTTGGTCATAGTATAGTTTGACTCTATTAGTCTTTCATGGGAAATGGCCGTTCAGGGAAGTGGCCTTATGTGACCGGATTCTTGTAAAATCATATTATTATCACATCATACTTCACTAATATTTAAAATGTAATGTATAATGTAATATAATGTTTGAAAAAGGGGAATACAGGTGTACCCGAAACCGATGAGCATGCATGAAGAGATTAAATAAGTATAAATTTGGATGAAGCGAATGAAGTATATCTGGATCGTAGTAAGTGGAAGGACGTGGTCTCTGCCTACCCCTTCAGAAAAGAGGCGTGTCTTAATGAATGTATGTATGTATTTTAAGTGTGAATGTATGTTTCAATATTTGAATATAAGTATGTTTGTTCCGCTTTCGCGGCTAAATTACTGAACGCTTTTTTATGTAATTTGAAAAGGAGATAATTTGTACCCTGCAATGACACAAAGGATAAATTTTACGGGAATAAGTCTTATTCTCACGAGAAAATCTTACATAATGCAAACGTAACCGCAAAAAATAAGTTGGTTTGCCAACTCTAAGAATACAGTCACATTAAAGTTTTTTCTTTTATTTTACTTTGACAGATCAGTCTTGACGTTCAGTCTTGTAAATATAGGTATATACAGGCATAGGATTAGTATAAAGTTTTTATTATTGAATTTTTTTGCTGAGTGGTAGAGCATTCGAATCTCATTACTTATTACATTAGAAACTCGGCGGGGACACTATCATACAAAAATCTCTTTGTCTTCTAGTTTAGCTAGGAAATTGCAGACTGAATGACTTAATTGTCCGATTAGAAAGAAGTTTCCAGGAAGATCCCAGCTACTACAGAGGTAGTTATTACATGAACGATCTTAGTGGAATTTAGCAGGTCCTTAACACTGACACTAGAGATTGTGTAGTCAACGGTGGTGTTTGCATCAAATCTTTATTTGCTGAGAAATAGGTTTACAAACAAAGTCTAGTTTTTTAGGTTAATAAAAACAAGGTCTATGAGGTCTCAATATTTAGGTACAGTTCTCTATTTTACTAACATCAAATTAGCATGCAAATTATAATTAAGATCTATAAACTCACGAACACTATAAACACAAAGCTAAAGTATATTCTATTCTATTCTATTCTATATTCTATTCTAGCTTTAGAGCTGTCAACCATTGTCTCATCAATTTTATATAACTAACCTATTATAAAAAAACAGAAACATAAAAAATGCGACTCTTGTGGAGTTTTTTCGGCGAGTTCTTCTCCACAAACGCACATTGAGCTGTAAACTCACCCAAAAAAAATGTAACACCGAAACAAAGAGATGTAACATCCAACAGTTACAAAGCGATTCATACTACAATTCACACAATTAATCAATCAGCCTATTGCAGTCCACTGCTGGACGTAGGCCTCCCCAAGGGCACGCACAAACCGCACAATCACCCGCTTTCCTCTGATCTTCCTCAGGTCATCAGTCAACCTGGCAGAGGGGCGTCCCACACAACGTTTCCCGAGACGCGGTCTCCATACAAGAACCCGTCTGCTCCAACGCTCATCGGTTCTGCGACAGACGTGGCCAGCCCATTGCCACTTCAGCTTGCTACATTTCTGGACGATATCAACCACCTTGATATACTGAACTACAATTCACACGATGAATAAGAAAAAAAATGTGTTACCAAGTTGAACTATGACCAAAGTACACTAACCGCCGCATTCAAACGTGCAGGTGGATCCGTTGGTTTTTCACGAGTTCCATTATACGCATTACATTATTCATGAGGAGTAACGAGTCGGTTTCAAAGCGAGATCTGTCGATAATGAAGTAAAGTTTTTATTCGTTACCAATTTTCCGCGTCTTCCAATTTCGAATTCGAATATTTACGTGCATTCGTTCCGGGCGCTGAGAGATTGTGAAATGTTGTGAGGGTTTTGAGCAAGTTTCATTTATTACAGTATCGTAGGTATTATAAGGTATATTACTGTCGTTTACAACAGATGTAGTGGACCAGTAGCATTTTAGGCTAATTGTCACTTTAATACCGGTTGCGTTTTAGACCAAGTGATACTAACCCAATGTTGTTGGTGATTAGCTCACATCCCATTCCCACTCATTGTATAAAAATTTTATAAAATTTATATGACAAAAAAGAAACAATTTGTCATTTATCGGAAACTTTTTTAAATATTTTTATTAATTCTCGTTGTCTACATTGGACTTGTCGATGTTAACGTGGACATTGGGACTATTTTTTTATTATTTTATTTTATTTTATTCCAGCTGCAAGACAAGCCCAACGTGGACAGCAGCGGTAAGAAACGTAAAATACAACGTGAACGAGTATGAAAAACAACACAACTTCTTGGGTAGATCAGCTCGTGAAACTGATATTTTTTTAGAAATACAAATAAAAAAAATCTTATAATAATAGTGATGATGAAGCGGTCAGATAGTACAAACTGATCAGCTCAAGTATTATTGTGAAAAAAAAAAACAATCGAGACTTCTGAAAACTTGCGGAACAAAAATTATTCAATTTCACCTGAGTTGTATCAATGCTACGAAAAGCGTAGCAGCTTCTACGACGTAGCGGTGTAGTTTTTTGGGAACAAGTTTGCAGTACAATTTTAATTATTTAGTGTAATGAATTTATTAAAAAATACTGAATGAAAAACAGTTTTGTATAAAAGAAACATTTTAATGAATTTTCTAATAGTAACTTTTTTTTACGATTACTGATGATGATGATGAAACGATTATTTAATTCCCAACAATTTTGCCTTACAACGTTTTAGACAGTGCTCTTACTAAACTTCTGCTCACCCCTTAAGGAAGAGCATTACGTTATTTGTATAATATATGAGCTTATAAATGAATCAACAGAAACACTGTGACCGTACTGATATTAGTACTGGTAGTTACGACCTAATTCTAAACTAACTTGATTGAATTCAGCCATTTGAAATAGATCAAAATTGATCACAGGCAAATAGCTAGAAATAAAATAAATGAACATCTAGACTAGGACATTAAAATGCCTTTAAATTTACACGTTAGCGATCATTCTTCAGTTTACAACACCTTCAATGGTTTGCAAGATCACCTACGAACGACAAGGTTCTATGTTATCCACTTCCTTAGAAAGCATAGAACCTTGTGAACGTCAAGCAATAGTGAAGAATGAGGCACTATAAAGTTTGTGTCTCTGGTGTTATGAACACTCCTGTCTTGATGAGCAGCACTTAAGTTATATTGACTTCCTAGCTGCACTCTAGTCAACTGAGCATCATTGAAACATACTTCAGCGAATTATTGTTATTAATTACTAGTGGTTTGCCTCAGTTTCAGAATTATTTGATTTATTAATGCTGTCATGTTTTTATTTTTGTTACTTTATTACAAAATTAAGAAAACACTCGTAAAGTAAAGGTATGCAAAAATAGTGTTTACGATGTTTTGAAAAATTTTTGTGAGCATTATTTAATAGGTGAGAACCAATTTTTCCGGAGTAAAAGGAAACTTAGTAGAGCTTCTCTTTTTGAAAGTTTAGAACTCAATCTTCCAAAAAGAGAACAATCCAATTTCTTATATACTGTGTTTATTATTTTTTAAGGAAAGCTTTATCTTCGTATTTTTTTTGTTTTAAATCTGTAGCTTCTAGGCTACTATTATTTCTTCTGTGCTTCTAGTTGTATGCATCTAGATGCTAGTTAATTTTCCCTTATGATTTTTTTTTTATTGTTAGCTAGTTATTAATTTAGTAGTCGCATTTTCGTATGTTTCTCTTCTTGTAAAAACATAAAGATTTCTATACTTAGTTCAACTTAAAGCATTCCAGTTACAAGTAATATCTTTTAAAACGGCATCAAAAGACAGCGCAAAGGGAAAGGCTGACAAATCTTGTTTGCTTCGTACGATTTCGGCTATACAAACAAAATAAGCTAGACAAAGAGACGTAGCAAATGGAATGGATAGTTGTAGACTAAGAGGTAGGTTAATTTTGGGATGTAAATTAACAGTTTTTAATATTAAAATGTAAAGAAAAAAACAATTTCTGCCGTTGTCATTTTGTTTTAAATATTAAAAACTGTAATTTTACATCCCAAAATTTACCTTGATAATATAAAGAAATCGGGTGCAAATTTTTTATTCTTATAGATTTCAAAACACAAAGATCTATAATATAAAATTAATAAATTGGGGGCCACTGGGAATAATAGCCACTAGCTAGCTCCTAGTCCAGAGAACACCACAATAAATACACATTACCATAGTTTACCGTCTCAGGTGCAAAGGCTCTCAGGGAGGGAATCTGATTAATTAGGCCCGGCGCTACCCTTTGAATTATTTCGGCCCTTGTATAACGAACCAAAGCGCCTTAGATTTCGCTCTCGGACTAGATTGAAGTAAATTTTGTTACAGAGATACGTGAGCAAACAACTTCAGAATTTGATTGTTTCAAAGTTTATAGTAGTGTGTTGGCAACCCTAACATTAGTTAAGTATTTTTAACTATTAGTATCTGGCAATACCTAAGTCTAGAAAAACTGTGTGTGCACGACTCGTGTTCATAACTAGTTATAAAATTCAGGTGAAAATAAGATCCTGCGTCTTCTTTATCAATGTCAACCCAAACACCTGTGGAAACGAACATGGCCCTTCGAGCCGAATACTATTAGTTAAAAATAATTTACAGATCTTTTTTACACGACTGCCCAAAAAATGATAGATAGATAAAAGGAGTATAAATGTTCATGTATGTATATGAATTTCTTCATTCTACTATACTTTTTATGTATGAGGATTTTTTATTTGATTTAGATTTGGATGTATGAGGTATCGTTAGAATCCTTCAAATCAAATCAACGGCCCGTTACAGTCCACTGCTGGACTATGGTTGGAGATACGGTGGGTTGGAGATCGCAGATTAAAAGGTTACTGTATCAGAGAGCGCTGCTGCCCGTTCCCTGTTCAATACTACAATTTCAAAATAAAAAATCAAGGGGTTGGGGATGTTTGTGGAGAAAAAAAAAAATAAATATGAAAAGATATACAGACTCGCGACGCGAAGTCTACAGCTCACAGAGCCACTAGTTTTTATTCTTACCATTTTTTTATGTTTCATTGATAAGATTTTTTTTGCTTGACTTGTTCAAGGTAATTTTTAACCGACTTCATAAAAGGAGGAGGTTCTCAATTCGTCTGTTTTTTTTTTTTTTTTTTATGTATGTTATTAGATATCTCCGCCAATTGCTAACCGATTTTAATAATTCTTTTTTCATTCGATTGGATTTACTCTCGAGGTGGTCCCATATTAATTTCGTCAAGATCTGATGGTGAAACATGAGGTAAAACTTGGAAATTCCTCAACAATGTAGCATTCGCGTCGTTATTCGTCTATTCTTTTAGTCATATCTCAGTCAGTTTTCAACCGATTTTGATGATTCTTTTTTCATTCGATAGAACGTGCTTTAGGGATAGATCCATACCAATTTTGTTAAAATCTGATGATGGAATAAGAGATAAAAGCGGAAACTCCTCAACCAGTGATAGCAACATGCATCGCGCGCGATACCGTTTGTGGTGGAATGTTGCTAGGCAACGAAATAAATTTGTTTTGTCAGTTTGCTGAAAATCTACGTTTCCCTTGTTCCATTTATTCGATTTTATCACATTATTGGCGACCGTGGCAGGGCAAGAACCTGCAATCTTCGGATATTGTATTGGAAATCACAAATAATTTAGCTTCTATGACCGAGTGGTCGAGTGTTTTAATCTTTTTACGGAGGTTTCGGGTTCGAATCCCGGTGAAGACACTCTTAAACGAAAATGTCCTTGTGAGACTTTCTCCAGTTTAGTGTGGACATTCATTGCTGCCTGAATCACCCGATTGTCTGAAAAGAAAGATTATTCCGTGCTTCGGAAGGCACGTTAAGCCGTGTGTCTCGGCTCTAATATCTACAGAAGGCCGTCGTTACTCGAGCTAAGTCAGTGGGTTTTGACAAGGGCCCAGTACTGTATTAATTGTGTGACCAGGGTGTTTGAGGTTGGTTGTCGACCTTATAATCCACAATATGAAGAAAAAGAAGAAGCCAGCTTACGTTCACTATCTGTAATCAGCTAACGATAGACTTTCAAGATACCATCTCAAACCTGAAACTCCTTACGAATAGCCCAGGTATCGGGGTAAACTGTAAGCTTATTAGGAGGGAAGAATCGTGCTCGTCCATACAAAAAGAGAAAACGTTTTTCCACTTCTATATATATTTTCCAATCTCCATGATTTTTTAGTATGATATTGACACAATGAAAGACTAGGTTTATAGTTTTAGCTTTTTTCAAAATTCGCAATAGATTCAAACTTATATAGGCACCTCAAGTAACGTAATTTTTTTGATTAAAACTGTGTCAAAGTGATTTGTTGAAATTTAGTAATTGGAAACCGTTTTCTCCCGAAGTGGGAATTTCATCAAGAAAAGTATCTATTGTCGGCGAGCTGCAACGCTCTCGCTCTCTCTCTCCTGGGGGTATGAGCGCACGAGCGATAGCAAATGTTTTCCTAAATACCTATTTCGTTAGGATCGCGAAGCTATTCTTTCCTCTTAGCATTGTCAGTTTAGTGGCCAGCTGGACTACCAAATGACCTCTTACTTCGTAGCCTCTTACCCAGTTTAACTTATGTTATTTTAGAAACTATTATATAAACAACTAAACGCGGTTGCAAAGCACGAAAGACGCAGTCTAAACTAAGCAAATACCAAAAATATAATATCTTTGTACTGAAACTGTTAAATAACAAAACCTAGCTTTGGATAATGAAGAAAAATAATAGAAAATGTGTCGCGGTTAGGATTAATTACTTACATAAAATATATTGAATAAAACACTGAAAATCATAAAATAAAAATAATTTTAACAAAAAAATAGAAACCTCCTTCAAATTGCCTTATATGGTTATCTCCACTAAAAAGTAACAAATAAAATAACATTCCAGATGGAACATGAAAAAAAATATTGCCAATATCCTCAATTAAATAGATAGGTAGTGTATTAAGTAAATATTTAGAATTTTGTACTTCCTTTTGGAGTCGGTGCCAGCCAAAAAATCGTCGATTAGTCGTGGGCAACTGTTTTAAGTCGTCGTCGTCGTTAAGTCAGTACATATTTCTATATGACTATCAATAAAAAATTTTGATAGTCTATAGCGTCCACTACACTACTCGCGAAGTTGATCGAAGTAAGCTGAGGACGAGAGTATAGAGAGGCACTTCGTGCAACTTCGGGCTTCACTTTTACACCAATTTGACACTTCGTGAGACTTCGTCGAAGAACTTCGGACGAGAGTGTAGTGGGCGCTTATGATATAAATGTTTTGTTGTGCTGCGCGGGATGCAATGCTGCACCCGACCAAACGCAGGGATAACGACAGGAGCGACTACCAAGAAAGTCCGGGTAGGTTTCATTCGATAAATAATTAATACTCGTAGTTTCGTCATCTTCAATTTTTGGCTGGCACCGACTCCAAAAGGAAGTACAAAATTCTAAATATTTACTTAATACACTACCTATCTATTTAATTGAGGATATTGGCAATATTTTTTTTCATGTTCCATCTGGAATGTTATTTTATTTGTTACTTTTTAGTGGAGATAACCATATAAGGCAATTTGAAGGAAATTTCTATTTTTTTGTTAAAATTATTTTTATTTCTTCTTATTCCATCCATTCCAATAAGGTTATTTTATTAAAAATTGTCTTGACTTTTCTTCAGTAATATTTTTTTAAGTTTTTATCTAACAATGTAGAAAATGTTGCTGTCTATATGGCAAACAACGTGCTGCTCGCAGTGGCGAAGGGTGAAATTTTGACAAAGGTAAGCCGGAAGGGCACGATCTACCTAAGAATGACATGACTTTTGTTTTGTTTTTTAAAAAGGAATTCATTGTTTGTCACTTGAAAGCCCAGAAAAGACTAAATTTTAGGAGGACGAACTCTGCTCTAGATGTGAATCAAGAACAGAATCGTATTTGCATTAATACCTACTTTAAAGTTTCAATATAATTGCCGCGATTGTCCGACTCTGGTCTTTCATCGTGACCACGAAATGGTAATTCTTGCTTTCCCAAAATAATGACTGTTTCAATGAAACGTTTAAACCTAATCACGCGCGAACGACCGATTGCCGATCGGGCGAGCGCACGATACATTGCCGTGTTTACAGAGCGTTGTCCGCCTCGACTTGTATTAAAAATAACAATGTATCTCACTCTTGCGTGTTTTCATGAAAGTAAATTACTAGTTCTGGCATTAGGCTGTTGGATTGAAACGATTTCTGAAAGGGAAGCCGATGGGAATCGGCATGTATGGACCCTTCGCCACTGCTTGCTCGTGATAAAGGTATATTTTCAACATGCAGGGGGCCGTTTCACGAAGCTACAAGTTACAAGTACAATTCGACGTACAGTGAACAGCTCATCAAGCTATACACTGGGGTATCTTGCGCGTTGGTAATACGGCCTAGTTTGCAACAAAAATGTATAGCTTGATGTCTACTGTACATTGCGTAGACAATGAGATAAAACGGTAAGAGCTAACAGTTTAAGCGAATTGGCTACGCAATGAATATCAGATTGTAACTAGTTACTTGTAAATTGTTGCTTCGTGACTGGGTCCCGTGAAATGAAATGAAATGAAATTAAATGAAATGAAATATTTATTTGCTCGAAATATGGTACATAAAGATGGTTTTGTTTTCAAAAAGCCCCTCACATTTCACCAGATTTGGCATGCAAACATTTTTTTTTTTTTAATTAAATGGATTGAAAAATACAGACCAAAATAAGGCTACTTCTTAACTTAACATGCTATCATGTGACGTTCAAAAATTCATGTACAGAATAAAACATTCTTTCCTTTAAATATGTCAACAGCACTTAAGTCTAAACAATTTACTTGGTAATAATTTTATGTCCTTAGGTATAGCATTGTAAATTTTTACACACATTCCATTACACTGATTTCTATAGTATGTCAATTTGGGTAAACTAATATAAACTAATCTTTCGGGGTCTCGTGTATTCCTCGAATGAACATGCTTTTTCTGTTTAAATAATGTAATATTATTTTTGACAAAATTGGCTACTTCAAATATATATATGCAAGGTAGAGGCAAGATTCCTAGAGACTTAAACAATGGCCTGCAAGACTCCCGTGGCGCTTTACCACACATTGCCCGCACGCATCTTTTTTGGGCTACGAATAAATGATGCCAATCTGTAGAGTTTCCCCAAACTAAAATGCCATATTTGAGAATAGACGCTATGTATCCATGATAGGCTGCTAGGCAAGATTTCATAGCTGAAGTATCTCGGAGTCGTCTCAAGACGTAGGCATACCTATGTAATTTATTTGCTACTGTCTGCACGTGAGATTTCCAGTCAAAACTGTCATCTATTTCAATGCCTAAAAATTTAGTTTTATTTACTTCTTCAATTCTATGTTCTCTATAACTAATATGTAATGTCTTTTTATTCTGTCTATTTGCTCCAAATTGTATTAAGTTAGTTTTATTTAAATTTACTGTTAGGTTATTACTATTAAGCCAACTTATTATAATGTCTAATTCATAATTCACATGGTCAGTTTTTTGAGGTATCATTACGGACACATCATCAGCGAACATAATATATTTATGGCTTGTTACCTCAGGAAGGTCGTTTATATAGAGCAGAAATAAGAGAGGCCCCAGGACACTACCTTGAGGCACCCCGCATCTATTTTCTCTAAATTGTGACTTGTGGGAGACTACACAAGATCGATCATTAAGGCACTTAATTTCTACTGCTTGTTTCCTATTACTAAGATACGATTTAAGCCAGTCAAGAGTTAAACCTCTAATTCCATAATTTTCAAGTTTTTCCAGCAATAAATCGTGTGAAACGAAGTCAAATGCGCGTGTCATGTCAAAGAATACTACTGTTTCGTACGTTTCACGAAGCAACGCGTCGATTTGTTTACGCTAAAGTATCTTCAATTTTATCTAAACCAGGACATCCTTTCTAAGATTTCCTGTAAATACGGTATACTTATATTCTGTAATTAATTAACTGGTATTTTATGGCTAAGAAAGGAAAAATGTATGAAGATTGAAGACCTTTTTGTATGTGCTTAATTAGAAGGAGGGCAACATTAAATCACTTTTGATGTCGACTGTCTCGAATGTAGGTACTTTTGTATTTCTTTTCAAGAAACATCTTCAAAATATTTGCTTAATAATGGGGTTCACGTTTTTGTAATCCGATTGTGTTTTTCCAGAATTACTAAGGTCCTTTGACATTCTTGCGGAAAATATCAGCATTTTGATGACAACCACAGAAAAACTAAACTGTGATTGTGATACATGAAATAAAGTCAAAGTCAAAATTCAAATACCTTATTATCCATAGGATGATTTTACATCACTTTGATTCGTCATTATTTAATTTTGGGTGAGTTGACTAAAACAATGGCAGAATCTGTAGAGATGAAACTCTATAGTTGTTGCATTCATTGCGCTTTGCATTGTCCATTTTACAATTTTAAAAATATTTCCTTCTTTAGAAAAGTTTCTGTTGTTTCAATCTGTTCTTCAACTTCAGTAACTAATTAATTTTGACATTACACATAAAAGCACTGGTCAAAAATTATGATGAAATAAAATTATGAAATCTGAGACTGAAATTATTTCAATTCTTAAGTTTGTCTATACAAACACTTGGTCCATACAAAGTTGTAGACTTGTTAGACTTGCTACTCAAAGACTGCGGTTAGAATTTACTTTGAAGTTAATAGCTATGTTAGTCAAGTGTTTCTTTTCAGGTGTACCGAAGGATATACTACAAGGCACAACGTCGAACTCTCTCCACCATAAGCTGACACGTTTCGATATTAGTGACATGAGTATCGCAAGATCTTTTCAAACTGGTTTGTTTACGTCGTTTAGTCGTTGACCGTGACTGGGGAAGCATTGGCTTTAAGTTTTCTTGTACAGCACAATTTTTTGTTCTTCTTTGCACTTAGCTTTGCACTAATGTGTTAACTCGGTAAAAAGGTACCTAAGTAAATGGTGTGTTTTCAAGAAATTCTAAACAGTATGTAAATTGGATTATGACTCAGTATTATTTTAACACCTTTTGCTTCACAATCCTTAAGTTTTGTTAAGGCATAATCACGCAAAGTATAACATTCTGACTTTGAGAGTGCTTTTGTTCTATAGATAGTTGTTTCGATTTTGAAATGAACTCGCGTGATTTGGTTATGAAATTATAAATGTAAATGTCCATAAATCTGTAACTCATAACTGACTGAACAAATATTACCAATCTTAAAAACTAGCACCAAGAACACTTCCAAAACAAAATCGCTTTTAATTCGTCAATTTCAGAAATAAACACTTCTGAACTAGCTGCAGAAATAAACTGGAAAGATAACAAGATAATCGTCTCCCAACTTTCCCATTGTAAGTTTAAGTGGACTAAAAACACGGGGGTGCTCAAACATAGTCATGTAACGGCGACATCGCTACGGTATCGTTCATTTTTACAAAGTCCATTGTTTGTAATTAGTATTCCCCAATTACAGTGATATGAAGACAAGCTGAAAAGAACCACATGCATTGGTATGGGAAATAAAGAAGGGAGAAATAAGTTGAGTTGTTTAAAACGATACACGGAGACAAAGGGAAGGAAATTACTCTCTATCTAAGTGATGTAATAACATCCTATGGAATTAAATAATTTTTGACTTTGACTTTGACTGACCTGCCGCAATTATTGACTTCCTGCTGTCCACGCTAACGGGGTTAACCAAATAACAACGAGAATAGACCAAGCTTTACGCCTGGTTCACACGACAAGAGTAGACGGGTAAGACAGAAAAATGATACTAGGCCGAGACAGCCAGACAGACTCGGCTTAGAAGTTAGAAAAGGGTCCGAGTGGCTGTCTCGCACTCGGCGATGTGGTTACACAGACCAAGCACTCGGTCGAGTGCACTGACTCGGCCATCCACTCGTGCCACTCGTGAGTGATTCAGGGAATTTTCTCGAATTTATTCGCAGGCAGGGATGCAGGTTTCCAGGTTCAATGATTCTCTTCGTAGTATAAACATTCCGAAATTATAATATCTTTAAATGCTTGTTTTTCCTCTTTGGTATAAAGATTACCTTTTTTTCTCGAAAAGGTAAATGTCCTGGATTCGAATCTCAGCTAGGCAGATAATAAAATTTAATTATGAATTTGAATGTTTCAGTTTCCATACCATCCTTGAGAGCGTCAGTGGTCTAGTCTCCCGTCCGGGATACGCGGGTTTCCCACCACGTACCAACGAAACGAACGAACATCGTGATGAAACCTGCACACTCCTGCGAAGAAAGTCAAAAGTTGTGTGTGAAATCAACCCACCCACACTGGGCAGTGGGCACGCTAGGCAGGCGGGTTGGTCGCAGATTCAAAGGTTACTGTATCAGAGAGCGCTGCTGCCCGTTCCCTGTTCAATGTGTAGTCTCTAAGTCGCCTCTTACGACACCCACGGGAAGAGTAGGGGTTGGTGACAATTAATGTATTCTACTCTGCCATCACCACATGGCGTAGTTAGTAGTAACTAATAACTAGTCTGCACATGATGCTATATTAGGTATGAAAAAATCTAATATTGTTTCAAAATATCATATAATATCATTGTTCAAAATCTACGCCGTCTTTATTGGAACTTCAACAAACTTTAAGAGTCAGATTGTGGTAGAAAAGTGCAATGGAAGGATTATAAGATATTTTGTTTCGCCAATCCATGGGAGTTGAGAGGGCCCCCGTTGGGTGGGACAATTTAATCTTGTCGGCTTCACGGCACTGGACCCGGCTAGTTTTTAAACAGTTAGTTTCTTTATCATCCATCTACCTCGCGTACTCTAATTCATTTTTGAAAACTTTAAACTGTACTTTCCTCAGGTTAATTAAAATTGTAGATTGATTTAAGGCTTGTTTAAAGAGGGAAGTCGTCAATTAATATGTAATGAAGTAGTCTATAGTAGATAGACTGAGATACGAATTCAGAATTCCTTCTATTTTTCATGGTGAGAAGGAAAATATGTAACAAGTTGTTAAGAGACCTTTTTCGGGGTGAATCTAAAAATCCTTATTAGCACTTCGACGTATTACTCCTTGTGCCTGAAATCCAAGATGGCCACCAAAAAAATGCAGACCATGTGGGGTATTATATGAAAGTGCGTTTTGAGTAGATTATAATTAATATATAACACGTTGCCATATCAGCACACACAGTTCAGCATTAAAAAAAAAACATTGAAAGATTCAAGTTTAGGAGTTGATTTTGCATTGCCGTAAATATTAAAAATGACTTAATAAATTTCTGTGAAACCTTTTAATATATACTTGGGATATCCTTTAAATTAACACGAGCAAAGAATTAACCAGAATATTAAAAAATAACAGATACAGACATGTTTTGTAAAAAATAGCGTAACGTCAAGCAGAACTCGTCTAGACTGAAGTGACATTAGCGAGTGTATCGACTTCAATATGTTATGGGATAGACTTTTACGAAAGCATTATAGTGCATTGAACGGATGAACTTTCTTTGAACACGTTCAATATTTTATATGTATTTATTATATAGAGGATTCAAAACCCGCGAGGCATATTCTAAGTGAGGACGAACTAGTGAATTGTAGAGGTGAATATAGGTAGAAGGGAGTTTAAAATCACGAGACGATCTCATTATGAAGCCAAACATCCGAAAAGCGTTACTTACAATTTTATCTATATGAACAAGGGGGAGCTGGGAGTCCAAGAGTACTCCAAGGTCCCGAATAACAGAAACAGAAGATAAAGGTTTATTACAAAGTTCATATTATGTATAATTTGATGACATTGTTTTTTTTTAGTAAATGTAATCTTATTGCATTTTGGCAAACTTAACTGTAACTTGTTTTGGATACAGTACTTAGAGAGCCTATGCAAATCACTTTGAACGTTGAGACAGTCAGTAAGAGAACGAATACCGAGGTATATCTTTAAGCGTAAAGTAAAAAGTTGCAAAGATGTCAAAGTGCTAATAGGGATTTTTAGATTCAGCGATGTGCAAAACCCTGGAAAAGGTCTCTTAGCAACTTGTTACATCATTTGCTTCTCAGAGTCACAATTCTGAATTTGTATTCCAGTCTAAGAATCCCTAAGTCGCCTTTTGTAACGCCACAGGAAAACGGGTTGGTCCTATTTGTATGCGGGGAGCCAAACGGCCATGCTTAATTGATTGATTGATTGTTAACTGCAAAAATTTAAAATACTTAATTTGCCTTTTTATGTTTGTGTTGCGTGCGATGCAGAAAAGTCAAGGGCTATTCTTCCTCAAGTGTTATTGCCCAGAGGGCCACACTAATTTTCGTCACCCGAGAAAATAACTCGGGATACACGCACAACCAAAGCAATGAAACAGTAAATTACACTTGACGATTTATTTTATAAAAAAATATAATAAAACATTTATTCACTCACAGCCCACAATTTTTTTATGTACTCTTGTTGGTTTACATTATTTTATTTTATTAAATAAAATTTTGATTAGCCTTGTTTATGATCCTAACAAATAACAATATTACTAGGTACTACGCCTTGTAAACTCCACTAAATAGGGTAATGTATTCATTGGATTGTAGACCAGACCTGGCTTGAATTTCAAAGTAGAATGGCCGGTCAGCATAAAAACCTTCTGGTCCGTATCTATTCATTAAAACAAATCCTGCAACAAAAAAGTTACGGATTACACAACCGACCCTTTCATCCACTAGACCTCCATCGCCTGCAAATTGTGGGCCAAACAGTTTGGCCGCGGCAGCTGCATTGCTTTGCCACTTTGTTTGGCCTCTAAGTGCATACAAATTGTAGACGCTGCCTGATTATTTCTTGCAGACCAACCACCCACTGGACACCATGTCAGGGCGAAACTTTTCGAAACGCATAGGTGCATTTGCACATATAAATATCTCTGGGCGGCCAATACCTCGCGGCTCACTTCAGTTTCGACCTATTATGAGACCTGTCAATACATTGCGTAAGTGAGATGAACCAATCACGACGTGTTCCCCACTCCCCCGCACCGCAACTAATAATAATAATAATAATAAAATAATTTATTGTGTCCGAAAACTTAGACTAGGTACAAGGAGATCGTTTATAAGTCTAAATTATACGTCTAAGATATTTAAATTAGCAGGACAGGGGTCCCCAAACTAGGCGTTGCCTGTATCTTGGGGAACCAATAAACAAATTAGGTCTCAGAATTGTTCCGAAATAAAAGAAAAGCTTTGATAAGACTATGAAAGGAAGTAATAATCTGATAAGGTGTTGTAATAATATTAGGTTGGGGGTGAGGTGTATGTGCTGAAGATGACGTGTATTGTGTGATCAATAAGTTCATGTGTGTTGAAAAAAAGGTAAAAAATTCTCTGTAGAGTCGTAGTCTAATGATTGAAGCCATTTATGGATTATACCTTTTGCTTCTGATAGCGTAGAAAGTTTAATGTCGCATGATTTAACTATTCGGTTGTATATAGTCGGAAAGGCAAATGCAGGAAATCTCGCTGCAAACTGGGTCCTGACGCGATGGGTAGGGATTCTGAAGACACGCTTATTAAGCAGTAAAGAATAATCTTCGTGCTTAAGAATGCTAGAGTGTGCTCTAAGACACGCTTTGGCAATATATATTTGCCGGACTCTAAGGACCTGAGCCTCCTTATACAAGATGTTAGTAGAAAACCTGAAAGGTTTCCTTAACATTACCTTGAGCAATGCACGCTGGGCTCTCTCAACGAGGATGAAGTGAGTTTTTGCTGCACATCCCCACACACCAATGCAGTAGCTTAGAAGAGAATGACAGATAGCATTATAAACGATTTTTAAAACATTGAGCTCGCAAACGTCTCTCCACTTTTTCATTATGCCGATCGTTTTACGTATTCGAGACGATAGTGTGGTGATGTGTGGAATGAAATTGAGTTTTTCATCAAGAGTTACCCCTAAGTATTTTAGGTCTGTCTTTAACTTTCTTCGTAGTTTGTTTGTAAATTATATAGAATGTGGTGTCCAGTGTGTTGTTGGTCCGAGTGCTCTTGTATTAGATGTGTGTAATAAATTGCATGCTAACGAAACGACCTTGTAAAAAAAAGGAAAAGAAGGAAGTGATTTACCATTAGCAGCACCAGCCTCAGCACCTTCTTCATTCACTTCGATAAACGCTTTCTGCTTAGCTTCACTCACGAACAATACATCTTTAAGACCTTTCAGTATTCTGTTTAAATGAGCGTCTTGTTCATGGAAAATTCTTACGACGTCCATCTAAAACAAAAGATGAAGGTAAGTACGCGTCTGTCAGTTTTATGAGACGGCTACTTGAGCACTTGTGTTAACCTTGTGTATGTTGTTTATCTATATAAATATGTATTTATCTATTTATGTAATGTACTCGTATATCAGCTGTCTGATACCATTAGTACAAGCTTTGCTTAGTTTGGGATCAGATGGCCGTGTGTGAAGTGAAGATGTCCCTACATATCTATATGCTTATATTTTTCTGCGGCCCATATTATTAGGTAATAAATAGTATATAAGGCAACATTTAGTGTAAAGTTCAAGAAGTGCAAGTTCAAGGTAGAGTTCCATCCTACCTGACGACATCCAAGCAACTAACTGAAGACAAAGGGTGCGTGACAGGAAATGAGACCTGTCGCCTTCGTTTGTCGTCGACTGTCGTTGGTTATCTTCGGTCCGTCGTCGTAAGCCGTTGGCTATATGTTGCTAACCATGAGTCGTGCGTGACAAACGGATTTTTTTTTCCCAACGGACCTTAAAAGTGCTTTATTTTTTTTGTCTAGCGGTTCTAATCGCTATTTTTACCACAGCGGGCGCAGACTTTAACAATAATGATAGACGAAGTGATTGATATTTTTGCATCAAAACTGTTTTTCATCGTCTTCGTCGTCTGTTCAAATGCAGTTTCAATGTAGTTTTGACAACTGCTCTTAAGTGGCAATTCTTCATCATTATGACGCGGTTTGTGAGGGCAGCAACCAATATTGTAAAAAGAGCAAATGAACTTCATACAGTCGCTATTGGGGGTATTGAGAAAGTCTAAAATGTGAGGCCGTAGTATGCGGCTAGTTTTGAAGTATTTATTATAATAAAAAGTAACATTATTTTATAAAATATGCTTGAAAGCATTATAAAGCTAAAGAGCTATGTAACCTCTGGTTTCGTTCATAAAGCATTTTATTTCAGATGACAAAGGAATTTCAATTGTACAGTACTAACCTTTTCCAAGACTTGTTTAAGATTTGTAGTTGTTTCAATCTTGAACTTGGGAATCGCGACATCAATATCAATTGGCGATATATCTCGGGTGGCATCGATGAGAGCATAAGGGTTTTTAAGTTTTTCTTCAAGGGCTGCAAGGCCTTGTTTCTGAGTAGGAAGAACAAACAGCATCCAAGCATCGTCACCTTCGTAAGGTAGTCTCAGCAACTGGAATAATAGGGTACAGATGTCTGCTAATAAAAAAAAAATAGTTCATGAAAATGTTGTAGATGACGTTGATAATACAATGATCTGAAAAATTGGCAAAAACATAAAGCAGGCAAGGCCAAAAAAATATTTGCTTTACATTTATTTATTTTTAGTTTTTTGTGGTTTTAAAGAGTAAAAGTGGATTTAAAATTCCTTTACTGCGCTTTATTCAGTCGATTTCGTAAAAAAAAACATAATTTCTCAGCGCCATCTATTGCCCGAGTTAGATATTTTTTGAGCGGTGAGAAAATCTCCAAAGTTTTAAAAACTTTTAAATAGTATTTTAATGATCGTGTCAATTAATTGGTACTTTTTATTTTTTATGAGCTGTCAGAAAATACCCGGAAAATCTCTCTAAACTTCTATCCTTATGTAAATAGTAATTTAATGATCATGACAATTAAGTTTCTAAGAGTAAATTATTATGCATGTGGTTGTGTTCTTGGTTGAGTTACATTGTCCCCGATTCGGGAAGTCATGCTCTAATTCTAATTTTAAAACCTAGCTATTCTTGTCGTTTTTATGACCAATAAAAGAGAGGCGATGAATCCAGATGAACGAATGATATTATTTGAATGAATGATAACCTAAAATAGAGGCATAGCTGTTAGATTAAGATATTTTTAAGTCAGATGTTTTACGTGCTCTCCAAAATTGTGCAATCGTCGCATCCATAAGGTTTAAATTCGATGTTTGACAGTTCTAATATTAGAATGGCCATCTCCTGTCCCTTTTTAATCTTTAAAAGGACTGACGAACTTAAATGAAGGATAATTGTACTTTGCTGTACTCACTATGCACCCGATCATACCTCAGCATCAAGTTCTTCACTCCACTTGTAATCGTATTTTCCATAAGAAGTTATAAAAGGAACTTTGACAGTTCTTTTCTTTGAAGCGTAAAAATTGTTCTCATATGTAAATTCTTTATCAAATGGTTTCTTCCATCTTCCCTGAAAACAAACATCAATGACTTTTAGAAAGTAAACATATATTACGTTTAATCAAACCATAAAAGAAAACCTTTCGGGTGGTAGCTCACTCAGCTCATAAAACTGAACAACTTTTTTAAGAAACGCATTTTTTCGTCCATCATTTGTATGAAATGTAAATTATTAGCACAAGAATTAGTTGTTCAGCTTCCATAAAAACACTGAGTAACTGCAGTGGGTTGAGACCTTTAAAACTCGGCTTTAAATGATCACGAAAGCGCATTTTTTCCAAATATCATTAAGAAAAACACCAGAAATATTGATGATACCGGTCTTAGGACCGAGTTCACCGACTAATACTTTGGCAATGTTTTAGTCATCGGCAGATTATTTCCTAAACATTGGTTAAACAGTTGATTAAATTTTCACTGTTCACAACGCAAATTTTGTTCATGGATCATGGTTACTAAATCAAGCAATCACGACCTGTTTAGAACAAATGAACGAATGGTATAATGCGACTGCTATTCAAAGAGATTTTGCTATTATTATTTAGATTAGACAACACGATGAACGGTGACATCTATTTTTAGTAACAAAATAAAACTCTTTCAAATTGAATAGCGAAAGACGCATTAAGGGTGCTATATTCTATAGTTCTTAATTTGGATGGAAGTGTTAAAAGTCATAGTGGACCATATTTTTGGGAATTTGTTTTTCTAATTGTGTTTTACAATAAGGATTTATTTATTGTGCTCACTATACTTCAAATTAAAATAACTTGATAGGGTGAATCTGCTTAGCTGAGTTGATACTTAACAAGCGTACGCACGCACTCGACTCCATTATATTATTAAGAACTGCTATGCACTGCACCAGTCGACATTTTTGAATTTGGCTTCATTGCGTACAATGTGAGTAAAAGAAATGGGTCAACAATGTTTCAATTTGTTTTTACCTTAAAGTAAATAGCATTTGCGAGAACAGCTCGTGTATCTTCGCTTAAACTATCGGAGCTGATGAGTTCCTTGATGCGGTGATTAGTCTGTTCCTCAACCTGAAATTGTTAAAGCTATAATATCTACAGATCTATCATCAACAACTTAAGATACGAGTCCTGTGGAGTTTCTTCTCGCCGTTATTCTTCACAGAAGGCGTACACTTATAGTGAACGGGCCATCTTGCTTTGAAGTCGAAAAATGATTTTGTTAAATCTTACTTCGAATAAAGACACTTATATCTTTATCTTTATCTTAACGTCCCCACCGAGGGGCTCGAGCCTACCCTGAATATGATTGGAATTGAAATGGTGATTAGGCCTTAGTCGATCACGCTGGCCTAGTGCAGGTTGGTCGACTTCACACAAAACCTTTGAATTTCTTCGATGAATGTTTTTCTTCACTGTAAGAGCGTCGAATTAATGTACATATGAATTCGAAATTCAAAAATACATTGGTTGGTACGTGGTGATGGGGATCGAACGGAACACATTTAACCTTAAAGAGACAGGTTGAGTACTTACAGATATCAGATTTTTCATTATTTGGATTGTTTGCAAAGATGGTCTTATCGCTACTAGCGATCTCTTTCTAACAATCGTATAAAAGTACCGGTAATGGAGTACTTAGTTTACGTAGTTATTTTTTAAATCACATTTGATATTACGTCAATTTGACCTCTAAACAATCAGTAATGTTATCTTACTCAAACTCAAACTCAAAATATTTATTTGCATTTGTCATTATACCTAACAATTACTGTATTGTACAATGACGCCCTGTTAGAGCACAGCAAACATGACATTATTTATAAGAACAATCTTAAACTTACAACATATTATATTACTAGTAGTCTTTTCATATTTATAATTTAACTTAATTATTAGTTTTTATTTCACATTAAAACATAAGATGTAGAAATTAAAATAGGAACTTATTTTCTTATAAACTAAAGCTGATTGTTTTTTATTATTTTTAAGATCTAATTTATTACATTTAATCAAATATTATTATACAATATAATAAGTAGCTATTATATATTTATATAGTAGCTATTAATACAGCATATTTCTTTATATAATGTAATATTATATGTACATTGTACATACATTATATTTTAAGTGTGTATTTGATTTAATTGTGTGTGTATGTGATATATTACTTACTGTTATATTTTTTTTTTCATTAATTTGTAATAGAAATTTTTATTAGTTTAGTTTTGTTTTGTATTAGTTTAATTTATCATTCAAATAATCATTTATTGTATAGTAGCATTTATCAATGAGAAATTGCTTTATATATTTAATGAATTTATTGTAGTTTGGTTCTTCTTTTAATTTTTGGGGTAGTTTGTTGTAGATTTTTATAGACATTACAAAGGGGCTAGATGAGTGATGAATCTTAATTATATATAATTCTTCTGTACGTGTGTTTATCACCTAACTCATCCTAAACAGCTCGACCGATTTGGATAACATTTTGTGTGTATATTTCAATGGATTCCTGGATGGTTTGAAAACACAATTGGACCCGGTAGACGCTTTGGTATGTGTAGGATAGGTGAAGGGTAAGTGTATGGTAGAAGTAGGGTAGGTGAAGGGTAGGTGTAAGGAAAGAGTACGGTAGGTGAAGGGTAGATGTTGGGTAGGTGACGGGTACCTAGGTGTAGAGTAGGATTAAGGTAGGAAGAATGGCAGGACAACGTCTGCCGGGTCAGCTAGTATTATATATAAAGCGAGGTAGATGTCGCATTAGCGCACAGAAACTGAGGCGTTCAAATTAAGACAAATTATCGTTATTTTAGTGTAGAAAAATAAAACAATCACGTGTTAGTAGCAAAATGCTTGCCTGCCAGCATTAAAAAGGAATGAAATTTGAACACCGAACAGATGAATATACGTCATATTTACAATATAATTGCCTATAATAAATCAAAACTTATTTACCCATTTGTTTATCTCTCCGGCTGTTTCCACGCTCTTAACAAAGTCGACGTTTCTGACGTCAGAGCCAAAAAGATCGCGGGAAATGTTTTGAAAGTCTTCAAGCAAATCATATCCTTTCATTACAAAGATGCCACTGGCCATTTTAAGGTTAACACCTTTCATAGATTGCAGGGTATTTTTCATAATCACAAACGCTTTTTTCGTCTGAAAGAGATAAGTTAATTTCGAATTAGTTTATAGATTTCGAAAAATACGATTAAAAACGTGATATAATGTAACTGTCTTAACCGATACAAAAAATACGCATTTAATAAAGTAAGTAATTCAATCTTAACAAATTATTAACAATAACTTTATAATTATGTTTAAAATCATGTGGCGAAATATTACAAAATGCATGAAGAATATGATTTCATTTAATACTTACAGTGTTATCGTTAGGCATACCGATGGCCCTCAACAGCTCATCATGGGAAGACCCTTCACTAGCAAAAGACAGCTGAGCCAAAGGAGTCAGAACTGAGAAAGCTGACATCACCACACTTTCTTCTGGTTTCTCTTTCACTACTTCCTGTAATAGAAAATATCATCAAATAAGAGCCATACAGCTCAAACACGTTCCCGCTGATGAACCCGAGCCTACCCTGAATAAGAGCAATACAAGAATAGTATTGATTGGTTTAACGGGATAAAATCCGAAACGAAATCATCTGGCAGAGGACCAAGGTGGTGGATATTGTCCAGAAATGTAGCAAGCTAAAGTGGCAGTGGGTTGGCCACGTCGGTCGTAGGACCGATGAGCGTTGGAGCAGACGGGTTCTCGAATGGAGACCGCGTCTCGGGAAACGTAGTGTGGGACGCCCCCCTGCCAGGTGGACTGATTACCTGAGGAAGGTCGCTGGTCGTGGCTGGATGAGGAAAGCGGGTGATCGTGCGCTTTGGCGTATCCTTGGGGAGGTCTACGTCCAGCAGTGGACTGCAATAGGCTGATTGATTGATTGATTGATTGGTTTTATATCAAACTATTTACATTGGTAGCGATTCACACAGACACGCTCTAATCTTTAATTTAAGTTCACCAGTCTTTTTTACCTTTTAAAGATGAAAAGAGAGAGGGGATGGCCATCCTTATATTAGAGCTGTCAAACATCGCATTTAAACCTTATGGACGAGTCGATTGCAGAATTTTAGACAGCACGTAAAACATCCGACTAAAAAATATCTTAATCTTACAGCTATCCCCTTATTTTATTTAGGTATCATTCATTAAAAATAATATCATTCGTTCGTCTGAATTCATCACCTCTCTTTCATTGGTCATAAAAAGGAAAAGGATAGCTGGATTTTAAAACTAGATTTGGAGTATGACTTCCCGAATCGAGAACATTGTCTTAGGGTGTATCTAGATCTGGCGAATGCGCCATGAACTGCACGCGTGCAGTAACTGCAATTGTTTGGAGAGCCTCTTCAGCGCAACTCGTGCAAGGATCGCATAGAAAATGCACTTGGCGCGCGTCGATGCTGTTTCGTGCGTTTTCATAATATATGCCTCAAAGTTGTAAATTGGTTTTTGAAAATGACGGACAATAATCCAGCTGCCATTAGAATAATTATTGCAGCATAGCGTGGCGCATAGCATGCGGTCAAACGGCGCGCAGGCAGCGCAAGAACGCACTCAAAAAAACTCGAAGTGAACTCAAAACGCACGCGCGCAGCTCGCGGGCGGCTCGCGAACGGGCGCATTCGTCAGATGTCAACGCACCCTTAAAAATAATAAATTGGCACTGGGGCGTTCTATAACGCTATCGATATCATTAGTGACGTCATGCACAACGTAATAGCGTGATAACTAAACAACGCAAAACATCTCAGGTGAATGTTCAGTCCGTGATATAATACATATTATTTTACCTAAAACTTCCAAAATGTAAAAAAAATGTATACTATTAAACATAAAAAAGATACAAAAATATAAAAAAATGACACAACTATTCATACAAACACAGATCTAACCGAAGATGTAGCCGAATTAAAAAGTTTTCACGGGTTGTAGTTCAACAGTGGTTTTACGCTATTAAGCCCAAGTCACACTGAGCGGGAGTGGCGCGGTCACACTGAGCGGGAGTGGCGCGGTCCGGGGCCGGGAAAGCGGGACGGTGGTGCTACGCCACGCCATACAAAGATCCGCTTTCCCAGCCCCCGCCCGCGTAGCTTCCGCTCTATGCGACCAAGGCTTAAAGTCAAACACGTTTAGACCGTCACAGTCAATGATAATGATGATGCAGTACAGTGCTTATTAAATAATAATAATATACATTTATAGGCAAAACTCACAGAGAACATTTTGGTGGTGAACTTCTGGTTTCCTCGTACCAGCAGATTTTCCCCACTCGGCTTCTCTGCCAACACCATGGCCAGTGCCTGCACTGCAATATAAAAAGAAAATGCGTCCAATGTTTTTATTTTTTTAAAGTGACTGGGACGTGTGGACTGGACGAGTGAGAAGTCTTTGCCCCTGTAATAGGACAGTTTAAAATGCTCTTAATAATAATGGAAGAAAGTAATCAAATAAAGTGCTCATTGTTCTAGTCACATTAAAGCCCAAGTCACACAGAGCGGGAGCGGCGCGGTTTGGGGCCAGGAAAGCGGGACGGTGCTACGCCGCGCCATACAAAGTCCCGCTTTCCCGGATCACGCCACTTTCGCTCTGTGTGACCGAAGCTTTAATGTGGTTTAGTTGTCAACACAGAGATTCAATGAATCTATAAAAAATATACTAACTAACCACAATTATAGTACATTGTTCTACGAGGGGTGAAAGTAACTTATTTAGCACCGAGACGGGGTTTGGGGCCTGAGCGTAGCAAGGGCCCTAATAGTTCGAGGCACTAAATAAGTCTTTGACCAGAGGTAAACACTGTGCTTTTCATTACGAATACAAGGAAAGTAAAAATAAAAACACGAATTAGCTAAAGAAAAAAAAATGAGTGACATCCATATCTGAATCAGATGAAGTCATTGTAAAAAAACCCTACAATTTGAGAAACAAATGATTATCGGATTGTTGCTTTCCCGTCTATTTTATTTTTTGCTGTGGCCATGCCGGCCAGCTTTTGAGCCATTATTTTTAATTTCTATCATTGAAAAATGTTAAATGTTTTGCCCAAATCTATTTTATTTTACAGAAAAAGTTAGAAGTTAATTATAATAAAGTAATTTAAAAAATATATATTCTTTAATTAATACTAACTTTATGTTATTTCAATTTAACATTGCGTTGTAATTGAGTAGCTGTTGCAGCATTACTGCAGGGTTTTTTAATAACCTTTTTGGTATGGCTCTTTTTTCTTTTGGCCGGTTTTTATGTCACATTTTCAAATTTAAAATTTTCTTGGTTTGACCTTTTTCTAAATTGTTGATTGTTTTTTCTCAGTTGTCGTCTGTCAGGAGAGAGAAACGTTTTATCCCTTGAACGTGCTTGAATTTTTTCTAAATAAATATCTTGGGATACGGTATCTCTTGCTAAGGCGGTGAATATTAAGTCGGAGTACCAATAAATCTGATATCGCTGATAATAAATATCGCGGATTCCTACTTTGGACCTGCCGGGTAAGTCTTGTGCTGTCTTCCTCCTGGTTTTTATCGACGTACTTTTTTCTTTCCCTGACTTGGTCGGATGTCGATTATTTTTCTTTGTCAATCTTTACAGTGTATTTCCGGTCTCTGCGGCACACATACGAGGGTCCCTCCGTGCCTTTCTCGTTCACACGCCGTGGTTCCGGACCCCTGAGGCCACCGGGCGTTGGACGTGCCTGGACCCCTGCGTTGTGCGCGCCCGCGCCCGTGCCAGCTGAGTGCCGCAGACCCGCGCTCCGGCGTTCCCCCTGGGACTTCCCATCATTTTTTAGCCTTTTTTGTATCTGTTTTTTTTGTATCAATTTTGTATGCGGATTTTGCCAAATTTAAATTCTTTTTCTAAATTCTAAAAGCCTTCAGGCAAACGTGTACCAACTTTTCTTCTCATCATTTGGCTTAAATTCACCTTTTGGCATCCTTTTTTCTTTTGAATGTCACTAAGTTTAATACTTCATACGCCTTTTTTGTGTTTTTGGTGTGTGTGTGTATGTCTGGCCAGATTGATCTATCTTAGTGTTAGTTTGTAGGTATAGGTTAGGTATAGGTTATTTATATCTTAGTGTTAGTTTGTAGATATTTAGGTTATTCGGAATTGACGCAACCAACATGTGGTCAGGTTTTCGAGCTGCCATAGGCCTCTGACCTGGCCCATGTTGCGTCATTCCGCTGGGATTGAGCCGGGGCAAAATTTTTGTCCCGAAGCGCGCTTTTTTTGTCGCGGAAGGACGGTGACCGCTGCTTTGCGCAGTCCGCCTATTATGGCCATCGTCGGATTTTTTTTAATTTTTTGTCAGGGTCGAGTTCGAACCCCGACCTCGCCTTTGACGGCGTTGGTTGCCTACCAACTGCGCCGTCGAGCCCTTTTTCCGAGCCGATCCGAGTGTTTCCGATGTTCGTCGGCGTCTGACGTGTTTCGGGATGAACACGATGACGTGGGCGAGCGTCGGCCCTCGTTTGATAGCTCTTTGTTTACAAGTCGTCTGTCAGTTTTCGCGCACGGTCGATTTGAAGTTTTTCTTCTCTTGCCGCCGATTACGGGCGTAACTGACAGTTTCGACTTGTAAACTCTTTACCAGTAGTTCAAAAACTACTTGTTGATATTTTGTATAGTTTTTGGTTTTAGCATTTAGGTGTGTAAATAATATCGTTTGTAGGCGCGTTTATGTTTTAAAACTTAGTGACATTCCAACATTCCGATATTCCGACATATCCTAATTTCCAAATTTCCCTTTCTATCCTTTACGTATCATACATTTTCCTCCTGGCTCAGGGATACCACGTCATCGGTGTTTCCTTCGGTTGTCTCCACCTTTTTCTGTTGTGGTTGACAACTTTCCTTTTTCTTTCTCCAAGCCATTTCCGTCCTCCTTTTTTTCCCTGGTGGATTGACTTGGCTTCTGTTGGGACACCGGTGGTTTCTTATCCTGGGGCCAGTGAGTCGTATGAGCCGTTATGAGCCGCCCGTGCTGGGAACATGACGTGTTCGTTGGTTTATAGTGATGGGGTAGAGTGTCGATAAATTTTTATCGATATTTTTTTCCTTTCATAGTTGACTTGGAACAATTCGGCTTTTGTTCTAGGGTGGTCAACTTCCTTCGAGGGTTGCCATCTCGAAGATTTTTTTCCTTTTCGAGTTGGCGGATTTTTTTTTCTGGTGAAGGGATGTCTGCAGCATTACTGCAGGGTTTTTTAATAACCTTTTTGGTATGGCTCTTTTTTCTTTTGGCCGGTTTTTATGTCACATTTTCAAATTTAAAATTTTCTTGGTTTGACCTTTTTCTAAATTGTTGATTGTTTTTTCTCAGTTGTCGTCTGTCAGGAGAGAGAAACGTTTTATCCCTTGAACGTGCTTGAATTTTTTCTAAATAAATATCTTGGGATACGGTATCTCTTGCTAAGGCGGTGAATATTAAGCCGGAGTACCAATAAATCTGATATCGCTGATAATAAATATCGCGGATTCCTACTTTGGACCTGCCGGGTAAGTCTTGTGCTGTCTTCCTCCTGGTTTTTATCGACGTACTTTTTTCTTTCCCTGACTTGGTCGGATGTCGATTATTTTTCTTTGTCAATCTTTACAGTGTATTTCCGGTCTCTGCGGCACACATACGAGGGTCCCTCCGTGCCTTTCTCGTTCACACGCCGTGGTTCCGGACCCCTGAGGCCACCGGGCGTTGGACGTGCCTGGACCCCTGCGTTGTGCGCGCCCGCGCCCGTGCCAGCTGAGTGCCGCAGACCCGCGCTCCGGCGTTCCCCCTGGGACTTCCCATCATTTTTTAGCCTTTTTTGTATCTGTTTTTTTTGTATCAATTTTGTATGCGGATTTTGCCAAATTTAAATTCTTTTTCCAAATTCTAAAAAGGCCCTTTAGGTTTCTCTGGCCCTCCTTTTTCGGTTCCCGTTTGGCTATACTCTCTCGGGGTACTCCGCGGTTTTGGTACACCTTCATGCATCGATACACCACAACACAACACTACTCCAGCGACACGATATCGACGGAGTCCCCTCAGGACTCGACTCTCGGCTCATGCTTGGCAATTTCTAGGCCTTTTCAAATTTATATTATACCGTTCGGACAAATTTAACTAACTCTTTCTTTGTACACCTAAATTTCACGTTTCGCCTGTGGTCGTCGACCACAGGTTAGCTAGCTCTTCTTTTTTAACGCTACACTGTATAGAAAGATGGAACATAGTTCAATAGAAATGTGAAATTAGAACCAATTTTTTTTTATAATTTGACAGCTATCAGTTTTACAGCTCAGGTAACTTCCGAACTACTTTCAGAGTATGAGTAATGAAAAAATATATTAACGTTACTATAACAAAACTATACGTTTACTATAACGCGTAAAAAATAAACTTAAACAAAACAATGGCTAAAGCATACTTTTCTAAAGCATAATTAGAAATTGTTAGTTCTCTCCTGTAGCCAAAAAATAATTCTGAAGTCATCAAGTCAACTCAACACGGTGTCACCGGCTTCGATGTTTGACAGCTCTAATATTAGAAAGTCTCACAGTATAAAAAATACCTCGTGTTATGTACCCTGAACCCTTCATAATTAAAGCAACACGCGTCAATAATGCAAAGGTATAACAACTAACAAAATCTGTCCAGTAGTTTTTAGGTGAACGATGACAGACCAAAACTAACCTAACAAAATAAAAAGCAAAAAAAACTTACGTGCGATCAAAAATTGCTTCATTGTGGAGGTTCGTTCTGCGCGAACGCAACCGAGCAACTAAATGGTATAAAATGCTTGCGATTATTTATTTAGTGACAAAAATATTTACTGATTTGGTTGTGCATATCCAATAAAACATTCGTCTTCTGGGAAGCAGGATTTCCAAGCTGCAAGCTAGACGACTTTGAAGGATGGGCTCAGGTTATCCTTAATGGCTGGTTTACACGTTTAAGATGTCAAGTGGTTAATTAAATTTTTAATAAATTTTAAGCAACTTAATGCGTGTAAACAACGAATTTAGTAGTAAGTTGCAAGTTAAAATTTAGCGTGCAAGTAAACAAGTAGATTAGAACTTTTTAAAATTTTCGAGTAAGTTGGTGGGCGTGGCCAGTCACTTGACACGTTTGAACAGCCACAATTTAGTAAATTTTTAGTTAAATGCGAAGTACGAAGTTAAGTGCGAGTATTATGTTTATTTTTTTGATATATTTTTATATATATATTTCTTTTTTAGATTTATATAAAATATTAATGATCAATATACTTATTATTAATATGAAAAATTAATTATAAAAAAATATATAATAATATAATACAAAAAATTTATAATAATATAATATTAATATTTTATAATACTTTAATATTTTATTTATTATATTTATTACAGATTTGTATTCGCTGTTGATCGTCCATATTGGGCTAACTAAAGAGCTTAACTACTAAAATGACGTGTAAACACTTACTTAAAATTAAGATGCTACTTGTTGCTACTTGACAACTTAATACGTGTAAACCAGCCATAAGTATCAACTAGCGTAAGTTGACCGTACGCGTCGAGGCGCACGCGGCAATGTGGGTACCGTCAACTTACTCTGGTTGATACTTATGGCTGGTTTACACGTATAAGGTTGTCAAGTAGCAACTTAATTTTAACTTAATTTTAAGCGACTTCATTTTAAGTAAGTGTTTACACGTCATTTTAGTAGTTAAGCTCTTTAGTTAGCCCAAGATGGACGATCAACAGCAAATTCAAATCAAATATTTATTTTTATATTGTTAATATTATATATGTGGGAAAAAATAGATTTAAGTTTTGATTTTGCATTTTTATGTTTTATTTTGTTAGCTTTTAGTTGTTTTAAAATGGCAACACCACCAAATTGTCAAAAATATTAAAGTGACGGATGATGAGTCAGAAGAAAATGGAACGATGGTTAAGATTCTTTGTTATAAAACAAATTAAAGATTTTGCTATTTAATTCACTTTATTTCATCTGCCGACCCCACATATAAATTTATTTTTTATATTACATTTAGTATTATTATTTTTAATATTTAATATTTTTATATAATAATAATAATACCTTTATAATAATATATATAAAATATTTCAAAAAATAAACATAAAACGCTCGCGCTTAACTTCGCACTTTGCGTTTAACTAAAAATTAACTAAATTGTGCTTGTCCAAACGTGTCAAGTGACTGGCCACGCCCACCAACTTACTCGAAAAATTGAAAAAGTTCTAATCTACTTGTTTACTTGAACGCTAAATTTTAACTTGCAACTTACTACTAAATTCGTTGTTCTTAAAATTTTGTCGCTTAAAATTTAGTTAAAGTTTAGTTGCCACTTGACAACTTAATACGTGTAAAGCAGCCATTAAGGATAAACTGCCTAAATGTTAAACTAGTTCTCTCTCTTTGAGCTGCTGACCTTGTGAGTATACAGTCAAGATCGAATCACAAATGAGATACGCAGAAAAACTAATGTCAGGGTCGAAAAATAGAATTTTTTTTTTTTGAGAATTTCGTCGTCAGGTCAGTTTTTGGAAATTTTTAAAAATGACGGAGATGGGTTACGCTTGATACGTCGATTTTGCGACACAAGCACTACACTAGGTTCACTAATAAAAAAAAATTGCTCTGAATTGGCTGAAACTCACAAATTATATGTTTTGGAATACTTAACATCCTCCATCCATAACTTTAGAGAAAGAAAGATTTACTTCTTCTAGTAGACTTAATGAAACCGCGCTCTTATAATTTGACCAATATAATTATATTTTTTTACAAAGGGTTATCCCTTTTTTAAGACGGATCTTTTTATTTTCTTTTTTCTTCTCAACTAATGGCGTCACATCTTATGTAGACGTATTTCGCCAGTAGGCCAGTCAATATCAACACAAAAAAGGACAAACATCGCAAACGCGCATGTAACTACGATTTTTTTATATGTTGTTAAGTCCCTTGAGAGTAGTTAACACCCAAGTTTGCAACCCTGAAAACCTTGTGCTACCCAAAAACCTCGAAAAACCACGAAAAACGCTGACCCAGGACAAAGTGAAGACCTGAAGGCATCAGTCACCACCTCTGTGAAAGTATTTAACAAGAGAGTTGATGTTGATCCCTTTACCATATTCCAAAGAGTCTGCGTCACAAAACAATCAGATGAACAAATGAAGCAGCACCACGACCATCAGTTTAGCCAGTACGTGTCTTTGAATATGACCCAAACACAAAATATACACTTTTTTTTTAAATAGCCTACGATTGATAAAGTGTATCTCTGCAACTAATGGACCTAGAATGCTGAAGTTAAACTCAAATTGTAGAAAATTTAGTAATTTTATTAAATTATACGGCAAACATACTTGAAAAATGCTTCCTTAGGGTAGTTTTTTCGAAAAAACTGAAACAATTTCCAAAATTTCGCAGTTTTTCGAGCACTATGGGGATAGCACAGGGTTTTCAGGGTTGCAAACTTGGTTGTAAACTACTCTCAAGGAACCTAATAACCTATAAATAAATCGTAGATACATGCGCGTTTGCGATGTTTGATGTCGATATTGACTGGCCTACAGTGTCATGTGATATTTTTGTAGATTTGAGATATGATATTGATATACACAGGAGACCACTGAATCATTGGACTAGGGATCTGTGTAAAATCAAGGACAATTATGTTAAAAGTAAGCGTGGTAATGGTTCACTTCCTGCTTCTATGACGTATAAGAATGAAACTAGTGAGACTGGGTCAGGCATTAGTGAGCTTTTCTCGTCATACTTTTTGTCAACCTTCCTTGACTCGGGCACAAACTCGGCTGATGTTTCTTTCAATGGTACTACTCTTAACGCACCGTGTGATTTATTCAAAATTGAAATTGACTCTAGCTAATGTACTTCGGCATTTAAAACAACTTGACTTAAATAAGTCAGCGGGTCCGGATGGCCTACCAGCCCTGTTCTTAGTTAACTGCGCTAGAGAGCTCACCGAACCCGTTTCTATTTTATTCAGGCGTTCTTTGAGTAAAGGAATAATGCCCAGTCTGTGGAAATCGGCCTTCGTAACACCAATTCACAAAAAAGGACCTAAAACAACGTTGCTAACTATAGACCTATTTCGAAACTGTGCTTACAAAATTTTAGAGAGGATTGTATACACTCAAATGTATGAAAGTATTAAGGCTCATTTCATGCCACAGCAGCACGGGTTCCTTAAAGGTCGTTCAACCACTACAAATTTAGTCTAATTTAACGAGTATCTTACTAGTAAAATGGATCGCGTTGGTCAAGTAGATAGCATTTACACAGACTACAGTAAATGTTTGGTCGAATTGATCATAACATTTTGCTTTCTAAAATTTCCAGCCTAGGAATACGTGGTGACTTATTCCGTTAACTCACCTCCTATGTACGCAACAGATCTCAAGCTACTGCTTGAGCACACTACTGTGTTAAACGGTTTTTCTTCCCAGTGAGTCCATGTTCCATCCGGTGTTCCTCAGGGGTCGTTGTTGGGACCACTTTTGTTCGTAATTTTTACCCACGACGGACGGAACGGAACGGAGGCGGTATATGCGTTTGGGGTAAGAGGTTGTTTGTTTGTTTGTTTGTTTGTTTGTTACCTTCTATCTCGAAAACCACTGGACCGATTTAGTTCCGGTTTTTTGCATTGAAAAGGTATCACTTCAACTTAGGATCTTAGATATGTTTTATGTAGGTAGACCATCAGGGAGCGCTGCAGCAGCCAGATAAGTTGGCAACACAGGAGTTATCAAAAACTACCGAATCGATTTCGATTGCAGTTTTTTGCATTCAAAAGGCTTCATATTGGAGCTGGTTGTTAGACATGCTTTGGGGCGGTAGACCACCAGGGAGCCCTGCAGCAGCCACATAAGTTGGTACTACAGGAGTTCTCAAAAAGTACTGAATCGATTTCGATGCAGATTTTTTGCATTCAAAAGGCTTCATTTTGGAGCAGGTTCTTAGATACGTTTTATGGAGGTAGACCACCAGGGAGCCCTGCAGCAGCCAGATAAGTTGGTACTACAGGAGTTCTCAAAGAGTACTGAATCGATTTCGATGCGGTTTTTTGCATTCAAAAAGCTTCATCTTGGAGCGGGTTCTTAGATACGTTTTATGGAGGTAGACCACGAGCGCTGCAGCAGCCAGATAAGTTGGCACTACAGGAGTTCTCAAAAAGTACTGAATCGATTTCGATGCGGTTTTTTGCATTCAAAAGGCTTCATTTTGGAGCTGGTTGTTTGATATGTTTTGAGGCGGTAGACCACCAGGGAGCCCTG